>JAJOZX010000222.1:207500-750000 GCA_023014485.1 Bathynomus jamesi | reverse complement strand
ACCATTTTTTTTAAATAAATATATTGTTCTGAAGCATTTTTTTATGCTGATTCCAAATATATTATTCTTTTGCAGAAGAAATACAAAATAAAGTTAGTCATTAATATTTTATTATTTATACGATATTTCTTTATTTTCTCATATTGCATAGTTTAAGTTAGGTTAGGTTAGGTTAGGTTAGTTTAGTTAGGTTGTTTAAAACTTAATTACCTCTCTAAAGTAATTGTTATAATCCACGATTGTTCCATGGGAGATGCCGAATTCCTTTTCGCAAAATTTGATCGTTGTATACTCTTGAGACCAACAATACATTAATGAAATTATAGTTTCAAGAGGGTTTTGAATCCTCTAGCCAAGTATTCTTGCGTACAGACACCTTTTCTCGGCACGTTTGTTTTGAGCACCGCCATTCCATTGAGCATTTACTGTCGCTTCTTTTGGTTATCGACATTTCGTGTTTTTTATTCCATTGTTTGGTTTTAGGAATAACATCATTCTGTTGTAAAAACTTTAATGCATCTTCTTCACATGTAATATTTCTTGCTAGCCAAATTAAGTTATAATTTTCCATATTGTCAAGTCGAAGCAAATATTTTCATTCAAGGTAAATTAACAACTGATTTGAACTATTAGAAATAGGCTATTAGGCCCTAACTGAGCTTACGATGACGTTATCGTACAAATGACGTCATCGTGGCATATCATATAAATAATAAAAATTTATTGACTATAACTTTCTTATTTTTTATTTCTCCTGAAAAAGAATAATATATTTGGAATCAGCATAAAAGATGCTGTAAAACCATGTATTTATTTTTAAAAAATGGTGGTTCCCATAAAATGGAAAAGATCCGCCACCTTTCTCAGAGGCTAGAATGTAACGTTTCAGAACATTCTAAAACGTTTTGTGAAATATTTGAAGTGACTCATGATTTATGAAGCTATTTTACCACCTCGGCTTGCAGTGAGGGGATAGATTTAGTGATTATCTACTGATATTTTTTTTGTTACTGTTCACATGTGAGTATTATTCTGTTATATTTTAGAAAAAGCTATTTCTACGCATATTATAGTGATACATTGAGCAAAATTTAATTAACAACTTTGATTTGAGCTAAAATTAGGTGGTTCATTTTTAGTACAACTGAGCAGTATGAGGCCTATTTCAATGTTATAAAGAATATTTTTAGGATGTGTTTCTTTAGTTTTTTTAGAGTACATGAACAAATTATTTGCATTACAGACAACAGATAAATTAGCATTTTATAACATTTTGAAACCAAAAAAGCATAATGTGTTTAGCATTTGCAGATAAATTTGTTCTTGCCCATTTCAGCTCTTTTTTTTAACCAAGAATTTTGCGCTGAAAAGAGTTAATACCTGTCTGTAGAGGATACTTAACTGTTGTATTATTGTTTTTATTTCAGTGTGAACTCATTAAGAAAATGGCTCGTCAGAACAAGGACGAAATCAAGTTCTCATCTTCACCCGAATCTCTGTTGGCCCTCCACTGATCAAGCTTCCTGACAAGGTCATTCAAGATCTCTCAACTGATCAATACTATGGCTATAAAATTGTCTGTGCAGTCAGGGATGGAGTACTTCCTGCAGGGCTGGCTCTGTTAGAGATAGGACCAGTAAACCACAGCCGCTGGCTCACCACAGCGAACAGACTTCTCAGGCTCTGGGTGTCAAAGCACGGACTTAAAGGAAAGAACCTGAAGATTCTGCAATTCATTGTGGAACTCATCATTGGAGTGTATTACCCATGTTGGTTCAACGTGAAGGTCAAGCACTCCTGGATCGAAGGGCCTAGGCACATCCTCTTTCAGCTGGACTGCCTCAAGTCCCAGAGAAAGGAGGTGCTGGATATTGTGATGCCAACTGTGAGAAGATCTGCTTGGTATGCCCACAGTGAAGTCATCCTCCAAACACTACTCTGCTCTGAGGATCAGAAGGAGAGGATTGAAGGGGTGGAGAGAATCCTGGCAATCAGGGGAGAGGGGGACCCGGACACTCAGCTGGGGGACTCCTCTGTTAGGAGCAGAAGGACACCTGAAATCAATTGTGATGCTTCCAGCATCGGTGACTTGATCAGCTGGTCAGAAGGTGTGTCAGAGCCACCTCTCACCTGCTCTCTAAGCACCTCAGAGGTGAAAAACTTCATCAACACACACAAAGCATTGAGAGGGTTGTTAAAATGGTGACTGAGGCTTCTGCTAAGTACTTCACACAGGAAAAGAGGGATGGAGGGATCAGGGCTCAGGAGACCAGCAGGAAGCTGATGTCCAAGTATGAGTCAAAGCAGGATTTGTGCAACCTGGCAAAGTTCAAGATGTCAGGAGAATGATCTTTGTAATTATATCCAGTGATATACATGCAGTTCACCTATTAATAAATATATGTAAAGTTGATTTGGCCTTGTCAATATAAATGATTTACCTTATATCTTTTAATATATTATAAAGGGGTTCAAAAGGGTAAAATTGGCAATTTAGAAATACAAAATGATGTAGGTTAGAGTTATCCTATCCAAAAAAGCAGCTCATATTTGAATTCCCCATGTAAAAACACATAATTTAGACACCCCTGATGGTAGGATTTCCTTCAGATTCATGTTGTCACCTGAGTACGACCCGCCCTACCACACCATGATGCTACCCCTTCCTAACTTCACAGTAGGTACCACGCATTCAGCATGTTATGCTTCACCTGCTCTTCGGTGAACATAAACGGCGCCAGGGGTCCCGAAAATCTTACAAAAAGTAGGATAAATGAATTGTTTTACCATAACGGTTGTAACGCATTTAAATGCATTGCTATACAATGTAACAATATAAATAAGTAACTACTCTGAATGTGTGTGTTACCTCGAAGTTACTTTCATCGGACCAGATCACTTTAGCCCAGTCCTCAAGGGTCCAATTTTGGTGTTGTTTGGCCCACATTAGACGCTTCTTTCGGTTGACCTCAGACAGAAACGGCTTTTTCCTGGCCTTCCGTCCTTTGAGGCCTTTTTCTGCAAGCCTTCTTCCAGCGGTACGACTGGAGATGGACTTCCCAGTTGTTGACTGAAAGGCTGCAGCGACGTTCGAGGATGATTTCTTACGATCTGTCAGGCTAATTCTTTTCAGCAGCCGGTCTTCTTGGGCCGTTGTTGACCTTTTCCTACCTTGCCCTGCCCTATTCTTATAAGACTTGGTTTCCCTGTACCTTTTTAACGTTGTCTGTACTGCACATCTTGAGCATTTAATTTGTTTTGCAATCTTAACCTGGGATAGTCCTTGCGAATGTAATAAGACTATTTGGGCCCGTTCACCTTCTGAAAGTAGCTTACCCCTCGCCATTATTGTAGCAACTACTTTTGTAAACAAATAGAACGTGTGATATTAGGTCGTTTCTTCTTCTTAACTTGCTTACATTTGTATTATCTTCGTTTTACATCTCACAAATTTCCTGAAAAACAAATAATGTATGTTATGTTCGTTATTTATTCTTGATATCTTATCAAAAGCATTAAAGTTTCAATTAATCACTAAAACAACACATTTGAAATTATTAAACGAATTAATATGTAGTTTAAAACAAAAAAAGAAGGGGTGCCTAATAATTCTGACCAAGGCTGTGTGTGTGTGTGTGTGTGTGTGTGTGTGTGTGTGTGTGTACACACACACTATATATATATATATATATATATATATATATATATATATATATATATATATATATATATATATATATACACACACACACACCGCGTGTGTGTGAAACTATCAGTTTGGACAAACAATGATATTTTTTCCACTAAACAAAATATAGGCCTGTATATACACTGCCCTTTAGTAACTCCACTGCTAAATTTCACCCTCCACTAACCTTCCCCCTTTTTCAGTCTCTGACACTTGTGGATTTATAACTCTTAATTCATTTCAACTACACTTTACATATCTGCGTGCGGACCTAGGTAGGATAGGAGAGTGGTCCGAAAAATGGCAAATGCCGTTTAACTTGGGTAAATGCAAAGTGATGCACATTGGCTACGCCAATCCCAAGTCGGACTACTCGATGTTGGGTAGTAATATCGAGGTGACTGATTTAGAAAAGGACTTGGGTGTGCTAATTAGCAGCGATCTTAAGTTTACGAAACAGTGTGTAGAGGTGGAAAAGAAAGCCCAGAAACTATTGGGTTATACAGGAGGCAATTTCAGTTTCGGAACAAGGAGATTGTGCTCTCACTGTACAATTCCCTTGTTCGGCCGCACCTGGAGTATGCTGTGCAGTTCTGGTCGCCCACCCTCAGGAAAGATATTGTGAGGCTGGAGCGAGTGCAGGCGAGGGCCACAAGTTAATCCCTTCCGTTAGGCATATGGGCTACAATCGACGGTTACGCGCCCTGAACTTGTTTTCGCTTGAAACTCGGAGGCTGCGCGGTCAACTGATCGAGGTTTTCAAGCTCTTACGCAGGATCAACGATGTCGATTTTACAAGTATGTTTAGTTTAAATGATAACCCAACTCGCAACAATGGTTGGAAGTTGGATTTGAAACGGTTTAGGACTAGTGTGTGTGGGAATTACTTTACGTATAAGATCTGTGACACATGGAACAGGTTACCTTCGGAAGTGTGAACAGTTCCTCTGTGGATCAGTTCAAGAAAAGGGTAGACGAAATCTTGCACACTATTTGAGTGTGTAAAGACATTTAGGACCTCAGTCTGCGGAAATTTCTTTTCCTATAAAATAGTTAATATCTGGAACCAACTTCCCTCAGAGGTTGTTTCCAGTCAAAGTGTAAATGTGTTTAAAAATAGGCTAGACAAAGTACTGAATACTCTCATGTGAGCAAACTAAATATAGAGCTATTTATATATTCTCCACTTTCCTGTAAAATTTCCTTGGCTACTTTTCCAGGGTCAAGGTATTTTCTTCAACCTTTTTCCGTACTGCCTCTGGCAGGGAGGGAGCGGAGGGTGGGGAGAGAGCCTTCTACTTTTCTATCCAGTTTTCTACTACTGCTAGGATAGTTGAAAGAAAAATAAACTTTTACAAAATTTTCCCTGGCACCCGTTGCCATTGGTACCTCCTCGGTATGGGCCGCAAGGCCTTTTGAGGTACTTCTTTTCCTTGTAACTCCTTGTAACTCTCTCTCTCTCTCTCTCTCTCTCTCTCTCTCTGGCCTCACCGTTGACGAATCATTGGGCGGGAGTGATCACGGTCTTATTAGGTTCCGTGTGTGCGTCCCTCGGGTGAAGCGTAGTAACTCGAGAGGCAGTAAGCTCGATCTCCGGCGGGCGAACTTTGTTAGCCTCAGGGATAGCGTAGGAGAGATGGGGTTAGAAGTTGGCGGCGATGTTGAGGGAGTGTGGAGTGCATTCCGGGACGAGTTTATGGTGCTGCAGTCTGCTGCCATTCCCTCAAAACCGGTCACCCCTGCTTCAACGCAGCCTAAGTGGTTCAATCGTGACATCGCTTCGGCTATCCGAAATAGGAAAGTAGCGTATAGGAGGGCGAAGGCCAATCGTTCTCACGAGAACACTGAAGCGTATTCCGCCTGTGTAGGGAAGTGAAGGCGAAGGTTAGGCTAGCGAAACGTAACGAAGAACTACGGGTGGCAAGCCTCTGCAAGGGGAACCCTAAGGAATTCTTCAGTTATGTTAATAGTAGAAAGCCCATTAGAAGCATGATAGGACGGAAGCGGCGTTCTGCGGACCTCCGACGCGGACATCGCTAATGTGCTTAATGAGGACTTTGCGGGAGTGTTCACCAGGGAGGATACCCGCGTCATCCCCGAGCCAGGCGTGAGGCACGAAGGTGCTGGCCTGGATAGTGTTAGATGTACCGCGACAGTCGTTGCCGATAGAATAGACAAACAGCGCGTTTAAGGCTCCTGGGCCAGACCAGTTTCTCCCCAGAGTGTTGCGAGAAGTGCGCGACCAGGTGGCTCCCCACCTGGCTACAGTCTTCAACAAGTCGTTGGAGATTAGTGGGGTTCCTCAGGGTTCCGTTTTGGGGCCACTGTTGTTTATCATTTACATAAATGATATCGATGGTGGCATCATCAGTCAGATCGCCAAATTCGCTGATGACACCAAGCTTGGGGCCAATGTTGGAACGCCCGAAGCGATCGAGCAACTGCGTGCGGACCTAGGTAGGATAAGAGAGTGGTCCGAAAAATGGCAAATGCCGTTTAACTTGGGTAAATGCAAAGTGATGCACATTGGCTACGCCAATCCCAAGTCGGACTACTCGATGTTGGGTAGTAATATCGAGGTGACTGATTTAGAAAAGGACTTGGGTGTGGTAATTAGCAGCGACCTTAAGTTAACGAAACAGTGTGTAGAGGTGGAAAAGAAAGCCCAGAAACTATTGGGTTATATCAGGAGACAATTTCAGTTTCGGAACAAGGAGATTGTGCTCTCACTGTACAATTGCCTTGTTCGGCCGCACCTGGAGTATGCTGTGCAGTTCTGGTCGCCCACCCTCAGGAAAGATATTGAGAGGCTGGAGCGAGTGCAGGCGAGGGCCACAAAGTTAATCCCTTCCGTTAGGCATATGGGCTACAATCGACGGTTACGCGCCCTGAACTTGTTTTCGCTTGAAACTCGGAGGCTGCGCGGTCAACTGATCGAGGTTTTCAAGCTCTTACGCGGGTTCAACGATGTCGATTTTAGAAGTATGTTTAGTTTAAATGAACCCAACTCGCAACAATGGTTGGAAGTTGGATTTGAAACGGTTTAGGACTAGTGTGTGTGGGAATTACTTTACGTATAAGATCTGTGATACATGGAACAGGTTACCTTCGGAAGTTGTGAACAGTTCCTCTGTGGATCAGTTCAAGAAAAGGTTAGACCAAATTTTGCACACTATTTGTGTGTGTAGAAAATTTTCCGTGGCACCCGTTGCCATTGGTACCTCCTCGGTATGGGCCGCAAGGCCTTTTGAGGTACTTCTTTTCCTTGTAACTCCTTGTAACTCTCTCTCTCTATCTATATATATATATATATATATATAGGCTACGTCGTGGCCAATGTCGTAACACCGCTTCCCGGAGATCATCAAAGTTAAGCGACATTGGGTCTGGGTAGTAATTGGATGGGAGACCGTCCTCCGCGCCCAGATTATGTAGCGACCCGTGGTTTGGATCCCACATAAAGCTGTAGGTCCCCTCCATCATATGACCTTAGATGTTGCAAAGGAGGTTAAACAACCCCAATAAAAAATATATAGATTGTGCTTTGAAGAGGAAAATTTATTTAAAAAATTTGCGTATGTGAGAGGAATTCGTGACTTTTAACAAGATTTTAACGATGATTTTTCCCTCTCAGTACGAATCTTTTCTCCATTAATGAAGTCGGTGAGAAAAGTGAAGATTCTCGCCATCAAACTAAAATTACATCCTGTCTTTATCACTTACAGTACATTAACCACAGATTACGTGGAGCGATTGGAAAAAAAGGACAAAAATTACATTAAATCGGCAATCACGCTATCTATACTGCGTTAGTGTAAATAATTAACAGGAATAATTGTTAATTCACTAATTAACTAAATCTCGGAGTGTGAAGATAACGATTTATTTCGAAAAATCAATGAAACTTGAAAATGCCATTAATGAGTTGAGAGGACATTCACATAGAGCATGTTTCGCGCGAGGGGACTAATTCCCCATATGTAGAGAAAGTACAGTAAAAAAAAAAATTCAGACTTTTATTTCAATTGATAAAAAAAAAAAAATACAAAACTTTGTTAGATATTAAAAAAAAAAAAAAAAATCACCCGATATAATAAATGAATTGTGTGATGCACACTGCGCTTCACTGGAAACGAATCGGAAACCATTTTGCGAATCGTAAATGGCATTTTTTACGCATTTATAGCATCTTTCATACTTGTAAATCACGTGATAACGTTACTTACGAGTTCCTTTTCAACCCCATAATTCCCAATGTGTAAAAAAGATGCAGTAAAAATTTCATTCTTTTAATTTCAGTTACTAATAATAAGAATAAAAAAATAAACCTTTTAAAGTGTCAGATATTAAAAAAAATAACGCCCTTTTTAGTTTATTCTCTTTTATTGAAGGAAATAAATCAATTACAGCATTTTAAGCGAAATAATAAGGTTTTTAAGAAAAATAATAAGTACTTTCTCAGTAAAAACTAAAAAATAACAAATGATACGATTATAAAACTAAAAAAATTATACTGTATAAAATAGAGAGATACAATTATTAAAAGGGCGTTACTTTTTGCCGCACCCGGTATAAAAGCCAGTCTCTCTCTTTTGATAACGCTTACCAGTAGTATGGGTGCACCATCCCCGATTCCTTCGGGTGGTGGTAGTGGGGATAGAAGTGTAGGAACTACGCCCCCAGGAAAGTGCGGCAATACTGCCCCATGAACAAAGCTGGCTGAAGGAAGGGCGAGGCCCCCCAACGGTTTTTTTTATAGAACTCCAACCCTCAGTTTTTGAAGGGTCGGGCAAGCTTTATTATATATATATATATATAATATATATATTATATATATATTATATATATATATATATATATACATATATATATACATATATATATACATATATATATACATATATATATACTAATATTATATCATAATATATATATACATATATATATACATATATATATACATATATTTACTATATATATACATACATACATACATACATACATACATACATATATTATATATATATATATATATATATATTATATTATTATATAAGATATATATATATATATATATATATATGTGTGTCCGAGAATTATCTGTACAATTTTTGGCTGTTATTAAAAGTCAACCATGAAGTGTAGAAATTCCAGTGTTTGTCCCATTTTACAGAGAATCTCATTAAGTTTTTTCTGATACCACGTTTTGACAAGTTTTTTAGAAATGTACGCGGGTGACAGACATTGATGATTTAAAAGCAAGAATCACAGCTGCTATTGAGCGAATTGATGTGGATATGCTGCAGCGTACATGGCAACATTGGAGTATCGATTGGATTTTTGCGAATCACTAATGGTGCACATATCGAATGTTTGTAACAACGTTACTTTAATAAAAGAAACTTTTGAAAATACAGATTCTAAATAATCTTGCTTAAGAATTTTACGTGTGTTATCAAGAATTTTATTAAAAGATGAAATTGTACAGATAATGTTCGGACACACTTGAATTTCTAAAAAACTTGTCAAAACTTGGTATCAGAAAAAACTTAATGAGATTCTCTGTAAAATGGGACAACACTGGAATTTCTACACTTCATGGAGTAAAATAATGAACTTCGAAAAGTCGACATGAATAATGTAAGACAGACTTGTGTAATACATTAGCGAAGAAGGAAAAAAAAATGTTCTTTCCATCGGGGAAATCATTTTCTTTCGTTTCCTTAATTAAAGTCAAATCGAGGAGGAAATATATTTGCATCAGAAATGGGCTTGAAATTATAACGCTAACGAGAACAAAGCCTTCCATCGCGCTATTATAACAGAATTAATTGCTTACTAATTATTATATCGCAACCATTTGGAGAGACGTTGCTCGATATTTGTAAGAAAATAGAACGATCATACGATTTGGCTGAGAGCCCAAAACGCGCTAAGTATTACCAATACTTATTTGTTTATTCTTTAATTGCGGATTCGAAAAATATTTTGATTGGTCAAAATGATTCGAACACGCGTCCGCCAGATTTTGACTTGCCGGAAGTATTCCAGCATCGCGCCAATCAGTTTAAACAAAAAATTTAAAAAAAAGTCTGACATGCCGAAAATCTTTGAATACCACGTCCGTCAGTTCAATTTAAAAACATATTGACTTGCCGAAAGTATCCCGTCAGTTCGCGGGCAACCAAAAACTACGCCATACTAAATTGGTTCCTTATACTGAATGTCAAACCGTAGTTTGAAGCAAGTCTGTGGAAACAATGTTAGTTCTACTATTGCATTTCCACCATTTTCAGCCATTCCGACTTGGAATTTCCAAGATTTACAGCTCCCCGCGTACATCACTAAACACAACGGCTCTTTATAAGCGCACCAGACGGGAATGTAATTCGTATAAGAAATAACGCAGTAATCTCATCAAAGCTTTTCGACAGTCGCTGCGAAAAGCCTTAACTCCGTTACGTCAGCATGGCTGCGCCTCAATACAAATAATAATAAGTGTCTTTATTATTATAACTGTGCGAGCGCGACGATACCAAGTGGTTGATGTGCAGTGCTATCTAGTGTACGACCTCTGTGTGGCCATAGCGTAATTGTAGAGCTAGCTTATATATTCTCCTCTTATCTGTAAAATTTCCTTGGCTACTTTTCCAGTGTTAAGGTATTTTCGTTAACCTTTTTCCGTACACACCCTTGGCGGGGTGGAAGCGGAGGGTAGGGTGAGAACCTTATTTTTTCTACCCAGTCTTTTGCTACTGCTAGAATAATTAAAACATGTACTACTGTAGTTTAATAAGAGGAACCTCCCTGAGTGGACCGAAAGATCTTTGACGCTTTGATTTATGTATACACGTCATCGTAGGAAAAAATTGTGTGTGTGTGTGTGTGTGTGTGTGTGTGTGTGTAAAACTCTTATTATACACTTTTGCTCCGTCTTTTATATACAATATAGACCGAGGACGAAACTCCACATGCTATACCAATTTTTCTCAAATAACGGTCGGCGAAAAATTCAAGAACTAATAAATACTCAACAAAATTTTTTATGACAAGGTTAATTTACTACAGCTGCATTTCAAAACCTATATGTAAAGATCTCCACAAAGCTGAAGGCAGTGATTCAAAAAACTAGCGCTATATATTATATATATATATATATATATATATATATATATATAATCCAAAGGGTTGACAAATAAGCACCTTCGGATTTTCCATAGTTTTTTTATATGATAATAAATAACAGATTTATTGAATGATATATTTAGATCGTGTTACTTTCCCCCCTTTGCATTATATATAAAGCTGACACGTTCTGGTATTCCAGTGATGAACTTTGCCATTTGTTCTTGAGGACAATCATCGTGCTTTCTACCTTCGGCAACCTTATAATATATATATATATATATATATACTGTGTATATATATATATATATATATATATATATATATTATATATATACAGGGTGGGCCGAAAGTATGGATCCATAGGAAAATATTTATTTTAATACATAAATTACAACAAATGGTAAATACTTAAAATGAATATCAACTTTAACTCGTAAATGCGTATCCGTGATACTGTACAGTAGTTCGTACTCCAGTATAAATACGCAAATACTTTTTTATTTCAGCCCAGAAATGGCTTCGAATCTAACAAGTAACAACAGAAGACCGGGTAGAACTTGTGCTCATGTACGCAAGACAGGGCGCTACACACAGAGAAGTTGCTACCGAATTCAATAGAAATCATCCTGATAAGCATCCAGTAACACATGCGACTGTTGGCAAGTTGTTTAAACGTTTCAAAGAAACAGGAAGTGTACATGATCGACGGCGTTCTGGTCGTCCAACAACTGCAACTGATGAAAATACCTCTGCAATGGTATGTGAAACTTTAACGAATAGTCCAGTAACGTCAACAAGAAGATTATCAAATGAAACACGCATCTCGAGAACGTCAATTCGAAGAATTATTAAAAATCATAAATTCCATCCCTAAGTGTCTCGATGTCAGAGGCCGCCAATTTGAGCATTTGTTATAATTTGTTGTTTATACTGGAGTACGAACCACTGTACAGTATCACGGATACGCATTTACGAGTTAAAGTTGATATTCATTTTAAGTATTTACCATTTGTTGTAATTTATGTATTAAAATAAATATTTTCCTATGGATCCAGACTTTCGGCCCACCCTGTGTGTGTGTATATATATATATTATATATATATATATATATATATTATTATATTATATATATATATATATATATATATACACACACACACACACAGGGTGTCCCAGAAGTCTGAACTCAGAGAGAAAAATAGACATTATATTTTTAAAGTGAAACGAACACATTTCTAATGTCAGTTTCACATATTTTAGGAAAGAAAATACCCTGATGGCTCAGTATATCAATCACGAGAAGGTGGAACTGGTATTGCTACACATTTCCGGAAAAATCCAGAGGGAGGCATGTCAGTTATTTCACGAACATTCCTCCCTTTGGCTTTTTTTAAAAAAACATGTAGCAATACCAGTTCCACCTCTTCATTGATATACTGAGCCATCAGGGTATTTTCTTTCCTGAAATATGTAAAACTGACATTAGAAATGTTCTTGTTTCACTTAAAAAATGTAACGTCTATTTTACCTGAGTCCAGACTTTTGGGACACCCTGTGTGTGTGTGTGTGTGTGTGTGTGTGTGTGTGTGTGTACAGGGCCGGCGAGAGCTGCCGCCACGATTCCTGGGGAAGGATTGGTATATGGGCCCCCTGTTTACTCAGTATTTTATTATGAATGTTTTTCGTGTACATAACAAGCAAACTGATTATATGCCCAAGTCACTATTCAAAACATACAGTATGATAATCTCTATAAAATGTACGTTCATTAATTAAATTTCCTCTCTGTTATTTAATCAATTGCTTTATTAATAATTTTAGATTTTATCCCCCACCCCCTTTCCGGGACCCTAGAGGTCCCGGCCCCGCGGATTTAACCCGGCTTCCCCGCCCTCTCGGCGGCCCTGTAATATATATATATATATATATATATATATATATAATATATATATATATATATATATATACACTAAAATCACAAAATAACACGTGACCTTTGTGTTTCCTTTTCCCTGTGGTTGTTTGCTTATATATATATAATATATATATATATATATATATATATATATATATATATATATATGGGCGGATCTAGGCATTTCAGTAAGAGGGGTCCAAAGAAAAACGGGCACCCTAAAATAAAAATGCCACAGTACTGAATTTTGTTTTTCTTAAAACAGACGACCAATGAGCGAGTGTAAAATCAAATATATTGTTTTTAGATCAGTCTCATTCGAATATGATACAAAATAAAAATCTAATTAGGGTACAACAGTTATCACAGAAATTTTTTCAAACAATTACAAATGTGTTGCCAATTAAAAGAACTATCGGAATAAGATGAAGATAAAAATAGTGATATGGCTGCACCAGTACTAAGAGCACCTATGAAAACCATAACTACAAATTTGGAAGTACAAATGGTGATTCGTCCCGCTAACACACGGTTTGACAGGCCAAATTTAAACTAAACGTGTCCAGAACGATTGAGCAAGTAAACATTGAGCGAACGAGTGAGAAAACTGAGCGACTTGACGTGACACAAATGCCATTTAAATTTATTGACATAAATGTGTTCAGTACAAAGACTTAACCTAACCAATCATCAAGGGCGTACAGTTGACCTAACCGGGCATATATTATATATATATATGATCCACTGAAGATCTAATATACATTTTAATTAAATATATCTGTTTTAAATCAATATTTTTTACGAGGTGAATGTTTATTATTTTTGCGTCAGTTTGCGCTCAGTTTGCACTCGTTCAGTTAGCCTAACCGCTCAATGCGTCAAGTCGCTCAATTTGTACTTGCTCGCTCGCTTTTCCTTCGCTCAAAGTGCACTCGCTCAATGTGTATTCGCTAAATCAGTGATGGTGAACCTATGACACGCGTGTCAGCAGTGACACGCCGCAGGGTTTCAGGTGACACGCGATGGATGTTGAAAATGTTTGGTATTCTGATGAAAAACTGCAATATATCGTCTACGCCCTAGTACTTTCGATTAATAAGTCAGCTATCTATGATTTTGTAGTTAAATTTAAAATGCATATATGCAAGTGACACGCCAACAATATCATTATTTAAAAACACGAATTTTGGCACACTTGGATAAAAAGGTTCGCCATCACTGCGCTAAATTGATGCAGAACGGTCCGGAACGAGTTCAAAACCCGGTCGAGTCGCGGATGAGTCACCCATCAGCAGTCTGACTGTGCTCGTAGTCTTGAGCGGGTAGCTTACTCTTGTCTCCAGAGATTTTAATAATTCTTTATTTTTTTACCCTTTATATTAATTTCTTTTATTGAAAATGTCACAAAAGCGAAAAATTGGTGGTTACAAAATTACCTTAGCCCAAAAAATTGAAATTTTAGATAAACTAAAATCAGGGAAAAGAAGCACAGCGCTTGGGCGCGAATGAGTCAACCATTCGTACAGTACGAAAAAATGAAGGGTATTATTAGTATTACACCCGTCTAACGTCCAGCAATTATTATATGTTCATTAAGTAGATTTTTTAATTCTAAGACACTTTCCTTCTATAGCGTTTCCGTCGCAAATGCTTCGTTTTCGAGATATAAACATTTTTTTGGTGTGTATCTAGTGTGTGTTCGTTACATGTCTGCCCAATCACTGCGCTCCATCCATTTCGAATTACTTTCGTACCGGAATGGAACACTCATTCCACTCATTCAGAAGTACATTAGGCCTGGCTCTGTGATTTATAGTGATTCCTGGGCTGCCTACAAGACTATAAGTGATTTAGGTTATGATAGGTTAGGTTAGGTCAATTTTGAAGGTGAAATTTATGTTTTTCCTATGGTTTTTGATGTTTTAAACGAATCTGACCTTCAAAACCGTCGGAAATGACTCGTTTTCGATTGCCGGCTGGGGGGAGGGGGTTATCTCAAAAACGAGTCATTTCCGACGGTTTTGAAGGTCAGATTCGTTCAAAGCACATCAAAAACCATAGGAAAAACATAAATTTCACCTACAAAGGGAGACGGGTGTAATACTATAAATTTACCAAATGAAGAATCGATAAGAGCCAGTGTAAGTGCTGCAGCTTCTGCACGTGACAAAATAAAAAGAATTGCTGAACGAAATGAAATGTGCACTTAAACAGAGTAGAAAAATTGCTTAATGCCTGGACTGAAGACCAAATTCAGAAACGGGCACCATGGATTATATCAATTATACGTGAGAAGGCCTTGCGACTATATAGCACTGTCTGCGAACAAGATGGTGAACCACCTACGAGCATTCCTTTTAGTGGAAATGCAGGGCGGTTTGATAGGTTTAGTAAACGTTACAACTTCCACAACGTGAAATTAGTGGGGAATCCGCCTCTGCTGATCACCAAGCGGCCGAAAATTATCCACCAGAATTTTCTAGAATAATTGCGGAGAAAGTTACAAACTCCAGCAAATTTTTAATACAGACGAAACTGGCCATTTTTGGAAAAGAATGCCAAGCAGAACATACATTTCGAAGGAGAAGCGAACAACATCTGGCTTCAAGGATCGACTTACACTGTTGTTGTATTCTTATGCATCGGGGGATTTCAAATGTAAATCGATGCTTGTTTACAACGCTGAAAACCCACGTAATTTGAAGGGTAAGCAGAAGGCATACCTACCAGTCTACTAGAAATCAGAAGGGCTTGGATCACTGCAACATTGTTTACAGAATCGTCCAAATTTTTTGTACCACAACTGAAAAATTACTTCAAGAAGTAAAACTTGTCTTTAAGGTGCTGTTGCTCCTTGATAACGCCCCTGGGAATCTAGCCACGCTGCAGCATGCCGACGAAAACGTCTAGGTCTTGTTTCCGCCACCAAATACCACTTCTCTATTGCAGCCAACGGAACATGGGGGCAATTAAAACTTTTAAAAGTTACTAACTAGGCGCACCTTTATGAAACTCCTGCAGGAGTTGGAGGAAAAACCTGACAGTGGCATCCAGGACTTCTGGCGTTCGTTTAACATCATAACTTAGTCGTGGGACGAAGTCAAGGAGTCGACTTTGAATGCCTGCTAGAACAGTTTATGGCCAGATGTGGTGAATGACTTTCGTGGATTCCCAACAATCCAAGATGTCTGCGAGATCGTCAAGCTGGCGAAAGATGATGGTGGGGGTAGAAGGATTTGAAGATTTGCAAGAACAAGAAGTGGAACAGTTGGAATCACACCAGGAGGAGCTGACTGAAGAGGAATTGGTGAAGCTTCTTCAGTCCAGCAAAAGTGAAAGTGTGAGTGAAGAGGAGATTGATAGGCCGAAACTTGCAATGAAAGATCTCGAAGAGGTTTTTAGGAAACGAAGTCGTTCAGGAAAATTAATGCAACTTGATCTCTACATGGAGAGGAGCCTGAAGTGCAAACGAGGACTTCAGGAAGTTATACCTCCTTATCATGAAGTTTATAAAAGCATGAGGAACAAGGCAAAACAAAGTCGCATATCCTTCTTTAGATCCAGGGTGCTGCAACATCACCTCCAAGGGCAGCATCAACAACTAAAGCATCGTCACCAACAAAACAACCAACTCCAAAAGTCTCACCAACACGGACACATCAGTCCACACGGAGACCGTAGAAGACTGAGTTTGGGGGTAGGTGACTCTGAAGATGAGTCTGAACCCCTCTCTCAATTAAAATCACCCCCACCCCAACATCACTCTCACCATCATTACCATTAGTTCTTCATGTTCATTTATTATGGTAAGTAAAAAATGCTTCTTATTTCTATCCTGTATTAAAATTTTTACAGGTTTGTATGATTATTATTATTATAAAGGGTAGTATAATAATAATACTCATTTTAATTACTTAAATACTTGTCAAAAAATTATTTTAAAAAAATTATGAAAAACCTAAAACCGACCACGAGAATCTAACCCTCTATCGCGACTTCAAAAGACGTGGCGTTTCCAAGAACGCAACTACCGCGCTATGTGGGGTTTTACTATATCTACAGTATATGCGCCTCGGTGGTGTAGTGATTAGCATCGCTGACTACAAATCGACCAACCCGGATTCAAAATCTGGTGACGGAAAGCGGCGCGCAGCAAACCCAGTTGTTCATCCTTCCACACAATGAAATTGGTTGGTAGATAAATGGGTAGCCTAGTGGTTAAAACGCTGGGCTGCTGATCGGGAGGTTGTGAAATAAAGTCCAAACGAGTAGTATTTGTAATTTCTGACAGCCATGGTAGGGCGTGGTTCGGATTCCATATTAAACTGTAGGTCTAAGGTGGAGTAACAATGCTTGACCTTCGTCAAAATGAACAATTCGGGCGTAAGCAAAACCAAGGTATTATAAACCAGGAAACCAACGAGTAGATAAACATAATTTTAAAAACATTTCCATTTCACCATCAATGGCTAGAAAGGATTGAATTCAGATATACACTAAAAACTATAACAATGAAATACTCAATATAGAATTAAATACATGCACAGTGACAGGTTCACATTTATTGCAATATATTACTATTGTGAATATGAATACCGAATACCAATCATCCTAAAATGGATAGCTTTGATGCGAAACTCTTTGTAATAAACATTCCATTAAATAAAACAGTCACAGATTCTCGTTCAAGACAATTAATTTATTGATTACGATTCCGTGTCAGGCTTTCAAGACGCAATTGAACTGAACTTTTGAACCAAGCTGTTTACGACGCGATATTTCTTATTTACTAAAAAATTTTTGTTTACGGGTGGGTGGCGTAGTCACAGGGTCCTCTTTTAGGGCTCCATTGTGCGAATACGTCTTAATATTTTCACGAAAATAAAATGCGGTTCATTGTTTGTTTTTCATTTAAGTGTCGCTATTTTGTCGTAAATACAGTTTCGGGAAAAAAGTTCGACTCCAAATGTGAAATTTCTAAAATGCATAGAAAATTACTAATTAGTAACGATTGGGTTTTGAAATTTTATACCGTCACCAAAAGGAATAGAAAAATATTCAAAGAAAAACATTATTATACCAATTAGTAATTTTTTTTATGCTTTTAAAAAAAAATTCTAGGCGAACTTTTTTCCCGACACTGTACGTCGATGATGTACCTTTTTACTATTCAGATCTGGAGATGAAGTCCCACTTACTACTACTACTACTACTACTACTAGGGGCACTCGATATATTTGGCTCCAACCTTTTTTCTTTGCTAAATAATAGGCTATGGGGCCTCCTTGTATAAAACCGCTTTTAAACGCCCTTGTGTTTCGAAAATGGCGTCTGACAGTGATGTGCGTCGGAAACAGAGTTGTCAAAAAACTGGGTTTTATTGAAGAAGAAAAACCCGCCTGGGTTTTATCGGGTTTTATTGGGGGTTTATCGGTTTTTTTCGAATTTTCTATAGCTAATATAAGAAAAGTGTATAATAAAATTAAAAAACTGGCCTTTAAAATTTTTTGTGCTTATATACAGTATTTATTCATTGTTCTTGATAATGAGTGTTGCTATTTTGTTACAGATACATATACTGTAGATGATTTTTTTAAATACAACTTAGATATAATAGCTAAAGCTTAGTATTACCAGTATCTATACTGAATTATTTTTATTTAACACTAAGAATTTAAGAAACCACGCCATCTGTTGCTGGAAGTAGTAGGAAATCTTCTCATGAGTGGGCCGATGTCATACGAGTTGAAGGAAGCTCAAAAGTGAAATGCAAACATTGTGGAATGGAATTAAGTCCTAAAATTGAGAGAATCAAAACACATTTACAAAAATGTATAAAGAGAAATGAAAATCCTCCAACTCATGATCGAGTTGCATTAAGTATTTCATCTGAATCATCAGTTTCTGAACTATCATTTGATTCATTTTTATCATCACCTTCATCAGCTTCTGTTGTCTCTGTTAACAGACCTGACATTTGTTCTACTTTGTATTTCCCCCCACCAAGCAGTATTTGTAGTACTCCATTAAAGTCAAGATTGACCCAACCTCAGATGACCGATTTTGTCATATAATCAACAGAAAAACAAAAGAAACTGCTTGATCTACGAGTTGCCAAGTTTTTCTACAGCAATACAATAGCTTTTAATGCTGCTAGCAGCAAAGAATATAAACAAATGATGAATCTGTTAAGACCTGGGTATTGCGCACCAACAAGAAAAGACCTAGCAGATCTTTTTACTGAAGTACATGATGAAATAGAACAGAATCTGAGTAATGACTTAACAAATGCTACAATAACTCTGCTACAAGATGGATGGTCATCAGTGCGGAATGATCCCATCATTGCCACCTCAATCCACACTGGCCACTCAACATTCATGCTATCAACGACTAATTGTAGATCAGAGAAGAAAACAGCAGAATATTGTTGTGAACTTGCTATAGCTACAATACATGAGGTCCAACAGAAATACAACAAAGATGTGAGTAATTTGAGTTCATTAAAATTTTAGAGAGATTAATAATTAAAATAGCTCAAGTAAATAAAGTAACTATAAAATCCTCACAATACTATAATACTATGTATAAAATCCTTACAATAGGTATGATTATTTCTCTCATATTTTCAAGGTATTTGCAGTCTGTGCTGATAATGACAGTAAAATGAAGCGCATGAAAGAACTACTTCAGGAGAAATGTCCCAACATTCTAACTATGGGTGTTCATCTCATTACCTTAATCTCCTGGAGAAAGAAGTTACACCTAATAGTGTATTAAAAAACACAATCGAAATTCACAAGTATTTTCGCAGTCACCACCAGCCACATGTAAGTCCAAACTGAGATCTATAGGCTTATTTAGGCTACTCGTAGCTGTCACATATCGTATGAGTAGTGAGCATGGCTGCGCCGCTTTCAATTTGTACTCTGGAAGAACAGAGATCCGTGGTTCGTTTTTTGTGGGCAGAATGTGTGAAAGCAGCTGAAATTCACACGCGTTTATGTGCTCAGTATGGGAATAATGCGTTACCACGGCGAAGTGTGTACGAGTGGATTCAAATGTTCAAGGAAGGTCGGACATGTGTGACAGATGCTCAGCGCTCAGAACGACCGTCAACATCAACCAGTGGTGACAAGCAGGAAGAAGCCAGAGCCATGATTTTCGATGACAGAAGATTAACAATAAGAGAAATTGCATCTTCATTAGACATCAGTCAAGGGTCAGCCTATTCGATAGTTCATGACATTCTTGGCTTTCACAAGGTTTGTGCAAGATGGGTGCCCAAACAGTTGACAGAAGAGCACAAGCGTAATCGTATGGACGTCTGCTCTCGTCTTTTGGCGCGGTATCATAATGAAGGTGAAAACTTTTTGGAGCGCATTATCACTGGAGATGAAACCTGGATCCATCACTATGAACCAGAAAGCAAACAACAGAGCATGCAATTGAAGTATCCAACATCTCCCGTTGCAAAGAAGTTCAAAGCGCAGCCGTCAGCAGGTAAAGTTATGCTAACACTGTTTTGGGATATATACGAGGCCCTATCCTTGAACATTATCTAGAGCGTGGAACTACAGTAACAAGTGCATCGTATTCTGACATGCTTCAGAATGAGTTAAAGCAAGCAATTCACACAAAACGGAGAGGGAGATTGTCGGAAGGTGTTATTCTGTTACATGACAATGCGCGCCCTCATACCGCTGCAGAGACTAGAAAATGCCTTCAAGAACTTAAATTTGAAGTTCTCGATCATCCAGCCTACAGTCCAGACCTGGCACCTTCGGATTTTTAACTGTTTGGACCACTAAAAGATGCTTTGAGAGGTCAGCGATTCCAAGGCGATGATGACCTGAAGGAGGCGGTGCATGACTGGCTACGCACACAGCCAAAACATTCTTTTGTGATGGCATTAGGAAGCTTGTAGATCGCTGGACTATGTTGAGAAGTGGTGTGTTTATAATCTATCAGATGTGAAAATAAAATTGTGAAAATAAAAAGTGCGGATACTTATTGAATTACCCTCGTGTGTGTATATATATATATAATTTTCAATGTGGGCATAGAATGTTTTGAGAAATATTTATAGAAATGATAATCTTTATAAAGTTTATATACAGATAGATTGGTAGAGAGAAAGATAGATGCTGTAATCTATATATACAGGGTGGCGCGAAAGTCAGGAACCATAGGCACATTTTATTAAATGATAATTAATAAATGTTCGAATTGATGGCCTTCCACTTGTAGACACTTTCTGATGCATTGAATGCATGGTTTGAACATTACTTAACACAGTGATACTGATTTTGGCACACTCGGATGTGATTTTATCCTTTAGAAAATGTATGGTTCTGGGTCGATCAGCAAACCACATTCAGGACATTAAAAACAAATGTACGTCAAAACTTAACACGCTTAGGGTACTAACAGGCACAAACTTTGGACACCAGCAGGAAACATCACTCATATACAAACAATATATTCGCTCAGTTATGGACTATGCTAGCCCATGCTGGGCACCCATTATCTCAAACACACACACAAACACTTTACAGACAATACAAAACAACGCACCTCGTATCATTACAGGATGCACTCGAACAACACCAATAGAACACCTGCACACAGAAACAAAAATACTGAAAGTTAAGCAACATTTAGACATGAGGGAGGGGAACATAATTCATGGCAGCAGCGACAACTAACCCACAACACCCTTGCTACTACATGTACAATCACGCACCGACACCTCGCACCATTAAGGTAACACCAGAGACATTATAACCAAATACTCCATTTCATACCACGCCCCAGACATCACACAGTACAGAAAAAAAAACACGCGCACCTAACCCACAAAGCACTGACAAGACTCGGTCCGAATGCGGTCCTAAGTGCGAAGCCGCCACCCATTAACAGGTCAGAGACCAGCCTGAGCAGATCGGATCAAGTTAACTTAGCACGATTCCTATGTGGACATCACCTCAACTTACAGACATATAAACACAGACTAGACAACTCCACAGACGACACCTGCCACCTGTGCCAGGAGACACACCACAAACAATTGAACACATTATGACAGACTGTACCGCTCTAGCACAACATAGAACTTTTTTGGCTGGCCACTACGCGGCCGATCATGAACACTTCCCATTTCTTTGAAGCGAGTGAACAGTTTTCCAACTGATGTCTGAACAACTGGCGGCCTCTCAGGGTGTTTGTCATTAAAAGCAGGAGCAATTGATCGGTGTGTTACCACGCCTTGCATACATTAAAACTAGCTCCACCCGTTCATCTATTGTCAATTTCTGTGCCATAGGTTCAACAACAAATCTGAAAAAAACAACACACACATTAAAAACAAATTATTAAAATGTGCCTATGGTTCCTGACTTTTGCGCCACCCTGTATATATATTACTATATTTAATATGTTCTCTCCAAATCCTTTTATTTTGTTAATCAAGGATGGCTGAAGGACAAGGGAGGACTAATGCCACAAATACCGAACGATACTCGGTGGAACTCACAAGAAGCTTGTGTAGACACATTTATAAAAAAATTCATAAATACATGGAAATCAATACTGAGCAAGAAATTGATGGAAAAATTGCCACTGCCCTGAACAATGCAGGCTTATACAGAGAGGCCCTTCGCCTTCAGAAGCAGCTAAAGGAAGTTGCTATTGCACTTGATAAGGTATACTTCACTACCTATGAAAATTTGGTTACATTTTTAAGTATGGTACATCCGCTACTTAATTATTTTAATACCTACTCTTGTTTTATTTTAATTAATTAATGCTTTGAGTAAAATTTTATTTATACTTTATTCTGGTATTTATTATTATATCAGTGTAATCAAATTTTTGCAGCTTCAAAGTGATTCAGCAACTTTGTCAACTGCTGTTGAAACGCGGATACAGCTCTTGCAAAGTGAAGACCTCAAGCCATACAGAGCTCAAATTAAAAAACGAATGACTGATGCTGTGGAACCATTCTTTATGTAGCATACTTCATGGACCCTCAATACATGGGTAAATATGAATATTTATAATCTATTTATAATATATTCTTTGTTTTCATAGTAGTAATATATATATATATATATATATATATATATATATATATATATATATATATATATATATATATAACAGGAGCAGAACTTGATGAAGAGCAAGCAATGGCAGCAGAACAGTGGATAATCAGCAGCAAGCCTCAATATCTCGCATATTTTCTGGCTTTCAAAATAAAAGACAAGAACCTTTTCTCAGTATCAATGTTTAATAATCAAATCAATCAACTGCATAGAAAGTCTTCCTCTACTTGGTGGCAATTGATGAAAGTACAAACTGCAAAAAGAAATGCTATTGGTATGGAAGATTTCTGCAACTTTTGTGAACATCTACCGAGTTGTACTCCAAGTTCAGCTGTCATTGAGAGAGTTTTCTCAACATTTGGTTACACATCTGGTCCAAGTTACGCAACAAGCTTGGGACAGGAAAAGCAGGAAAGCTGGTCAAATTATACAAATATTGGCGTAGTGAAAGTGAACTGAATGAAGATGAAGTTTGATTACTTTGAGATGTGCCAGTGGTTAATAAATAAATACTTAACTATGATTACTATCTGAATTTAATTAGTTTATTACTTTTACAGGGCACTTCATTTAATAAAATGAAATATTTTCGAGTTCAGTTTTAATTAAAAATAAAGTTGAAGTTGAGTTGAGCTTTGTGCTTTTGTTATCTATTTAATAGTAGGATGTTGTATAGATAACACAAGGATAAATAACTTAGTTTATGCCGATGATATGGTGTTAAGTCCCTCTGTTAAAGGTCTGGATCGGCTACTAAAAGTCTGCGAAGTGTATTCGCAGAAACATGATATTCTTTTTAATGTTACAAAAACTAAGGTTATGCAATTTCATCCTAAGAGCTGTAATCAGCCAGCTGATATTAGGTTTAAAATGAATGAAGTAATTGAGGAAGTACAAGAGTTTAAGTATTTGGGTCAAACTATTACCAGCTCCTTGAGTGATGACTCGGATATAAGAAAACAATCTCGAAGCCTGTGTGCTAAAGCGAATATGACCATAAAGAACTTTCGATTTTGTACAAGTGAAGCTAAAGACACACTCTTTCGTACTTTCTGCAGTAATATATACGGACAGCAACTCTGGGTGAATTATAAAAAAAGTTCTGGCAGAACCCTAAATTTGCTGTACAACAGGTCTTTTAGACTCTTACATAAATTACCCCCGAGTTGCTCAGCTTTGCAAATGTTTGCTACCCGCAATGTCCCGAGCTTCCCGGAGGTAACAAGACGTGCTCAATACAGTCTAATGCAAAGAATTAAAAAATCAACCGACCCGATTATCCAAGCTATCCATGAGTCCTGCCATTTATCCTCTAAACTATGGAATTCTTGGCACGAAAACGTGTGTCTGTAGCTCCACTTAACTTCGACATTACAGTATTATTTCTAATCAATTATATACATTTCTATCCTTAGTATATGAACTATCATTGTATTAATAATATTTGTCATATGGACTATAGTCTGCCAATAAACCTTTTCATTTTCATTTAATAAAACAAAGTCCTACATGACTGCAATGACTCTTAAATACATGGTATTGACTGTTATATTATTTTTATTAGCTTATTACAGTAACTCATTGTTTTAAAATATCTGAAAAAAACCAGCTTGAGTGGGTTTTAACTGGGTTTTTTCAGGCGGGCTTTTTCTGAAAAAACTCTCTGGGGACAACTGGGTCGGGTCCAATCAGGCCAACCCTGGTCGTAAACAGAGAGCTGTTATCGAGTTCTTAACCGCAGAGAAGGAAACAGTTGGAAATATTCACAAACGTCTACGAAACGTTTACGGAGATGATGATGTTGATCGAAGCACAGTTGGATGCTGGTCTAAACGTGTGAGATCATCGGAGAGAGGGAGAGCCAGCTTCGATGATGAGCAACGCAGCGGTCGCCCGGCATCGGCTGTCACATCTCACACTGTGCAACGTGCTAACAGCATCATTCGATCAAATCGGTGCGTCACATACAAGGAATTATCACTGGAACTAGGAATTAATGAAGGAAGTGTGAATACGATAATTCAGCAACTGGGATACTCAAAAGTGTGTTCACGGTTTGTTCCTCGCGAAGCGAACTGACTGAAGATCACGAAGCCCAAAGAAAAGAAATTGCTTTCGAGTCGTTGGTTCGATACGAGACAGAAGGGGATTACTTCCTTTCACTGGGGATGAGACTTGTTGAACCTGAAACAAAACGCCAATCCATGGAGTGGCATCACGCAGACTCCCCACGCAAGAAAAAGTTCAAAATGGCTCCCTCTGCAGGAAAGGTTACATGGCCACCACCTTCTGGGACATGAAAGGGTGTGATTCTAGTGAACATTATGAAGAAAGGACAAACAATCAACTACCCTACAGACACACTAGAGACGTATAAAGCGAGTTCGACCGGAGAGAAAACTGGAAGACGTCCTTCTTTTGTACGATAACGCAAGACCACACAACAGTTTGCAAACAAGAGAGGCCATCACAAAAATGAGTGACTGTGTTACCCCGCCGGATCTGGCACCTTCAGACCTCCATTTGTTTGAGCCAATGAAGGATGCTATTCGTGGAAGAAAGTTTCAGTGACGATGAGGTTGTTGGGGAGGTTAAGAGGTGGCTCCAGCGGAACCAAGCGGACTTTTATCGGCAAGGAATAAAGGCCCTTGTTTCGAGGTGGAGGAAAGTCGTAGAAAAGGATGGAAACTATGTGGAAAAATAAAAACTTGTAAAAAAGGTATGTAACTATACTTGTGTACAAAATTTCTTGAACTTACAATGAAACTCGAAAAGAAAAAAAAGTGGAACAAAATTATTTCGGAACGCTTACAAAATACACTCAAATTATTGGGAATCAAAATTTTCACGATTCGACAAAAAATGGATATATAATTAAGATCCATTAATTCAAACTTAATTAAATTATTTTAAAATTTAAATATCGATTATTTCGAAATATCAGGTTTATTTTACCTTTCTAAAAAAAAAACCAGGCTTTATTTTACCTTTCTCCAAAAAAATAGGCTTTATTTTACCTTTCTCCAAAAAAATAGGCTTTATTTTACCTTTCTCCAAAAAAATAGGCTTTATTTTACCTTTCTCCAAAAAAATAGGCTTTATTTTACCTTTCTAAAAAAATAGGCTTTATTTTACCTTTCTAAAAAAATAGGCTTTATTTTACCTTTCTAAAAAAATAGGCTTTATTTTACCTTTCTAAAAAAATAGGCTTTATTTTACCTTTCTAAAAAAAATAAGCTTTATTTTACCTTTCTAAAAAAAATAGGCTTTATTTTACCTTTCTAAAAAAAAAGGCTTTATTTTACCTTTCTAAAAAAAAAGGCTTTATTTTACCTTTCTAAAAAAAAGGCTTTATTTTACCTTTCTCAAAAATAGGCTTTATTTTACCTTTCTCCAAAAACAGGCTTTATTTTACCTTTCTCCAAAAACAGGCTTTATTTTACCTTTCCCTAGTAATAGGCTTTATTTTACCTTTCCCTAGTAATAGGCTTTATTTTACCTTTCCCTAGTAATAGGCTTTATTTTACCTTTCCCTAGTAATAGGATTTATTTTACCTTTCCCTAGTAATAGGATTTATTTTACCTTTCCCTAGTAATAGGATTTATTTTACCTTTCCCTAGTAATAGGATTTATTTTACCTTTCCCTAGTAATAGGATTTATTTTACCTTTCCCTAGTAATAGGATTTATTTTACCTTTCCCTTATAATAGGCTTTATTTTACCTTTCCCTTATAATAGGCTTTATTTTACCTTTCCTTAATAATCTTGGCAGGAATAACTCTATCTTAAGAAATCATTTTAATTAAAATTAGAAAAGAATTTTATCCCCAACTAATAATATATCAAATTACGTCTAAAGCCTACAACAACAGCGGGTTTCTTGAAATTTTAAGGTAGGTTACCAACTCCATTAGATTCTGCAATAGCAAATGTGATCGCCGGATGAGAGTTTACATATATATGTAGATTAACTAAACGGTATCCTAAATTCCTCAACACTTCGATAAATCAGTCCGGATACCAACTTGTTAAGGAAAGCACCTTCCGTAGTAGTGTGGAAGCACACTCATCACTACCACCATTCTCTCTAGTATCTATATGTGAGTCAGCGAGTCAGCGTTATCAGTGGCGCTTTAGACACCGACTTGGCTATTATACTGAACCTCTCTTCACGTACGAATTGAAATCTAGCTGAAATTCCTTAACAGGGTTATTACGCTTCACGTAAATTAATCTGACTGGTTGCTTTCATACCCTTTCTTTAATTTCCAGCTACTATGACTTACATTCATTGCTCCACTTTATAACAATGGTATTCGTCTTCCTCGTTAAATTCAGATTTCCAAGACATTTCAAATTCTGATGTAGTGTGTGTGTGTGTGTGTGTGTGTGTTTTACAGGGAATCTGTGTAACTAGGGATTTCATGAAATCCCTGAAATATTTAGGGATTTCATGAAATCCCTGAAATATTCAGGGATTTCATGTAAAGTTGTCGCGATATTTTCGTTAGTTTTAACGAAAATATCACGACTTAACCTAACCAATCGTCAAGGGCGTACAGTTGTGACCTAACCGGGCATTCAATTAACCTAACTGGGTATTCAATAATTTTCCCGTAGGTTTAACGAAAATATCACGACTTAACCTTACATGAAATCCCTGAACATTTTAGGGATTTCATGAAATCCCTAGTTACACAGATTCCCTGTAACATACATACATACATATACATATATATATATATATATATATATATATATATATATCAAATTTCATTCCCCCAAGATTCGGGGTAAGAAGGCAGAAAACAACCGGGATATAAAGTACAAAAGTTGGTGAAAAGAAGTAAAGACAGAAAGTAAGACGTACACATCATCCACACAGGCAGGCCCACCGAGGAAAAATCCCCTGGGCCCGGAAAGAGGGGGGATAAAATCTAAAAATATTAATAAAGCAATTAATTAAATAAGAGAGAGGAAATATTATTAATGAACATACATTTTAGAGAAATTATCATGGTCAAACTGAAACAGATAAAATATTATCCGCGGTCCACCCAATGCCCAAGACGGACTGACAGATCTGGGAACCATTGTAATTGAAAGCCAGTTAACGCGTACTTTAAATTTCATCAGAATCATTCATTTACCACTTTGCTTGAGAGAAGGCAAAGAAAGTACATTTCTAATTATGAAAATCTTGCAGTAAACAATTGTCTTGCTTGCATGGACTGGTACTGCATTTGTAAATTGTATGGTGATAGAATTAATATAATTGATTCGAAAAATAAAATGGTCATTTTCTTTTGAGTTGTTTATTCATACTGTATGTTTTGAATAGTGACTTGGACATATAATCAGTTTGCTCGTTAGGTACACAAAAAACACTCATGATAAAATACTGAGTAAACAGGGGGCCTATATACCAATCCTTCCCCGGGGCCCGTAGCAGCTCTCGGCGGCCCTGCACACAGGCGTCCCGTCCCGGTGGACCAGCGCCACTCCACACGGTAAAAAATAAAGGAACCGAGTCCTGAACTTGCATACTTTTAACAAGCCTCCTCCATTGCAACCGACTTGTAGCCAAAGCCACTTCTCTTGCACCAACCAAATCAAGTTCACTCTTACTCACGCAACCATTCACTATATCCATCCACCTTCTTCATCTTCATCTTCTTCTTCTTCTTCTTCTTCTTCTCGGCATTCCTCTATTCCTCGTACTTTCGCAAACACTTTTATCCAAAACCACACGATTTCTTACTCTATCAATCCGACACACTCCACACACACTTCTCAGGTTATCTATCTCAACCACTCTTACTCCTGACTTCTCCCTTTCATGCCACGACAATGTTTCACACCCATACAAAAGTATCGGTACTAACACACCTTCATGTAACCATCTCACAGCATCTTGGTCCAGTCTCCGCTTTCTCACAACCGCCACCTTTTTCCTCGATTCACCCTACTGTTAACTTCATCCACACTCTTCACTCCTGTTCAATACACATCCCAGATGCCTAAAGATTCTACCACCTCTAATGTTTCACCATTCACAATCACATGAAAGTCCGAATTTTCTTCTCTCTCCACAATCAATAACTTCTCTTATCTACATTCATTTTCAACAATCCTCTCGCACAGAGCCACAAGACTGTTAACAACCTATTGCGTATCACACTTATTCTGGGCAAATAGCACAGCAGCATCCTCCACCATAGGAGGAGATTGTAGACACCAATCGACCAGGGACGTACTCCGGGTGGGGGCCATTAGGCAGGAGACAGGAAGTGCTGGAACTCCCGTTTCTCCTGTCACTGTCCTCCTTAACTGATGTTTTCCCGTGTCTCATCTACCTTGTAAGCAGTCCAACATACTTTGAAACGCACACTTTTCCCTCTACTCCTCACTACACACACACTTGCATCTTATACACTATACCATCTTTTCAAAATTTAAAAAAAAATGGCATCATTGAATTGAACCTTGGAGACCTTGTTTTTGGCTCTCTCCTCCTTCTGTGGAGGGTCACTTTTGCGGACGTTCGCCCTTGGCCCCCTCTTTCCTACATAAAAAAAAACTCATGCAGCAGATTCGACAGGTTATTGCCATTACACACCAGATTCAATACTCTTCCTAGCAATCGCACTTTCACTTCACCACCCATAAACAGATTTAATAGCCACGGAGACCACACATCCTTGACGCACACCAACACTTACATCAACCCAATCATTCAATATATACTCAAGATCTGTCACAGTGCTTCTCTATTTACTCTTATCATACGCTTTCTCAAGATCCATAAAAGACACGTATACCTTGCGATCCTTTTCACTTCTCTCACAGCAAACACTTCATCTACACAGCTTCTTCCACCTCGGAACCCTCCTTGCAAATTCACTCACCAAACATATATATAATTATATATATATATATATATATATATATATATATATATATATAGTACAGGGTGTCCCAGAATTAACTATCTATTTCAATGAAATCGGACAAATTTTTTAAAAACACTTTTATTTATGTTTATCATGTTTAATATGTGTTAAAAATGTATAAATTTCTAAATTTTGTTCATAATTTTATTTTCATAATTTTTTCATTATCCGGTCCAATGAAAGACCGTCTAAAGTCATAGAATGGCAAAGAGACTCTCCAAAAGTTAACGTGCGGCTTGGAATGACCAAATCCAAAATTTATGGCCCATTCTTCTTTGTGGGAGCAACTGTAACAGGTACCGTCTACCTTGATATGCTTCAGCAGTTTCTCGAACCACAGCTTCTTGATGATGGCATTCTTGATAATGTTGTGTTTCAACAAGATGGAGCACCATGTCATTATGCTTTAATTGTTCGAGAATACCTCAACAGACGCCTTCCGAATCGGTGGATTGGACGTGGAGGACCTCGACCTTGGCCTCCGCGTTCTCCGGATTTGACACCTCTGGATTTCTTTGCATGGGGTTTCATAAAAACAAAGGTTTATCGCCAAAAGATCAATGCTTCTTGTTGAAACACAACATTATCAAGAATGCCATCATCAAGAAGCTGTGGTTCGAGAAACTGCTGAAGCATATCAAGGTAGACGGTACCTGTTACAGTTGCTTCCGCAAAGAAGAATGGGCCATAAATTTTGGATTTGGTCATTCCAAGCCACACGTTAACTTTTGGAAAGTCTCTTTGCCATTCTATGACTTCAGACGGTCTTTCATTGGACCAGATAATGAAAAAATTATGAAAATAAAATTATGAAAAAAATTTAGAAATTTATACATTTTTAACACATATTAAACATGATAAACATAAATAAAAGTGTGTTTTTAAAAAAATTGTCCGATTTCATTGAAATAGATAGTTAATTCTGGGACACCCTGTATATATAGTAATAAAGTAATGATTGAGTTGTTTAACCACCTTTGCAACATCTAAGTTCATATGACGGAGGGGATCTACAGCTTTACGTGGAATCCGAACCACGGGTCGCAACATAATCTGGACACAGAGGACGGTCTCCCACCCAAATACTATCCAACCCAATGCCGCTTAACTTCGGTGATCAACGGGAAGTGGTGTTCTGACAATGGCTACGACATAGCCCTATATATAGAGTATATGTTGGGGATGATGATGATGATGATAATGTCTGTTCGTTTATACACACCTAAACGGCTGGGGTAATCTGCACTAAATTTGGTACCTATGCACATTAATTGTTAAGCGTCACATTTTTCACTTCCGCACCGATAGACGATATAACTTGTCGCTAACGTTTATGAGGGTAAAGAACTAGGGAAGGTTTTAGTCACACTCACCCAGCCCAGTCCCCCCCACCCCACTTGAGAGGAACTGGAAGACCTGTCCCCTGAAGGGTAATCTGCACTAAATTCAGTATACACATTAAGGGAGAACCAGGGAAGGTTTTACTAACACACACGCACCTCCGAGTCCCTCCTCCTAGGTTGTTTCGGGGGTCTTTTGCTGTGGAAGGCGCAGTGGTCATTCTAGTATATACTCGTACCTTTCCTTTCAACCTTTCAAATGTTCCGGGCGATGATTCCTCATTTCACGGTCAAGCTTGTTGCCCCCCTCAAAAAAAAATATATATATATACAGGGTGTCCCATAAGTCCGGCATCATAGCAGAAATTCATATTTTTCTATTTCTACAAATCATAATTCATATTTCTCTCTTTCTACAAGCCATAATGTCTGAGCAAGGAAGAACGAATCCAGATAATTCTACTCATAGGAAATCGGAGTCAGAGAGAGGCCGCTGCTGAATTGAATAGACTGCATCCAGACCGCGAGCCAATAACACAGAGTTGTGTTAGCAGACTTGTTGCAAAGTTCAAGGAAACAGGATTCAAAGAAGATAAACCACGCAGTGGACCTTCAAGGAGGTCCACTGACGATGATACAGCGACTGCTATCCTGGCTCATTTTAACAGAAGTCCCAATAAGTCTCTTCGGCGTTTGTCCGCCGAGACAGGAGTGTCGAAAAGTAGCATCCATCGCATTCTTCAGGCTCACAAATGGCATTCATATAAACTTCAGATCCTACAGAAATTAAGAGATGATCCCGACCGGCGGATGGAATTTTGTGAATGGGCTACGGGACAATACATATTGAGCACGTTCTGTAAATAAAAGCTTTTGTTTTGCCTTTTTTTATTATTTTTCCCATGATGCCGGACTTATGGTACACCCTGTATAGTGGTTAGCGTCGCTGACTACGAATCCATCGGCCCCGGGTTCGAGACCCGACGGCAGCCGGCGCGCAGCAAAACCCAGCTGTTCATCCTTCCACACAATAAAGAAAGTGGTTGGTAGATAAATGGGTACCCTAAGTGGCTTAGTGGTTAAGACGCTGGGCTGCTGGTGGGGCGTGGTTCGGATTCCACGTTAAACTGTAGGTCTAACGTGGAGTGAAAAACTTGACCTTCGTCAGAATGAACAATTCGGGCGGAAACTAACCAAAGGTGTGTGTATATATATATATATATATATATGTGTGTATATATATATATATATATATATATATATATATATATATATATATACACACACACACGGGTGAGTAGACAGCAACAGCAGGAGAAGTCCGAAACAGTGACAATTTTTTTTTTTAACCGAATCAAAAGAGGGTTTTAAAGCTCATGGACGGAAAAAGCTCGTCCAATGGAACAAACAAGGGGTCCATCCAGTATAGCTGGAGCGGAAGGGGGTAAGAGGATTTAAAACAGAGGTAAAAGAGAATTCAAACTGGGCCCACTCGTATATCGTTATACGAGAGAGACAGAGAGAGAAAGATCTGACAACATAAACATATATTTTAGCAAGTAAACAACACGCAACAGTAAAGGCTTCCTTTGATCCCCGTACGACTCTGACGAAGTCATGCAATGTTCATTTACTCGTTTATTGAAGCAAAAAAAAAAAAAAAAAAATTCGGTTATCCCATTTTGCTCTCCTGAAAGATTTTTTTTTCTTTTTTAAAGGTCAGGTTAGTGAGAAATTGAAAATACTCGTAAAAAAAAATAAAAATAAAAAAAATAAATAAATAAATAAAATATGGTAACCGACCATTTATTCTTTCGTTCTTAACGACAATGTACGATCGTAGTGGGTTGATCCTTTAACCTCATTCTACTACATAGTACTGTATATGGTATTACCGAGAAACAATTAGGATTTCCGTTTGCGAGTGCATAAAAGCATTCGGATATTTTATATATACACACACAGTCGATTCCGGTTAATGGGGCCGCCGAATTATTGGGCCAAATTTCTAAAAACAAAAACGAATAACTGAATTATCGTTATATATATATATATATATATATATATATATATATATATATATATATATATATATATATATGCGCGTACTTTGGTCCTTCCAAGATTCAGAAAAATGCAACAACTTACTGCATGCACTGGAGCGCGCAAATTCATGCATGCATCAATCCTGTGCACGCACATTATATATATATATATATATTATATATATATATATATATATATATATATATATTATATATATATATATATATATATACAGGGTGGGCCGTAAGTTTCCATACATAGGAAAAATTAAACGTTTGTTTCTATGTTTCAGATACCCTAAGAATATGCGTTTGACGTAAGATCTTGTTTACTGATGAAGCAAATTTTTACGTCAATGGAGAGGTTAATCGGCAAAACATACGTTATTGGAGTAATGCTAACCCTAACTGGCTGAGTCCGACGAAGATGCAAGGTGCCGGTAAAGTGATGGTGTGGGCCGGGATATGGGGTGACAGAATTATTGGACCAATTTTTTTTGTCAGTGGAAATCTTAATGCCGAAAGGTATCTTAACATGTTGCAAGAAGAGATTTTCCCATCCCTGCTAAACGAGGAAGGTAACTTCCCAGTTTACTTCCAGCAAGATGGAGCTCCACCTCATTATGGTCTTCACGTGCGTCGGTATTTGGATCAGCAGCAGCAGCAGTTTCCGGATGCTTGGATTGGTCGGCGTGGTCCTGTGGAGTGGCCTCCCAGATCCCCAGATCTCATCACCCCCCTTGATTTCTATCTTTGGGGGCACTTGAAGGCCATGGTGTATCAGGAAAAGATACGAGACATAAATCATCTAAAGGAACGTATCACCAACGCCATTACAAGCATAACGTCAACTGTGCTAATGCGTGTTCATCAACAGTGGGGAACACGTATTGAAATGTGTTTTCAAAACAATGGCAACCATGTAGAGCATATTATATAAATAAAAATGGTTGTCCATAACAAAATGTTTATTTTTCCTATGTATGGAAACTTACGGCCCACCCTGTGTATATATATTAATATATATATATATATATATATATATATATATATATATATATATATATATATATATATATATAATGTGATGGCTGTGTTTTCAAATTTTTAATCATTAATTGTTGCGTTAAAGTTGGGAGGGGTTCCATTAAAATGTTTAGAAAATATGCTTTATTTACGGCATATATTATTATTTTTTCGAATTTTACTGGCGTTAGGATTTTAATTAAAACACTCGGGAAATCAAATTACTACTACTTCGGTATTTCGCACAACCAGTTTTTTCTATATATATATATATATATGTTAAACACAGACCGTGCATGTTTAACATATAATGTTCTCAGGGAACCATTCTGAGTTTGTGTGTGTATATATATATTATATATATATAATATATATATATATATATATATATATATATATATATATATATATTATATATATATATATATATATATATATATATATATATAGCACACGCGTTTCCCAAAAAACTTAAATGTTTTGGAAACGAGTCGACGAATGCAATTTCACCTCACCAGTTTCCAATATAAATTTACGCGTTTTGACTTACAGTATGTTAACGCACTTCCACCCGTTTTTCTTCGGATACGTTCGTATACACACCAATTTGAAGGCCAATAATTTAACTATACGTGCATGCACTGTTTTCCTACTCCTACTCCCCAAAGGTTTATTATATACGCTTCCTCTATCTATTTATTTATCTATCTATCTACCTACCTATCGAGGTATATTAACATGTTTTCATGGGAAAGACTATTAAAAACTCCAGCATAAGGGAATACACGTTCCGACCGAAACACACTTCTTCCTTCTACAGGCTCCAAATCACACTAGATAAAACATTCTGAACACGAGCATACCAATATGAAAAACAGTCTATCAGTATCGTAAGTAAGGGGACTTAAAATCAAATTTATAAACACACACACACACACACACACACTTATTGAAATGTTCTCAATCCACTTGTTGAGTTCAAATTCAAATGATAACTTCCTAATATTCCAAAATTTCATTCAAATAACGTAAATTACATTAAAATTTGCTCAGCATAGATAGAATACAATACTATTACTATTAAAAAGAAAAAAAAAAGTTCCCCCAAAAAATATTTTTGGGAGGTGGGGGAGGGGTGTAAAGGCTGACCTTTTGTCAACGTTTATTATTTATTTTATCTTTGATAGTTTATTTACATTATTTTTTTATTTCCTGAATATATCTATTATTACTTTATACAAAAGTGTATACCTTTAGTTTGGTTTGCTTCCGCCCGAATCGTAACGAAGGTCAAACTTTTCACTCCACCTTAGACGTACAGTTTAACATAGAAACCGAACCACGCCCCTCCAGCAGCCCAGCGTCTTAACCACTAGGATACACAGGGTACCCATTTATCTACCAACCACTTTCTTTATTGTGCAGAGGAAGGATGAACAGCTGGGTTTTGCTGCGCGTCGCCTGCCGTCACCGTGTTTCGATCGTGGGGCCGATGGATTTGTAGTCAGCGACGCTAACAACTACACCACCGAGGCGTCAACAAAAACAAAAAGTGTGTGTGTGTGTGTACACACACACACACACACACACACACTCTTCCCCTCTAGAAAACTACTCTTCTACAGAGAGAAAAAGCGAGGGGAAGAGAGAACGCAAGCGCGCTCCTAAACAATTTGTCGCGATTCATGGACGATTTTGAGACAATTTAAAAGGATTCGTGATAGAACGACTTGATCGGATGGATGACGTTTCGCCAAAAATACATTCTACTGACAAGTGTTGTGCGGGGGTTGAGTTAAGTTAAGTTAGTTTAGCCCAAGGCACTGTGTCTCGATAGAAGGAACGTCGAATCAACCAAATTTGTTCAGGTGCGACTTGGAACGGAATGGAATAAAAGGTAAAGGTGGAAAAATATAAAAAATTCCCACCACCACGAACAGGAAACGAAATAAAGGAATAAATAAGTGTGTGTGTGTGTGTGTGTGTGTGTGTGTGTGTGTGTTGTGTGTGTGTGTGTGTGTGTGTGTGTGTGTTTTAAAAGACAGGCTCTTCTTCCCTTTATCACCTCCAATTGGCAGATATCCCATTTTGTGACTGGAAATAGACCTTGGGCAGCACGATCCCCGGATTTAACACAATTAGACTTCTTTCCGTGGGCTTTATAAAATCTGAGGTTTACAAAACAAGAGTCACAGACTTACAGGATCTGCGAACTCGCAGAGATGTTTGAGAATGTCTTCCGCAATGCAGTGGACAGATTTAACATTTGCAGAGACACTGATGGTGCTCACGTCGAATCTTAGACCTAAGCTTCATAAATAAATACATATCTAATTATGTTACATTTTTTCCCCTAAAATACTATTATTTCAACAAAATAGATAGGGACTTTTGGACCACCCTGTATATGAAACCGATACAATGGTTACATTTGTACTAGTAAACTACGGAAGACTTAAGAAGTGTACGAACATAATCTTTGTATTTAAAATAGATTATAAACTGATTTAGATAAGGAACTCAAGGATTCCGTATAGAGTACTAAGGTGAAGTGTAAAATGTCTTTGTGAACTACAATAATTATCGCTCTGGTTGTAGGATCAATTAATCAAGTAAGACTAACGCGGACCACTGCGCTAATTCTTCAATTATTGTTATTATTAACCAGCGTCATCGGCAGTCGAACCCCCGATTACCGGTTACTTTTATAAAACACACATTTCTACCATACCCCATTTATCACCCTAATCTTCGTAATTCGTAGTAAAATAAATTTTGAGGAGTTTCACTTTTTTTTATTTTAATTTTTGTATTTTTTAAGTTCTTCACTCTTTTCCCCATCAGCACTAAAGAAGTCCCCACCCCCTCCAAAAACATCTCTGGCCTAATTTCAGATTGAAAACTTCGTCTCCTTTTAAAGTGCACACACACACACACACACACACACACACACAACCTTTGGTTAGCTTCCGGCCGAATTGTTCATTCTGACGAAGGTCAAGCTTTTCACTCCACCTTAGACCTACAGTTTAACGTGGAATCCGAACCACGCCCCATCAGCAGCCAGCGTCTTAACCACTAGGCCACCTAGGGTACCCATTTATCTACCAACCACTTTTTTTATGTGTGGAAGGATGAACAGCTGGGTTTTGCTACGCGCCGGGTCTCGAACCCGGGGCCGATGGATTCGTAGTCAGCGACGCTAACCACTACACCACCGAGGCGTATAACCACTACATTACTGGTCACTTTTTATGAAGCCATCATCATCATTATTATTAATGAACGATAATTATAATTTAATTACAGTAACCTTCAAAAATAGTAAATATTCGTTTTTAAAAAATATGTATACACACACACATATATATATAAACCCATAAGTCAGCCTGAAAATTATTTTTTTCTTTGAAAATAATACAAATGCGAAGGTTAATAAACTGTTGCTTCTGTGATGCAATCAATCCTTCAATTTCCTGTCAATAAAAAAACCCAACCAACCAACTAAAATCTGACAGAATGTCACTCACAACAATTTTATATATAATTATATATATATATATATATATATGATGAATAAAACCACGAAGGAAAAAAGAAACACAAACGGGTGCTCAAGCGCTTTCGTCTAATGACATCCTCAGGAACACTGAGTGTTCACGTGAACACGTAGTGTTCCTGAGGATGTCATTAGACGAAAGCGCTTGAGCACCCGTTTGTGTTTCTTTTCCTTCGTGGTTTTATCATCATAAATACTTTTCACGTGTCACTTTCGTGAAATAATTTTTCATTATATATATATATATATATATATATATATATATATATATATATATATATATATATATATATACATATATATCAAGGCTGTGAATGATTGTATGACAGACTTGTACATCTAAATCAAACTTAATTTTGCTTCAACAAAAATACATCATTGAAAATGTTCACGAGCATGCCGCTTTATTTGCCGCTCACTACAGTTCGACATACGTAACAAACGCCTTTACTAACCACGATAATTACGTCAACACCAGTGTCGTAACGCCGCTTCTCGTCGAGGTCACGCGATAATGGGTCTGGAGAGTATTTGGATGGGAGACCGTCCAGATTACGTAGCGACCCGTGGTTCGGATCCCACGTAAAGCCGCGAGCGAGTCCCCTCCGTCATAATATTACTAAACGCCATTAGGCTATATAAAATGAAATACTGTACAGCGCGCAGTTTATCTATATTTTGCTAACGCGTTATGAATTCATATAACGCGCGTAAATAGAAGTGTGAATTTTTCTAATAACACGACGTTCCCACATTGATGATACGCATCAAGGAAACAAAGATCGTAAGACTCGCTCGCTTTCATTACTAAAAACTCATTAAAATGTTTAAATATAAAACATTCAAATTTTACCTTTTAATGTTTTAATATATTACAAAATAATCCTTAAAATGGGGAGGGGGAGCGGTTTCAGCACTTATTTCATCGCCTATTCATTAAATTCACAGACCGCAAATTAGATTTGCTGAAGTAAATAAACAATATACTGTACACACACACACATATATATATATATATATATATATATATATATATATATATATATATATATATATATATATATACATATATATATATATAATTTAGGGCGATTCAAATATGGGGGTAAAAAAAATTTTTTTAGATTTTAATGTGTTCAACCCTTTAAATGGTCATTTCAGCATAAAAATAACTATCCTAAAATATTTTAGCAAATTTTTAATTTTTAAGGGTTGCTACCAGCAATTAAAAATTGACAGAACGACTCAAATTGTCAAATTTCTCCACACCACCCAGGAGGTACAGTACAAGGCGCATTGCTTTTTTTTACCACCCAGGAGGTACAGTACAAGGCGCATTGCTTTTTTTTAATGTGGAAAGCTCCCCCGTAGGTCCTACCATAACCACAAGCATGCATAATTAAACTAGCATTATATTTGAGACATTAGCTGTCCTTACTTCATCAATGTTTCTTTTTTTCTATCAGGGTAAACAGCCCTGTAGTTTTTCACTACTTGTAGCAAGAATTGTTTTTGATCTTCGTCATGTGTTAGTATTTTATTATATTCATCCATTAATTTTATTCCTCTTTCCGCTATATCATTCACGACTTTCCACTGTTTGATAGATTTCTTAGCGGAGTTAAACTCTTCATCATTATGCCATTCTTTAGCATCTTTGAATAAAAAATTTGAACTAAATTCTGTTATTGTAAAGAATCTTTGAGTATTTGATGTGACAAAATCTTCTAATTTCTTCGTTAGAATAAGTGCAGGATCTAGAAAAGCCTGTTTTGCAGGAAGAGTTTCTTTTGTATTTTGCAAGGCCTTTACCATTTTGTTTCAGTAGGCACTTCATCATCATAAAAGGCCAACGCTACCAGTTCTTCTGATAGGTACCAGAGGTGACCTAACAGTTTTTTAATAGCAACAAATGCAATTGTGTCATTTATTTGTTTGTAGACTACAAGATTCTGTATTAATTCCAGATCAAGACGAGGAGCGCAAGATGGCACAGGAGCTGTAAACCATGCCTTTACATATAACCGAGTAGCAAATAGACAGATGTCTTTTAGTCCTTTTTTGTCTTTTACTGAAATTTTGAACCGAGATTTGAACAAAAAATGTTAATGAATATGTAATTTTGGCCATCCACCTTGCCCGATGAAGTCCCGCTGGATGTTTAAATTTGATTCCACCTTTTGGTTCACCTCCCAAAAAAATAATTGTTAACTGCAATAGTTCTAGGTAATCGTCTCTTGGTTGGAATGTGTCTAGTTGATTTGCTGCAAATATAATTGTCATCTTTGATGTCATGAATATTTTCATAGATATCTGGATCTGATAATACTGTTTCGTAGTCCTCCTTATTAATGCTTGACCATTTTTCTCTGAACTTCTTAAAAAGGACTATATCTGGGCCAGAAGATGGTGATAAAGACTGAAACAACAGCTTCCAGCATAATTTCAAATATGTGGTGTCGACATGCCAGCCACAATAAATCGTTGTCGAATTTGTGTTCTAGAAGAATAGCTGCACCATTTCTAGGACCAGTATTGGCTGCCGTTGTATCGAAACACATGCATTTTATTTGTTCGCAGATGCCCCATTCAAGCGATGTCTGATTGTTGGCATTAAAACTAGAGACGCATTTCTGTCACTCAATTTTGCAACATCAAGACTTCCTAATAATTTATCATCAAACAATTTTTTACGTTTGCCTACCTTACTTTTCCATGTTGAAGGTTGTGCAGCACAGAAACCAGATTCATCACTTTTACTCTCCTCTGATTCTGATTCTGATGATGTACTGGTGAGTATGACAGCCTCTTCATTCTTCTTTCTTTTGATCTCTTCTTCTGCTTTCTTCTTTTCATAATGTTGCTTTTCTGCTGCTCTTTGCTCTTTTTTGGCAACAGCCTTATCAATGGTACCCATTTTTCCATGACGTCCTTTCTCACGTTGCATTTTCAAGAATTTCTTATCATCTTCTATTTTTATAAGCTGCATAGCATTCTCATGAGCAATGTCAAATAAGTTTCCAGTTTATCTTTCTATTTTTCTTCTTTATTATTTAAATTTTGTGATCTTTTCAATTTGTTTGCTTTGTTTTTCTTAAGCAGCTGCCATTCCTTCAGTATTCCTTGAATTTTATCTACTACATGTATTCTTTGTTTTGCTGGTATTCCTGTTTTTTTCCAAACTGCTAGCACATCATCTGCAGTAGAGTAGCATGATTCTCTAATGCCTCGCTTTTTAATAGTTCTGTAGTGCATGAAGAGGGCCATCATTTCCTTCTCTGATGGTAATACGGATGTTTTAGTACTGCAGAGGGCTGCCCAATTAGCCATACTTCAGTTTCTTTTCTTGTAGAACTTCTCCCAACTGAGCAACTAGGTGATGGTGAGTTAGGCCTAGCTTCCATAATCGATTAATTGGTATCAAACTTACGAGTTCCAAACAACAATTAAAAGCAAGTTAGTATATAAACCATTAATTAAAAATTCTGAAATATAAACAATTAAACATAAAATCATAAGTTGTAAAAACAAATTGAAAAAAAGGGAAACTTTGACGCCTGGTAGCACATAGTAAATTTTATTTAAAATTCACCAAATTTGGCATACACTACTTTTTTGTCATGGGGAACAAAATACAGGTTGAACAATTAAAAAAAAAAACTGATTTTTTTGAATCACCCTATTATATATATATATATATATATATATATATATATATATTATATATATATTAGTGGTGGACCGGATGTCAGTTTTTCAACATCTGCGGATGCGGATTTTTTATTTCAATATCCGCGGATGCAGATATTTAGTTAATCTATCAATATAATATAGAATTATGAATATATGACAATTTTTCAAATTTCGTGATATTACTATTATGGCAGGCAATGCATAAGAATTAAAATTAATATTAATGTTTTCATTATAGTAAAAATAATAACTTTCTCAAGAGTTTCAGCCACAGAAAATTCAATGAAACAAGTTTCATTCAATTTTCTGTGTTACCAGGTACGTATTTATATTTTGAGGTTTATATATTTGTTTGTTCATTAATAATTAATACTTTACATGAAATGTGCATGACTGGGCCTTATAAGCTACTTTATAAGCTAATTTAATTGTAAATTGCATAATTTATTAGAGGTAATATCCGCATAACATCCGCAGTCAGAAATATATATATATATATATATATAGAAAAAAGAGACGTAAAGGTGGCTGTGCTATTTTTATATACATGAGAGGCATATGACAAAGACGATAATAAGTAAATCCAACAGCTTCTTGGAAACCCTTGCAGTGAAAACAGAGAAACTAAAAGTGGTACTGATAGTCATCTATAGATCTCCAAACTCCCCAAATGAAAAATTTTCGGATGCCATTGACGATATCGGTTCCACGGCAATTGAGCGCAAAACAATAACCCTAACTACATTATTCTTAACATCCTTAATAAATATTGGTTCAAGCTTATTTTGTTACTTTTATCCAGTTTTTATTTGCTTGCTCTCGCTCAATTGTTTTGCGCTCATTTGTCCTGCGCCCAATTGTCGTGTCACGGACGATAACAAAACCCTAATAAAATCCCTAAACTCTCCATCCCCTAATATACTGTAATACTCTGCGGCGATTTTAATTTTCCATTTATAAAATACAAAAAGGTGGGGAGAAATATATCCATACAGCGAGATAAGGGGGCACAAGAGAGGACCAGGAGCAAGCAAAAATGTTGATGGCTCTCAAAAAACGAGTTTATGCTGACACAGGAGATAACAGAAAATACCAGAAAAAATAACTGCCTAGATCTGGTATTCACGATAACACGAACTTGATTGCTAATATAAAAATAACCACAACTATTATTTCAGACCACAACATATCGAGTTATCAACAAATATGGCGATAACATTAAAATACAATATACAGAGGAAGAAGCAAATATGGCGATAACATTAAAATACAATATACAGAGGAAGAAGCAAATTTGGGGCTTTTAACTTGAACTCCAAGACCATAAATTGGGAAGAAATCAGATCACACAAGGACCAAATAGAGTGGAGAACAGCTTTAGAGAATAATACAACTGAGGAAATGCTAACAACCTTGGAAGAATTTTGACGTTGAGAATTTTGGAAAAATATGCTCCGAAAGCACAGCCAAAAGAAAAGAGAAACTGGCTAGAGAGGCGAAAGAGAAGAATATTCCGCAAAAGAAAAAGTAGCGACGAAGTTAGCAAATTGCAGAGACGACAATGCCAGGAAAAGCAATACAAGAAAAACTGGAGAGTATCGATATGAAAATACAAACTCTGATAAAGGGCCATACAGACAGGGAAGAAGAAAATGCAGTAGAAGCAATAAAGGAAAATCCAAAATGCTTCTATAGCTATGCGAAAAGGAAACTAAAAACGCGCGCTCCCATCGGGCCCTTAGGGAAAGGGAATAATGAACTAACAGACGATCTAAAAGAAATATCTGAAACATTGAGAACCCAGTATGAATCGGTCTTCAGTACCCAAAAGTGACAAAGCGATACCTGACATAGATGCATTCTTCGAAGAGAAATTGCAATGAGAATGTATAACAGACTTTGATTTTACCCCAAACGATGTAACGACAGCTATAGGACAAGGGAAATCACATTCAGCTGCAGGTCCGGACAATTGGAACGCATTATTAATTAAAAACTGTAAAAATGAAAAGCTACACCCTTATACTGGATATGGAGAAAATCCGTAGACACTGGGGAAATACAAAGCATCTTGAAAAGAGCAAACATTGTCCCTATATATAAAGGAGGGGATAGATCTCAAGCAAAGAACTATAAACCAGTGTCATTGACGTCTCACCTCACCAAAATATTTGAAAGAGTAGTCAGAGAGAAAATCTATGACTTCTTGGAGACACTGGAAAGATTCAACGAAAATCAGCACGGATTCCGATCGGGAAGATCATGCTTATCACAACTTATAGAGCATTATAACAATATCCTAGATGCACTTGAAGGCAATGAAAACTATGATGTCATATACACGGATTTTGCTAAAGCTTTCGACAAGTGCGATCATGGTATAATAGCACATAAAATGAAACATATGGGAATAATGGGCAAAGTGGGAAAATGGATCTATAACTTCCTCAGAGAACGACTACAGGTCGTCAAAATTCAAGGTGTATCATCATCGGAATCAGAAGTACGCAGCTCAGTGCCACAAGGTACAGTGCTGGCCCAACTCCTGTTCATTATCATGCTAACAGACATAGACAGTGGAGTTAACAGCAACAGTACAGTAACATCATTTGTGGACGATAAAAAGATCAGCAGAAAAATCAGCGAGGCAAATGAAGTGGAGGCCTTGCAGAGGGACACAAAAAAATATACAAATGGTCAGAAGACAACAATATGACATTTAACACCGAGAAATTTCAGCTCTTGAGGTATGGTAGAAATAAGGAAATTAAACAGACTGCATATTACGCTCCAGATAGACAGGAAATTCAGAGAAGTACGAAAGCGGTCGACTTGGGGATAATAATGACCGATGATGCCAAATTCAAGACACAAAATCAGATAGCAATAAACAAAGCAAAAAGAGTCGCAGGACAGGTACTAAAAACGTTCAAAAGGAGGGACAAGACAGTAATGATTCCCTGCTGAGAACACTGATCATTCCAAAACTTGAATACTGCTCAGTTTTGACGTCCCCATATAAAAAGGAAGAAATTAATAAACTAGAAGAAACGCAGACAAATTTCACAGCCAAGAATGATGGCTGGAAAGAACTCAACTTCTGGGAGACTACGTAAACTAAATCTCTACTCCCTGGGAAGAAGAGAGGGGTATACCATAATCTACATATGGAAAATGATCGAAAAACTGGTACCAAACCTCAAACTAAACCCAATTACCATCCAAACAACGCTGGACAATAGGAAAGACAGAATATGTAGTGTTCCCAAACTGAAGGAAAATAATTTGGTTGTCAGGAGGCCAAGACTTTTTAACCATCTTCCTAAGGACCTCAGAAACGTTACAGGGGTTAAAGTTGAAGTCTTCAAGAGAAGACCAGATGCCTGGTTCAAGACAATACCAGATGAGCCGGGTGTACCTGGTTATGTGCGGTGGAGAGCGCAAGAGAGCAACTCGCTCCTCCACCAAGCCAAGCCTAGAGGCGGGGCCACCAGCTTTACCTTCGTGTGAAGAGAGCGACGCACGAAACCGCAACGAGGTATATAGTAGAATGCGCTCCCGTATACTAAATTTGGTGAAGATTACGCGAACCGTTTAGGCATGTAAAAACGGACAATCATCATCATCCCTCTCTCTCACACACACACATATAATGTGTGTGTGTTTGTCTCTCACATATGGAACTCAACTGACGGTAAATTTCTATAGAAGGCAAATAATTTCATGGTATGAATAGTGTGTGTACAAATTTTCTACTTAATTGCGTTCGAATTTCCCGTTCGTGGCTTGGCAACAGTTGCGCCACAGAGATACCGTCAATTAATGACGATGTTATTAATAACGTAATATATACTGTTCTGAAGACGCAATATTTAGTTATTTACAACGAAACGTTAGTGAGCTCAAATATTCTTGGATTCGAAATCGGGTATGAATTATATATATAAAATATATATTAACTGCAAACAACACACAGTATAATTACTGTAAAGAATGACGCTTGTGTAGAAGAGCGTCCGCACAAGATGAGGAGAAACGAACAAATGAAAAATGAGGCACCTCCCAGAAATCGAACCAGAGATCATCCAATTGCCGGTCGGACATGCTAACCACTACACCAAGGTCCCCGATCAGTCAGAAGTCGTAATTCTCCTACATACGAGCGGAATCAAATGCCTTGAGGGGCACCGTCTCATGCCGTACAAACACTATAGTTTTTCTTTTTCATGATGTTAGCCCGACGTGGGCAACGGGTCACTCGCAAAGAGGCCCCAAAAATATAGCTTCCTTCACCAGCTATCTGCAAAGCAGATACGATCCAGCTTTAGGACAGGATCTAGGGATCCTGTCCCAAAGCTGGATGAGGAAAGCTATATTTTTGGGTAAGGGAAGCTATATTTTTCGGGGCCTCTCTGCAAGTGACCAGTTGCCCACGTCGGGCAAACATCGTGAAAAGAAAAAATAGTGTTTGTCATTTACCATTACTTATTCGGACTATAATGGATTTAATTTTCCCAGAAGAGTTCCTTGTTCCATGCACGGTCTGTGTGTATCATAAAAAACCTTATGGAACCATTCTGAGTTCTATTCCATATATATATATATATATATATATATATATATATATATATATATATATAATAGATGGGCACCGTTACTCAAAATTGGCGAGCGTTACCATTACTCGTTACTGTTACTCTCTTAAAATGACCCCGGCGATACCGATACATCGTTACTTTGAAAATATCTTAAGACGATACCGATACTCGTTACAGTAACGTCGTTACTTTCGTTACTCGTTACATTGGTAAATTCATATATCATAATTGTATATCGTAATTAGAATATTAAAGCAAATATAAAGTATGTAAAAACAAACGCAACTGTTTTTAGATAAATGGAGGTTTATTTCTGACAGACAATGACATCTTGGCATTCATCTTGGTCTTCATCATCACACGCTTCTCTAGGAATTTTAAGGTCGATCCCATACTCCTTGAATGCTTTTACAAAATTTGCACCATTATCGGTGACCGTGGCTATAATTTTGCTCTCAGGGATAAAAAATTCTCTTCTAATATCGTTGAGCATTTCTGCCGAAACATCTTCGAGGAAATCAGATGGGTCGTCATCCTTCGAAGAAGCTGACGAAAGGTATTCCATGTTTAACAACTTTAAACAAAGGAGATGCACACCGCACGAGTGCTTCACTATAACTGAGCTCTACCGGCAACAAGACGGATGCAACGTGACAAGGACTGAACAAGTTCTAACAAGTATGAACTGTATGATACGCCGCCGAAATATGTATTTGTACTTTTCACACATAAAAAACAGTATGTAACGAGTAACGGAAATTCTCGTTACTTTTGCTAAAATTATTACGGGCGTTACCGTTACATCGTTACATTAGAAATCTTGCTAAGGCGATACCGATACTCGTTACAAAAGTAACGCCCGTTACATGTACCGCGGTACTGCCCATCTGTGTGTGTGTGTGTATATATATATATATATATATATATATATATATATATATATATATATATATACCAGTCAAAAGTTTAAGTACACCTACTAATTTCCAATGTTTTGCTGCTTAGCTCATAACAAACTTCAAATGTAAACTTAACAGGTACTAGAGATGAATTTGCTTACCTGGCTTTCATATTGTATGCTTCAGTGCATCTGCCTATGCAGTGTGCTGTAACACAGAAACTTCTTCAAAATAGCCTTGAAAATGTGTTAATTTACGTCTAGCATGCAACCTAAAATTAATGCCATTAGCTCTGCACAAAGGTCCAAAAACAGTTTAAAAGTCTTTACTGGGGTAGTGTGTTTCTTCAGGAGTACTGTATGTTAATATGTGTTCAGTTATTAACATGCGCTGCAGGTCTTTACATATAAAATCCTTGCAGAGGAGCTAACTGTGTAGTTTAAGGTATATTTCTGAGTTTCAAAAAGGAAAAATGGGTGCCAAAGCTCAGTTAACGACATAAAAAAGAGAGTCGATTGTAACTTTGAGAAATGAGGGCCAATCACTGAGGCAAATTGCAAAAAAATTAAAAGTTTCTGTGAATGCGGTTGCTTCTGCCATTAAACGGTACGAAGAAACTGGTCAGGGCGACCAAGAACCACAACAGACTCAGAGGACAAGCATATCCGAGTCGCCAGTCTGCTCAACAGACGCCTCTCAGCACCTGACATCAAAGCCCAGCTGAACAACTCCAGAAGTACAATAGTTTCAACATCAACTGTTCAGAGAAGACTAAGAGAGGAAGGACTAAAAGGACGAACTGCAGCAAAGAAACCAATGCTGAGACTCCAGAACAAAAAGAAAAGGCTAGCCTGGGCTAAAAAACACCAAAATGGACTGTTCAGCAGTGGAAATTTGTCCTTTGGACTGACGAATCAAAGTTCGAAGTTTTTGGATCCAAACGCAGAGTATTTGTGCAGCGCAGAGCGGGTGAAAGAGTGACACAGCATGGTGGTGTGCCAACAGTGAAGCACGGTGAAGAAAGTGTGATGGTCTGGAGATCTCCACAAAGTCACTGGAATACTAAACCAACGTGGCTATCACAGCATTGTACAGCGCCATGCCATCCCATCTGGACTGCGACTAGTTGGCCAACAGTTCATAATGCAGCAAGACAACGATCCTAAACACACTTCCAAGCTGTGTCAAAATTACCTGAAGCAGAAAGAACGGCAACGTCAGCTCACAGTTATGGAATGGCCAGCACAGTCCCCGGATCTGAACCCCATCGAGCTAGTGTGGGATGAATTGGATCGACAAGTGAAAGCCAAGCAGCCATCCAGTGCTCAGAAGCTCTGAGAACTCTTACAAGAGTGCTGGCAGCAGCTATCACCAGACTATCTTCTTTCTCTTGTTGAGCGCATGCCTCGAATTTTTCTGCTGTAATTGCTGCTAGAGGAGGCTATTTTGATGAATCTAAAATTTAGACTTTGCTTTCAGTAAATTGTCCTGATTTGTTGTTATTTAAGTCCCCATGTTTGTGCTTATGAATGTGTGTCATGATAACTTAGTTAATAAATAAAAAACTTTAAACAAAATTTGAAATTTATGAATATTTCAGGGTGTACTTAAACTTCTGACTGGTAGTATATATATATATATATATATATATATATATATATATATATATATATATATATACCGGGTGTCCGAGAATTATCTGTACAAGTTTGGCTGTTATTAAAAGTCAACCATGAAGTGTAGAAATTCCAGTGTTGTCCCATTTTACAGAGAAACTCATTAAGTTTTGACAAGTGTTTTCTTTTTTGTACGCGGGTGACAGGCATTGATGATTTAAAAGCAAGAATCACAGCTGCTATTGAGCGAATTGATGTGGATATGCTGCAGCGTACATGGCAACATTTGGATTATCGATTGGATGTTTTGCGAATCACTGAGGGTGCACATATCGAATGTTTGTAACAACGTTACTTTAATAAAAGAAACTTTTGAAAATACAGATTCTAAATAATCTTGTTTAAGAATTTTACGTGTGTTATCAAGAATTTTATTAAAAGATGAAATTGTACAGATAATTTTCGGACACACTGGAATTTCTAAAAAACTTGTCAAAACTTGGTATCAGAAAAAACTTAATGAGATTCTCTGTAAAATGGGACAACACTGGAATTTCTACACTTCATGGTTGACTTTTAATAACAGCCAAAACTTGTACAGATAATTCTCGGACACCCTGTATATAAACCCGTTGCGGCCTTTTCATAAATACCTGTCCAAAACCGCAGAAGAAATCTAAGGAGGTAATTTCCACGTGATATAATAATACTAATAATAACAACAACACAGAATACCGCCTATTTACATCGAGGAAAGGCAGAAGGACCCCTGAAAGCACTATCCTCGGTGCATCCCATAATAAAGTAAGTGTGTGTGTGTGTGTGTGTGTGTGTGTGTGTGTGTGTGTGTGTGTGTGTGTGTGTGTGTGTGTTTCCACAGAAAATTTCCACAACAAACATCATTCATTTTTACCACTCCCCGCTTTAAATCCCCGATGGGGGCCAGCGACTTAACGTAAGCTTCAAAGATCGACAACGCGAGCTGCCACATCGGTGACCGCATTTTCTTAAATGGGTAAATGAACCACTCTCCTTCGTCGAACAGACCCACACTGAAAACGGTTTTAAAAAACATGAAGACGAGACACGCATCGCATCGCCTAATTAACACTATAATGTTAAAATGTTAATGAATCGACAGAAATAAAAAGAACACCAGCTGTCTGTCGGCTATAAACATGAATGACTCAAACTACACATTATTATTATTATTATTTCCCAAGCTTATTCAGAGGGACCAAAGCAAATGAGACTTCTCTGAATGTGATTATCGCATTTAAGCGACCAAAAAAAAAATAAATAAATAAAAAAAATCCTCTCTGTAAGTTGGTGGAACAAAACATGAGTGAATCTTTTCAACGCAATTCGATCGAGCTCCTTTTCTCACTCAACCACACGAAATCATACCGCAAAATTGGTCCAATGCACGCTTCTCCTTTCCAATGCAATTGTATTTTAAAGCAGAGAGTCATAATATAGCTAACTAAAAAAAACATTCATTATGCATTTATTTTTATACCTTTGTGCGTTTATGTATTAAATATAACCTCGAAAGAGGTCAGGCTCGTGGCCTCGCCTCTAGAACTGGCTTGGTGAAGGAGATAGTTGCTCCCTTGAGCTCTCTCATATATATATATATATATATATATATATATACAGGGTGTCCCAGAATTAACTATCTATTTCGATGAAATCGAACAAATTTTTTAAAAACACACTTTTATTTATGTTTATCATGTTTAATATGTGTTAAAAATGTATAAATTTCTAAATTTTTTTCATAATTTTATTTTCATAATTTTTTCATTATCTGGTCCAATGAAAGACCGTCTGAAGTCATAGAATGGCAAGGACACTCTCCAAAAGTTAACGTGTGGCTTGGAATGACCAAATCCAAAATTTACGGCCCATTCTTCTTTGCGGAAGCAACTGTAACAGGTACCGTCTACCTTGATATGCTTCAGCAGTTTCTCGAACCACAGCTTCTTGATGATGGCATTCTTGATAATGTTGTGTTTCAACAAGATGGAGCACCATGTCATTATGCTCTAATTGTTCGAGAATACCTCAACAGACGCCTTCCGAATCGGTGGATTGGACGTGGAGGACCTCGACCTTGGCCTCCGCGTTCTCCGGATTTGACACCCCTGGATTTCTTTGCATGGGGTTTCATAAAAACAAAGGTTTATCGCCAAAAGATCAATGCTTCTTGTTGAAACACATTATCAAGAATGCCATCATCAAGAAGCTGTGGTTCGAGAAACTGCTGAAGCATATCAAGGTAGACGGTACTGTTACAGTTGCTTTCGCAAGAAGAATGGGCCGTAAATTTGGATTTGGTCATTCCAAGCCACACGTTAACTTTTGGAGAGTCTCTTTGCCATTCTATGACTTCAGACGGTCTTTCATTGGACCAGATAATGAAAAAATTATGAAAATAAAATTATGAAAAAAATTTAGAAATTTATACATTTTAAACACATTAAACATGATAAACATAAATAAAAGTGTGTTTTTAAAAAATTTGTCCGATTTCATTGAAATAGTTAATTCTGGGACACCCTCTATATATATATAATATATATATATATATATATATATATATGCACTAGAATCACAAAATAACACGTGACCTTATTAATAAGCAAACAACTTTCCCTTCTAGGTTAAAAAAAAATATTTAATCACAGTTAAAAAAAGGACGTCACATACTCTTAACTTTAGCGAAAACAATTTCCCAAAATTGAGATTAATCACATCATAAAGTTAAAACTATATATATATATATATTATATATAATATATATATATATATATATATATATATATATATATATATATACGAACTAAGTACCACGTAATATACAATTACTTATAGAAAATTACACACAGGAAAAAAAACCGCAAGATATAACTGGTAAAGTAACACAATATGAAAAAAAAACATGGAAAGAAAACGCAAGTTTGAATAAAAGATTACTATTAACGATTTACCATACATAATATATACAGGGTGGCGCAAAAGTCGTGCATCCTAGGAATTTTCAGTGTTGACTATGTTCTTTTTTCTTTTAGGCAGGGGATGGCTGCGAAATTAACGAAAGGCGAAAGGGTGAGTGAGAGTGGTTTTAATGTATGGAATACCAGGTACAACAAATCAATGAATCAGTACAGAATTTAAATTCTGTACCGATTCATTGATTTGCAGTACCTGTACCCGATATTCCATGCATTAAAACCAAGCTCACCTTCTCGTCTATTGTTAATTTCGCAGCCATCCCCTACCTAAACGAAAAAAAATAATATATTACAATCAACACTGACAATTCCTATGATGCGCGACTTTTGCGCCACCATATATATATATATATATATATATATATATATATATATATATATATATATATATATATATATATATATAAAAACGTAAGACAACACTGGCACTTTCCTCCTGCAATATATTAGAAATTCCCAATTAATTTTGCCTTTCAATTACAGTCGACACCATTGACCAAGATTATACAAACGCTGCAAACGATGTCCTATCTACACTTATCAACACCTATCTAACACCCATCAACACCCATTCAAAATTTGAAACAGTGGATGCGATAATAATAAGCACGAAGTACGACAGCACAATTAATTCCATTTAGTTATAACAATAAACAATGACTATGATGATGATGATAATGAATGATGATAATAATAATAATGACAATTATAACGTAATATTGATTCCTTTTCGTAAACAATACACAGAAATAACGTTTATGCATAACGAAGAGAGTATATACACACAAAGCGTTTCATTGAGGCCACTCAAATTCTTCAATCAAACATGCATATTCTTTGGTAATAAGCGTCTAACGTCAATAATTTACTTAATTGAATGGGAGGTTAACGGTATATATATATATATATATATATATATATATATATATATATATATACACGCGCGCGCGCACACACGCAGTTCTGCCACGCTCTACACACGAAAAGAGAACGCACCTTTCCGCCCGCACGTCACCCCAAATACTAAACTCGGAAGTTTGAACAGACGTTAGTTTCACCCATTTAGTTCAGGAATTCGGAATTTGGATTCACGCGTAAAGTGATGGACAAAATAGCCTCACTGCAACTTCGAACAATTTAAATTAATAGACCGCACCAACTGACCGAGCCCTCTCGCACTCCAAATTGGAACGGAGATCGGGGGCAATACCCACTAAAACAAAAGAAGAAGAAGAAGAAGCGATGGAAGAAGTTAGTAAGACAAGAACATTAATTTCGGAGAGCGAAGTGGAGGAATGACATAATTCCCATACGGCTCCACATTCCATCACTGGAACAGTATACGGTACAGAAAATCTAAACGATAATACAGGCCTGCGAATGAGAACTTTGTCAGAGTTGTTTTCTTACTAATAACCGATTTTATATAATTGAACTACGCTGATTTCGAATAAGATGTACATTTTTTTTCTATCACGTAAGAATTTTCTGTAAACTGGAAGGGAAAGAACAACAACATAAATATTATTTATTTCAATTTACATTAGGTACCTATTTCGCTTTGTTATACTAATTACAAATACGTAACAACTTTAAAAAGAAAGAAGACTATTCACGTCAATTACATATTCTTTATATATATATATAATTATATATATATGTAAAGAACGACGCTTGTATAGAAGAGCGTTCCGCACAAGATGAGGAGGGAGAACGAACAAATGAAAAATGAGGTACCACCGCGGAATCGAACCCGGGATCATCCGATTGCCGGTCAGATATGCTATCCACTACACCATGGACCTCGATCAATCAGAAGTCGTAATTTTCCTACATACGAGCAGAAACCAATGCCCTGAGGGGGCACCTTCGCATGCCATACATATACAGTATATACATTTTAACTGCAAACAACACACAGTATAATTAATGTAAAGAACGACGCTTGTATAGAAGAGCGTTCCGCACAAGATGAGGAGGGACAACGAACAAATGAAAAATCTGACCGGCAATCGGATGATCCCGGGTTCGATTCCAGGGTGGTACCTCATTTTTCATTTGTTCGTTCTCCCTCCTCATCTTGTGCGGAACGCTCTTCTATACAAGCGTCGTTTTTACATTAATTACTGTGTGTTGTTTGTAGTTAAAGTGTGTGTGTGTGTGTGTGTGTGTGGTGTGTATAGAGAGAGAGAGAGAGAGAGAGAGAGAGAGAGAGAGAGATTCCAAGGCCTTTCATGTAATTAACAGACACCTCGTTAGGGAATTACAAGAAAGGCATTAGAATCGCCTTATTTCCCTTGTGTGTGCAACATTTATTAACTTGGTGTGTTTAATTGTAAAATTCATCCCATAATATATATATATATAATATATATATATATACATATATATATATATATATATATATATATATATATTGCTGTTTTGCCCGTGCTGCTACGCTTATATGCTAGATACTGAAGTTGTTTTTAGTATTTTTTATTTTTCTGGAAGGTAATTTTAGTTTTGTAAAGCCATTTCTACAGCTGTTATGCCCACCACTTGCTTGGAGTGGGCTAATTGTATTAAATTTGAAGCTTAAGATTTTTATGGCTGCGTTCTTTTTTATAGTTTTATTGACCAAATAATTTAACTGACAGTAATTGGGGGGCCTTGCGGTCCCCCAATTACTGGGCCCAGCCCCCCACCCCAATTACTGACAGCACCGCCCGTAGGGTCCTGTGTTTAGCTAATTCAGCTCTTTTTAGAGACCCAAAAGCTAACAAACGGACAGAGACGCAACTTGTTTTTATATAGTATATATATATATATTTTTTTTTTCGCACAACTTACCTTATCACTTGCAGGTTAGACAGAATAAACGAAACACAGAATAAACGAAACACAGAATCTCTTTGAACACGTTTACAGCATCAAAATACGTTAGTTACAAAGAGTCACCAGTATGAATAAGAAGTAAATCTAGTGAAGTGGATTAAGAACGCTTTCAACGTAATACCCCGACATAGTTATCCTTTCGCTCGTGAGGGCTTTTGACGAATAACCTTTAAAGCTTTACATTGCACTTGCATTCAAACCGCTCTATCGAATTTCATTTAAAAAAAAAAGTGTCAGTGCCTACAGGCTATATCCGCCCCGAGGTAGGTGTGCCAATAGTATATCACGTATTGGATATTCGGTGTGGCACTTCCTATAATAATGACAACCTACACTACAACACCGATAAGCAATCACACACACACACACACACACACAGGTACGTTTGGCTACCTTACAAAAAAGACACTTACCTAATTTAAAAACCTAATAAAATTTAATCAAACCTTAATTACATCCCCTTCTTTCATGATAAAAGATAGTATCGGTATTTATAAAAATAAACCACGGCGACATTGCTAATATCGTGATACGCTCATTCGTATCGCCATGGGGTGTATTTGTATCCTCAAGATTGTCGTGACCGTGCTTTGAATCAAGGTTTGTCCCCCCCCCCCTTTTTCTTTTCATTCAGAGATTAATTTTTTTAATTAATTATTTTCACTCCAATTCTTACCCGAAGGACCTGATTATGAAACATATTCGAAACTATTTCAATTGTAGTGAATACGTTTTATTGTTTATTATACTTCATTATTTACTCTAATTTCTGCTCTTTATTGCACTTCTCTTTACTCATTTCCACAATACTTTATAACGCGTGGTAGGTAGCCGAGCTAGTAGAAAACCGTTAGCCTAATAAAGGGGGAAGGGGGGGGTTCATTAACACTCTTTTTTAACACTTGTGAACGTTTTATTAATTTCGAAAATGGTTTAGTTAAGTTAGGGGTATGCGAGTATGAAATTTCTATTATAATAATTTAGGTCGGAGAGGGACACAAAACAATTGACTTTAAGATCACATGGCTCTAAACTTACGCGTATCGCGCCTGCCTCAAGACTGACTCCCTTATGGGTAGCCGGCTCTTGTGTTCCTCTGTCCACGACTACCAACTCTACCCATTTTAACAATTTAAATCTAACCATACTTTTTCGTAATTTCATAATCATTAGTAAATGATTTACATTAAACATTATCTTATTTAATTAAACAGAAATTAATATTCTTAACTAAGCATTACTACACTCGCATCACCCCCTTGAAAATAAGTTTTTCCATTAGTAAAACTTATTAATATCGTTTAACAAATTTCATAATTTATTCAACAAATTTATATTTTGCAATTTTTTTTTTTTTTTTTTCTTTAACAAATTCAAAGTTTAGAAATAGACAAGAAATAATAGATTTGACAAATTCCACACATTTTTATCATATTATAAAAACCGAAAACTTTATAATTTTCACATTTGCATAAAATAACATTTCACTCTAATAATTAAATTACAACCTGTAACTAATCTATACATGCCAAAAAAAAATAACAGAAAATTTTCTTACAGTGGCTACACAAATCCTAAGTTCACAATCTATTCCCGCGATTTCTCATCAACGATCGCTTTACATTTGAAACAATTATTTGTATAGTTATACAGTTACTATCAGGGCAACATAGAAAAAAAATAAGAAAAAGTTTACATAAAATACTGACCAAGAGCGCACATACTATTTCACGAAAAACACAACAATTGCCATAATAATCAGTACATTTATTTGCTGGACGTTGTTTAGATGACACTCCGCACGCTGACAACGGACTTCAATTTTCAATCGCAGCTCTCCTGCTCACTTCGCTAGAATGCAAGGGATTGCATCAATCAACATGCAACAGGGCAGCACGCTATAATGGTTCCGCTCTCTCTCCAATGGCGAAAAAAAAAACAAGAGACGTCCAATTCTAAAGGATCAGGGGGGGAGATATCTGAAAGCGGGACCACGCGCTGGAATTGGACGGAATTTGCAATTCTAGAAGTCGATGAAGAAACTCGCCTTGTCTCATCTCCACTTTTGTCGGTGAACGCTGCTCTTCCTACGTCCAGCTGAAAGACTCTTCTACTGGCAACAATCAAACGATGACTCCGCCGTAGGCCGTTTCCCAACGAACCTACTGTATGTCTGTATGGACAGTACAGTCGTAGGCACCCGTTCAAGCTCTCGTGGCTTGTCTACCGCGCGCGACACATATTTAGCGAAGCATTCGAGCAGCGTGACCAGCTACTGCCCGAAAAATACCAGTAGACCATCTTCGATCGAAACTTTCGTGTGCCAAGACCCTGCACACGTAAATTTCTCTTCTCTTCCGAAACTGTCCTGCGCCAAGTCCATGCGCATTCGGTTCCTCTTCTGTCTCTTCTCTTCTCTTCCGAAACCATCCTGCGCCAAGTCCATGCGCCATTTGGTTTCTCTTCTCTCTCTCTCATTGGTGATCGATCACCTATCCGGTCGACTAAACTCACTTGATGGAACTCGGATTCAACTTGGTTGACCCCAAACGAGCCTTTGCAATTTTGAAAAAAAAAGTTTATTCGAAACGTTTCTGTACGTTGCTTATCATTTCATATTTAATTTATCGAATTTTCTCGACAGTTCACTTCGAAATACTAACTACACATTTGCTCTGGCCAAATTCACGGAAAAAAATATAAAAATTTCGCAAAAATTTAATCAAATCTAGCTACCAATAAGGTCACTTATGGCAGTTACAGCAGAGAAGATAAAAAAAGTCATAAAACGCTAAACAAAATTGTACAGTATAAATATAAAAGCGCCCATACATAGTAACTGTTAGTATAATTTAAGAATATTATTGTTCAAACTATCGTCAGAAATCACCTCAATACCTCTAAATACAAAAGACAAAAATGAACCCCAGAAACTTCATGTCATCCATTCTCTGACAATCATGAACCCTCTTGCTTTGAGGAGGAGCACAAAGACGCCACAAAAACGTTACTGGCTATCTAGAAGGCTCCATTTCCGAGTGTACACTTGAGTCAATGTTTCAAATGCATTAGTTAACCCGACTGAAGGTTTAAACAATAATAATTTTCCAAAACAGTTATTAAAAAGTAAAAAAAATTTAAATATTACTACCAAAATCATGTTAATACAGTAATTCCAACTTGAAACGTCAAATTTCATACGAATTGAACTCGCAATTAGCAAATTACATCTGAGATACAACTCTCTCCTTCAACAGAACCCCAGTATGGTTTGCAAATCACAAAAATCTCAGTAATTTATCGCTTCCAAGTGAAACTAAAAATTTGCATAATTATACTAAATAAGAATAGATAATATGCACTCACAAATACACACCTACTGTAAACAAAAACAACTGCATAATTAAGAGCGGTCGCTTTGTTTGTAAGCGAACCTCTATACAAATCCCTAACCGAATGAAACTGCATTATATCCTAACATAATTTCGTAATATTTTCCATGCAAACGCTCGAACTAAAAAAAAGAGATTTTTCATTTCTAATACCCAAATTAAAATATCAAATTAAAACATCCTTTTTAGAATACAATCTAAATTTGAACTAAAAATTTTACCATTGTCATTGAACTGGAAAGAAAAATAAAAATCGGCCTACCTGTACCAATAAAATTGATTATTGAATGAATTTATAAAACGTAAAGAAAATATATGAAAAGAATTTCCTACACAAATTTCTGTAATTCAAAAAAAAATTATAATATCGAGATTTAGTAAAATATGTATAGCTTAACTCACATAGGTTCCCAAAATAAAAATAAAATTTACTGCCGCTTTTAGGCCTATAATTAATAAATTCCATGCTATGCGCGGAAAGAGCTATTTAGAATTTAATGCATAACATTTGTGCTTATTAAAGAAAATTCTATTATTATTTATGTTAAACCAATTAAAATTTTGTTAAATAACTAAGAATTTACTACTCAATAGACAGATACCGTAGTAACGGTTTATCTCCGAACAATATTTTACGATAGGCCTACAAGAAATCCCTCTTTACAATACAATAGCCATTTTACCAAATATGTCGGAATTGTCGTGAAATGAACGAAAGGAACAGAGGAGAAAAAAAAAAGATAATCAGCTTACCTACCAAAGTTTATGAGTATATAAATATATGTAATTATATATATAACTAATAAATACGTATTAGTTAATAAGTAAGTATATAATTAATGAGTATATAAAAAATCCAAAAAAACTTATAGAAATTTCACAACACAATTTCTCTATTTCAGTTAAACGAATTCTGCTTATTTTGAAATTTTACACAATCCTATACGGCGACTTATAATCTGACAAATTTAATATGTTTAAGATTACCTTTCGACTGTCAATTAACTGTAACTTAACCTATATAGCGCGAAGCAAAAAGCCCGTAAATCTATATAAACAAAATAATCCTATTATTATATACAGGCAATCGAAATATAATCAAAAATCTGCTAATGAAACCCAGAAAATTTCTCACAAATTTTCGCTAAAACATTTTGAAAGGACCATATAAAATGTGTATCACTATTTAAACTAACAATTTACTTACGTACAAATTTTTTCTATATTAATCGCTATTTTTATATCACAATTACTACTAATTCCAAAAATTTTAAACAAAAAGGAAAAAGGTAAGCTGAAACAGGCATATAGTGGAAGAGATGAAAAAAAAAGAAAAATTGAGTCTTCAGGCAGCACGATAATTTTCAAAACTATATCCTCTCCAACCGAATGAACGAAATTTAACGTAATAATGACTCGCAATATTGAGTCGGACAAACGAAAAGCAACGGAACTGGACGATGAAAAATGGAACAAAGGGAACATTTCAGAATGAACAAACGAACATTTCAGAATCCAACGAACTCTCACGAAAAGAAAGAAAAAAAACATTAAATTTTTAGGCGCGAAGTTTGTCAGGGACGCTATCAGGATGCGAAGGCGATGCGCCATCTTGAATTTATATTTACAATGAAATTTTAAGGAATGAATTTCGAAATTTGCCTGCAAACGGGATAAACTTTGCATTTAGATATTTTAATAATCGAAATAAAATATTCATTAACGCTATTTGCCAATATACCGGGTTTGAAGAATTTTAATCAAAATACTAAGTCACGTGGGTAAGCCTCACAAAATATGATGTAAGACCACCGCTCGCCACCAGATGTAGTGACTACGTTTTATTGTTTATTATACTTCATTATTTACTCTAATTTCTGCTCTTTATTGCACTTCTCTTTACTCATTTCCACAATACTTTATAACGCGTGGTAGGTAGCCGAGCTAGTAGAAAACCGTTAGCCTAATAAAGGGGGAAGGGGGGGGTTCATTAACACTTTTTTTTAACACTTGTGAACGCTTTATTAATTTCGAAAATGGTTTAGTTAATTTAGGGGTATGCGAGTATGAAATTTCTATTATAATAATTTTAGGTCGGAGAGGGACACAAAACAATTTGACTTTAAGATCACATGGCTCTAAACTTACGCGTATCGCGCCTGCCTCAAGACTGACTCCCTTATGGGTAGCCGGCTCCTTGTGTTCCTCTGTCCACGACTACCAACTCTACCCATTTTAAGCAATTTAAATCTAACAACCATACTTTTTCGTAATTTCATAATCATTAGTAAATGATTTACATTAAACATTATCTTATTTAATTAAACAGAAATTAATATTCTTAACTAAGCATTACTACACAATCATCATTTTAAACCCCGTAACTCCTAGTCCCCACCGTTCAAAAGGGTAAAGATATATACCGACACCCTTTTATAGCTAGGATCGAAACGAACGCGAAACACCTACAATTACTAGCTCAGTTTTAACCACAAATTGACTTTAAATTTATATTTACCAATAATTTTAGCATTAACTCCTGTTTTAAACTTAAGGAAAAATTGTCCGATACTCTCGTTTCCAACCTAGTTTACACTTTTAAATTGTGGTTGTAACGTAACACATATGTTGGTAGTTTCCTGCGCCAACTTAAGGCACGAATCGATGAGCATCCTGGCATTAGTAGCAGTATTTCCTTACCATTAAGTAGACCAGCTAAATCCTCAATCTGTGAACATTGCGAGAGCAATAACCATCTATTCAATAATTTCTGTTTTAATCACTATGCATAGTGAAACAGACTTAAGAATTATGGGGCTATATCGGGTAGGCAAAAAATAGAGACCTTTTAAATCCTTCATATCTCGGCAAATACAGCACATAGAACCATGAAATTTTAGTATGTTAGTACTAGGTAATGTATGGTTTGTATGCTATCTTTTAGCATTTTAGCTGAGAAATTGGATTTATGGCGAATATTCCAGAAAAACCTTGCTAATCATAGGTTCAAGTTGATAATTAAAGCGATTTTAATTAACGTAGGCCAACTGCAGGAGGTTTGGACAAGCTTCAAGAAAACCGATAAAACAGGAGATATCAAAAGAATACCAGGTAGCGGTATTAAATTTGGCCACCAAACAGTCCTGATTTAAATCCTGTCGATTACGACCTTTGGGGAAATTTGTCAAAGTAGGAAATGTCACTCATTTACGAGAGCTTCTGGAAAAATGGGACGAGCTACCACAAGACAAATTAACCCTTTAAGCCCTGAATTTTTTGTAGGGTTAAGTTATGAATGCGTGTATTTGAAACGTTAGCAATTGGCATCTTCAATCCTTAAAGGGTTAATAAAGCCATAGATGAGTTCCGTCACTGAAAAAGGTTGTAGAAGTTCGTGGCAAACATATGAGCAGTTTTTTTTTAACATCAAGTAGCACCATATGTGAGTACTTTGTAACGTTTTATCTGCACATACAATGCAGTAGTAATGTAAATGGAGAATTTCCAGTGGCATAAAAAGTGTTCAATAAATCCATAATTTTCATTAGTTTTCTTTAAATCCGTTCAACGTATAGGAAATTTACTTAGTTGTGGGGTGTGAAAAAAATATTAAAATCTGACTATAACTTTGGATTTTACAGCTTTACAGCCAAAGTTCAAGGTTTCCCTTTTTTGCCGACCCGATATATATATATATATATATTATATACCTCTGCGCCTCGGTGGTGTAGTGGTTAGCGTCGCTGACTACGAATCTATCGGCATCATGTAACTGTTTGACTAATCTTTCACCAGCTTTTATTTTTATTTTGTTTTACCCACTGATGATGGGAATTTGACTTCCGAAACACTATATTAAATCTTCATAATGTTGACGTGGGCGTGGATCATCCATTTTATATATACAGTATATACACAAAATAGTTGGTTACAGCATTGGTCTTGCATACACGTGATAACGGAGTCTATGGCGCTTACTCATGAAGTTATGCCATTTTTAAAATGTGTGTGTGTGTGTGTGTCTCGGTTACCTTATAAACTCGCAAAAATCTTTAGGATACACACAACCTATCGGTAACACAAGCGCACATATAACGACATTATCAGCTCCATAGCTTCATTTATTTTTAAAAACTACAATCATTAAATACCATTTAAAAAAAAAAGTGATATTGTGAAGATTAGATTAGGTTAGGTTAATTTGGTTATTTCAATTAAGATAAAATGTCGTCCACAATTAAAAATGTGAAAATGTGGCGGTTTTGAATGAATGGTAACCGTGTGTGTGTGTGTGTGTGTGTGTGTGTGTGTGTGTGTGTGTGTGTAAAACATCCTAATTATTAATCTATATAACTGTTTAAATAAATAATAGTTTCACAAATTTAAATGCCTCACATTTCACTACACGAGTTTTTATGGTCAACGTATAAATACGGAAGCAAAACCAAATGGGTTTTAATATAATAGCTTGAATCTCAATTTTAAAAAAACAAAAAAACTAAAAAAAGTTTTACAGGGATGAGAACAACAAAATGGATATTATTCCCAACATCAAAGAATTTATTGTCACGCTTCACGTGTCTCCTTCGGGGGGAGGGAATCCAATAAGATTTTAAAAGGTTGATCACCAGCGTAAAAAAGGAACGTCAATTTTGGGATTTTCACCACCAATGACGCTATCGGAAATTTACTTTCTAATAAAAGACAAATGCAAGGATGCAATTAGTAGTAGTAATAATAATAATAATATAACCAAATCAGTCAAAAAGTAAACAAGCAGAAATGCTATTAATGAACACATAAAGGCCCTGTAATTTCAACCAACCAACCAACCAATTCCTAATGACGAAGTATCAAATGAATATGCCCCAAAGAATGCAACGAGATTGCATTACAAGCAACCCTGCAAGCCAGAACGAAGGCTAATTTGTTGTAATACTGTATTACCAAACATTGCCTACATACTGTAATAGCAGATTATCAGCTTACATTATCGCATATGACTATTAATGAGAGGAAAATGTGGCTAAATATAGTCCACATTAGTTTTTCTACGCTTATATATTTATATATATATATATATATATATACAGGGTGGTGCAAAAGTCTGGACCCATAGGCAATAATTAATTTACTATATAAAAATATCTTTCGATTTTATAATCAGTGGTTTACGTTAACAAACCAAGAACAATACAAGCGCTAAAGGATAACATCACAACAGAAATTGAAGCCATAAGAACGAATATTACTATGCTTACAAATGTGCAAAGGTCTTGTGTCAACCGAGTAGAAACGTGTTTGGAAGAAGATGGACATCAATTCGAACACTTATTGTAAATTCTGAACTAGAACGTTAAATTTAACATAATTTAGTCACTGGTGTATGGTTAATTAATTCATTTCATATAAACTTCCTGCAGGCCACACTTTTTTTCCATATAAACCGCCTATGGGTCCAGACTTTTGCACCACCCTGTATATATATATATATAAGAATTTATTGTCACGCTTCCACATGTTTCTTTCGGGGGGGGGGGGGGGGAATCTAATAAGATTTTAAAATAATAATAATAATAATATATCTTAAAGATTGCCAAAGAAACTGCGATAACTGCGAACACTGTATCGATAAAAAAAGATTGCATATCGATGGATTCAACTTACGAAGAGCGGATAGAACAGCGAGACGTAAAGGTGGCTGTACTATCAGGTCATCCCATAAGTAATGTCGTTTTTACGATAGATTAAGTTTAAACTAGTCCTACTCGGGTTAAGTATAATTTTCCGAAGGTTATATCTAAGAGGAGATCGATCGTGTTTCGCTACATACTTTACAGACCTTGACCAGTGAAGACGTGTGTTTTGCTTTATGTGAACCCTTCATAAACATGGCGGTATCAGAAGAGCATATCAAGCATATAATGCTTTACGAGTTCAAAAAAGGGAATAGTGCTACTGAAGCAACGCGAAACATTCAGGAAGTTTATGGCAACGATATTCTGCATGTGAGGAAATGTCGAAGATGGTTTCAAAAGTTTAGGAATGGTGACTGCTGTTTGACAGAATACATGCAGCACGCTCTGGACGCCCTGCTGAGTTTGATGATGACCTGCTGCTTGCCGCACTTGAAGAAGACTGTTCAACAACTGTCGAAGAATTGGCCCAGAAACTCAATTCATCCCGTCCACCATCCATCGACATTTGCAACTCGGGAAAGTGCCTTAGTTAAGAAAATGGGTGCCACATGAATTGTCGGTCGACAATCTGAGGGTGCGGGTAAACATTAGCACAGCTCTTCATTCCCGTGAACTCCAAGATCCGTTTTTGCACCGTTTAGTGACTGGTGATGAAAAGTGGATACTGTACCAGAATGTTAAGCGCCGTCGACAGTGGGTTTGTGCCGGAGAACCAGCGACACCACAGCCAAAACCAAATCTTCACCCTTGGAAGGTGTTGCTTAGTGTTTGATGGGATAAAGGTGGTGGGTGTAATACACTTTGAAACCTTACCACACAACCAAACAATCACCGTTCAAGTCTACCGTCAACAACTGGATCGATTGAACACTGCGCTAAAAGAAGAGACTTTCTTTGGTTAATCGGAAAGGAATCGTGTTCCATCACAACGCACGTCCTCATACCGCTCGGATCACTTCTGCAAAAATTGAGTAGTTTCGGTGGGAAAAACTTCCACATCCTCCAGACTTTGCGCATTCAGCTTATCATCTCTTTAGGAGTCTGCAAAACTATCTTGACGAGAAACCGTATACTTCTTTAGATGACCTTCACACCAGTCTTTGTACGTTTTTTGCCTCAAAACCGCCTGAATTTTATAAACATGGCATTGAAAAGCTTGTAGGACGTTGGCAGTGTCATTGATTCCGATGAAAAATATATACTAGATTAAAAAGTTTCAGTTGAGTTTTTTTTTGTCCTTCAAAATCCGATCTAAAAAAACGACATTACTTATGGGATGACCTGATATTTACGTACATGAGAAGCATATGACAGAAACGGTAATAAATAAATCCAACAGCTTCGTGGAAACCCTTGCAGTGAAAATAGAGAAACTAAACGTGGTACTGATAATCATCTACAGACCTCCAAACTCTCCAACTGAAAAATTTTCGGATGCCATTGATGATATCAGAACCCTAATAAAGTCCCTAAACTCTCCATCCCCTAATATAATACTCTGCGGCTATTTTAATTTTCCATTTATAAACGGTGGGGAGAAATATATTTATACAACAAGATGAGGGGGCACAAGAGAGGACCAGGAGCAAGCAAAAATGCTGATGGCTCTCAAAAACGAGTTTATGCTGACACAGGAGACAACAGAAAATACCAGAAAAAATAACTGCCTAGATCTGGTATTCACGAACAACACGAACTTGATTGCTAATATAAAAATAACCCCAACTATTATCTCAGACCACAATATAATCGAGTTATTAACAAATATGGCGATAACTTTAAAAGATAATACACACACAGAAGAAAGAAGCAAATTTGGGGCTTTTAACTTCAACTCCAAGACCAAAAATTGGGAAAAAACAGATCACGGCCCAAATAGAGTGGAGAACAATCTTAGAGCATAAAAAAACGGAGGAAATGCTAACAATCTTGGAAGAGACTGAAAATTTTAGAAAAATATGCTCCGAAAGCACAGCCAAAAAGAAAGATGAATTGGCAAGAGAGGCAAAAGAGAATAATATTCCGCAAACGAAAGAGTAGCGGCGAAGTTAGCTAACTGCGGAAACAACAATGCCAGGAAAAGCAATACAAGAAAAACTGGAGAGTATCGATAGGGAAATACAAACCCTGATTAAGGGCCATGCAGAGAGGGAAGAGGAAAAGGCAGTAGAAGTAATAAAGGAAAATCCAAAATACTTCTATAGCTTTGCGAAAAGGAAAACAAAAACGCGCGCTACCACCGGGGCCTTAAGGAAAGGAAATAATGAACTAAGAGACGATCTAAAAGAAATATCTGAAACATTGGGAACGCAGTATGAATCGGTCTTCAGTGCCCCAAAAAGTGACAAAGCGATATCTGACATAGATGCATTCTTCGAAGAGAAATTGCAAGGAGAATGTATAACAGACTTTGATTTTACTCCAGAAGACGTAGCGAGAGCTATAGAACAAATGAAACCACATTCAGTTGCAGGTCCGGACAACTGGAAGGCATTATTGATTAAAAACTGTAAAAATGAAATAGCTACACCCCCCTATACTGGATATGGAGAAGACCCCTAGACACTTGGGAAATACCGAGCATCTTGAAAAGAGCGAATATTGTCCCTATATATAAAGGAGGGGATAGATCTCGAGCAAAGAACTATAGGCCAGTGTCATTGACGTCCCACCTCACCAAAATATTTGAAAGAATAGTCAGAGAAAATCAGCACGGATTCCGATCAGGATGATCATGCCTATCACAACTTATAGAGCATTATAACAATATCCTAGATGCACTTGAAGGGAATGAAAACTATGATGTCATACACACGTATTTTGCTAAAGCTTTCGACAAATGCGATCATGGTATAATAGCACATAAAATGAAACACATGGGAATAACGAGCAAAGTGGGAAAATGTATCTACAACTTCCTCAGAGAACGTCTACAGGTCGTCAAAATTCAAGGTGTATCATCATCAGAATCAGAAGTACGCAGCTCAGTACCACAAGGTACAGTACTGGCCACACTCCTGTTCATTATCATGCTAACAGACATAGACAGTGGAGTTAACAGCAACAGTATAGTACATCCTTTGTGGACGATACAAAGATCAGCTGAAAAATCAGCGATACAAATGAAAGGGAGGTCTTGCAGAGGGACACGAACAAAATATATAAATTGTCAGAAGACAACAATGTGACATTTAACACCGAGAAATTTCAGCTCTTAAGATATGGTAGAAATGAGGAACTTAGAGAGACTACATATCATGCTCCAGATAGACAGGAAATTCAGAGAAACACGAAAGCGGTCGACTTGGGGTTAATAATGACCGATGGGCGATTATGCCAAATTTGAGACACAAAATCAGATAGCAATAAACAAAGCAAAAGGAGTCGCGGGACAGGTACTAAGAACGTTCAAAAGGAAGGACAAGAGAGTAATGATTCCCCTGCTGAGAACAGTGATCATTCCAAAACTTGAATACTGCTCAGTTTTGACGTCCCCATATAAAAAGGAATTAATAAACCAGAAGAAACGCAGACACATTTCACAGCCAAGATTGATGGTTGCAAACAACTCAACTCTACTGGGAAAGAGTACGTAAACTAAATCTCTACTCCCTGGAAAGAAAGGGAGAGGGTACACCATAATCTACATATGGAAAATGATCGAAAAACTGGTACCAAACCTCAAACGAAACCCAATTACCATGCAAACAACGCTGGGCAACAGAAAAGACAGAATATGTAGTGTTCCCAAACTAAAAGCCCGACAAGGGACCTCCTCAACACAAGGAAAATAGCTTGGTTGTCAGGGCCCAAGACTTTTTAACCATCTTCCTAAGGACCTCAGAAACGTTACAGGGATCAAAGTTGAAGTCTTTAAGAGAAGACTAGACGCCTGGCTCAGGACGGTACCAGATGAGTCGGGTGTACCTGGTTACGTACGGTGGAAAGCGCAAGAAAGCAACTCGCTCCTCCTCCACCAAGCCAAGCCTAGAGGCGGGGCCACCAGCTTGACCTTCGTGTGAAGACACCAACACACGAAACCTGAACGATATATATATATATATATATATATTATCCCCGCAAGGGGGTTCTAAGCTCGTGCTCTTGAGTGCTCTTTGTGCTCGTTTGTACGTGCTTGTTCCTGGAGGTTTCACGTGCGCCCTCCCGGCCCTAGCACCCAAGGATGATGGGGCTCGACCCTGCAGTCCTTGGTCTTTTTCCACTTCGACTGTCCCCTCCACCCTTTCTTTTTCCTCTGTCTTTCCTCTCACTTTTTCTTTGTTTTTCCGCCGAGATATGCCCTTTTAAATAGAGGCGAATCGGTTCTTCCCGAACTTAAAAAATAAAATATATATATATATATATATATATATATATATATATATATACACACACAAACTCAGAATGTTCCCCTGAGAAACTTATATGTTAAACACAGACCGTGCATGGAACAAGGAACTCTTCTGGAAAATTAAATCCACTATAGTCCGAATAAGTAATGGTAAATGACAAATACCATAGTTTTTCTTTTTTTTTGCGAGAGACCCGTTGCCCACGTCGGGCTAGCATCATGAAAAAGAAAAACTATGGTATTTGTCATTTACCATTACTTATTCGGACTATAGTGGATTTAATTTTCCCAGAAGAGTTCTTGTTTCATGCACGGTCTGTGTTTAATATATACATATATATATATATATATATATATATATATACAACACTATATGATCAAAAGTATTCGGACACCGCATGGTTTTGGGAAAAATTGTTTTATGGCATTTAGTAACCAGTAGGTCCACCCTTTGCTTTTATTACAGTGTCAACACGTCGAGGCATACTTTCCACCAGTTTTCGGTAAGTCTGTGCAGGAATGGCTCGCCATTCCTCTTGCAGAGCTGATGCAAGAGATGCAAGTGAAGCCGGGCGTGGTGTGCGGTTTCGTATCCGTCGCTCCAGTTCGTCCCACATGTGCTCGATTGGGTTGAGATCGGGGCTCTGAGCAGGCCAGTCTAACAAATCCACCTTATTTTCACGAAACCAGTCCTGCACACGCCTTGCAGTATGGCAGGGAGCTCGATCCTGTTGAAACAAACAATGGCCATCTCCGTAGTATTGCCAGTGTAGGGAGGGCCGAATTGTCCAGAACGTCGAGATAAACGTCAGCGTTCATGGTAGTGGGTATAACAACCAACGGGCCGAGCCCTAGCCAGGAAAAACAACCCCATACCATGATGGACCCTCCACCGAACTTCACCGTTGGACGTACACAGTCAGGAAGAAGCCGTTCTCCGGGCTGTCGCCACACCCAAACACGCCCATCAGACTGGAAGAGTGAATACCGCGACTCGTCGCTCCAAAGAACAGAGTTCCAGTCCTCCACGGTCCAGGAACGACGGGAGACACACCAGGCCAAACGACGCGTGGCATTAACTTTTGTAATCAGTGGCTTGTGTACAGCTGCTCTACCATAATAACCGAGTCTGTGCATCTCTCTGCGGATAGTTACAGTACTAACGGAGGTACCGGATGCTCTTCCTACCTCCTCAGCGATGGAAGCGGCAGAGGACGTGCGGGACTTCTTGACATGTCGTACCATACTTCTTCTATCACGTTCCGTCAGTTTGCGTGGTCGTCCGAAACGTTTTTTCGCGTTAGTTGCACCGTCGTGCTTCCATCTCATGATAACATCCGCTACAGTCGACTTTGGTATATCCTGTTTGGCTGCAATGTTTCGTATAGAAACGTTACTTAAATAACATCCGATGACGAGTCCACGTTGGAACTCGGAGAGTTCACGTCCGCGCGGCATGGCTTCACAACAGTTACTGATAACTTAACAGAACACCTCAGCATTATAGTTTCGCCACGCTTTTTCCCAGCATACCTTTCGGCGAAGGTGATATTTGCAGAAATGCGGATTTTCCGGGGTGTCCGAATACTTTTGATCATATATATATATATATATATATATATATATATATATATATATATATATAGTCTACTTTTATATAAATTTGCCTCGATTATGTGAAGTCGAATTACTACTATTTTTATCAAGTAGATATGCAAGTAGAGTGCAAGCATCTTAAATAGCTTAACGTTTCACTAAATAACTCAGGCAAAATAAAGAAAAAAAAACCGACAATGCTGCCACCAATTTATTTGCAAAATATTTTAATGTGCTGGCGAAAATTGGCAATATTTTTGCTCAACAAACACTAAAGTTGCACAAACATCAATTTCCTTCGAGAGAATATAAATTAAGTTCTTGTAACCAAAATTTGCGAAGTCTCCTTTCAAATCCTCACGCGATGAGCGTTTCAGGGATTGGCTGACTGGGCTTAACCTTACCAACTTCTTCGACTTCTTTTAATGGTTTTTCTTTTTTCGTTCGCCTTCTCAATATTTTTTCAATTTATTGAACTTGTTACTGGAACTCTTCACGTTGACGCGTATATGTATGTATATATATATATATATATATATATATATATATATATATATATATATATATATATATATATATATATATATATACACTTTATTTTTGCATTCTTTGTAGAAATAAAGAATGACTTTTTAAGGGTAACGAAACAAAATTCTATAGAGAGAAAACCGTAGTTAAAAAAAGCTGACTTAAACCTTCGAAATTGCGCAGTCAATCAAATACAGTGCCAGGCGGGACCGCTGTTGGACGAGTGGCACCCTCCGCAGTTTAAAAGCTAAACAAAATTTTAATTAGAGATGTACCGACTAGTCGGTAAATAGTTGGTAGTCGGCATAGTCGGCCTACTGAGCCGACTATTTCATAGTCGGCTATTATTGGCCGACTACTCGGGTTAGTTGCTAAATGTTTGTTAAATATCTAATTTAAATGGTGTTGATGAATTATGTTTAATATTGCAATTATTGAATTAATAAATGTTATGTTACATAACTTACATCAGTCTTGCAAACGGGTTTTTTTTGTGATGTAAATATAAACATTTGTTTTTTTTGTTACTGGCGAGCTAACAATAAAATATTTGTACGAGTAAACTTATATCCGACTCTGATTCCTTAGTTCGTATCGCTGTCCTTCTTTCAACCAAGGGCGAACGCGATGCATTTTATTATCAACACTAGGGCAAATAATATTCTATTATGGTGAAATGAGTGATGTCGCCATTGAGACATGGGGTCTTTTCCATTTGGCGGCAAGCGGTTTTTTTTAACCAAATTTTCACCAGTAATACTTTTTTTGTGCTAAATACGAATCTAACATTCTTTTTTGAGAGAAATGAAAGGAAAATATCGAAAAAAAGATTTTAAATACGAACTACTTTAATACCGCGCACGAACTATTTACACTGCGAAATTCTATATATTTTTGCAATAATATAATTATAGTATTGTATTATATAATAATTTATTAATTTATATTATATTAATTATTTTATGAATATTAATTATTTGTTTATATAAATTTAATTATTCCAAAATCTGTAGAATAATTATGGCAACTCGATATGATTAAGCATTCCGCGCGATTCATTATTGTTTCTGGAAATACGAGTAAATCATGGACGTGAATTATAATTTACAGTGGATTTTTGTGAATATTATATCAGAAGAAGATGCAGTGAAATTTTTTCGGTAATTATGTGTTTTAAGTAACTCAGTCATTTTACACACCAAAATACATTTTTCTAGTAGTATTTGATGTGATTTGTTCAAATATGACCTCCATTTCCGTCGGAAATGAGATCCAACAAAGCTATAGTACTTTGAAGTTTGGCCCATTTTCAAGGGAAATGGAGGTCAAAATCTAAGCAAAACACCTCAAATATTACTAGGAAAATGTATTTTGGTATTAATTAACCTAACCTAACCTAACCTTACCTAACATGAATATGTTATTACATTATCATTTGTATAATTTAGGTCTCGGGGGTACGGGGGCGGAGCCCCCGTAAAGATCACGCATCACAAATTGATCGATTGAACGACATTTTAGCGTCGGAAATTCAAAAAAATAAAAAATAACCCGATACCGATCAATTTGTGATGCGTGATCTTTACGGGGGCTCTGCCCCCGTACCCCCGAGACCTAAATTATACAAATGATGCGAATTTATTTGGCGGAAGCGTAATGAAAACGAAGATATATTTAGAAAAATATTGAAAGGATATAGCTGATTTCAAATAAATATTTCCCTTTCGTACGCCGTATAAAGTAGTTCGTATTTAAAATCTTTTTTTTCGATATTTTCCTTTCATTTCTCTCAAAAAAGAATGTTAGATTCGTATTTAGCACACAAAAAAGTATTACTGGTGAAAATTTGGTTAAAAAAAACCGCCTGCCGCCAAATGGAAAAGATCCGAGACGTAGTAAATGTATATGAAACATAATACAGGGTGTACATAAAGTCAGGATCTATTTTTGTGAAATAATTATTTTTTTCTATTTTTCTTTTCAGAAGCCCTTAGAATGAATACAGAAGAGCGTGTGGCAATAGTAATTTGGCGAATCGAGGGAAAGAAATACAATGACATCAGAGAGAAGTTTAGAAGGAGATTTCATAAGCCGGGGCCAATAGACAAGACAATACGAAAATTGGTGAACAAATTTAAACGAACGGGATCTGTAAATGATGAAGCAAGATCAGGACGACCGTGTATGTCAGATCTTACCGTGAATGCAGTACGCGGAATTATCACTGAGGAGCCACGTACGTCCGTTCGTGCTGCATCACACAGACTCGGCCTCCCGACGTCATCTGTGCACAAAATTCTGAAAGTTAATTTGCAGAAGAAAAGCTATCATTTGCAGGTTTTACATGATTTACATGAGGAAGATTTCCCTCGACGAAGTGCTGTGTGTGCTGATCTCGTAGAACAAATCTGGAGTGATAATTTAATGGACAACATTCTCTTCAGTGATGAAGCCACTTTCCATACGTGTGGAAAAGTAAATCGCCATAACTGTCGAATTTGGGCAGATGAAAGACCGAATGATTTCGTCCAAAATTGGGAGCGAGACTCACCTAAAGTTAATGTCTGGATGTGTTTAACAAAATCTAAGGTTTATGGTCCTTTTTCTTTGCTGAAGCTACAGTTACGGGGCTTATTTATCTGGACATGTTGCAGCAATTCCTTGAACCTCAGCTGATTGGGGATAGGATTGTTAGTACCGTCGTCTATCAACATGATGGTGCTCCTTGTCACTATGCCAAAATTGTTCAGGATTATCTAAATGGACGTTTTCCAAATCGCTGGATCAGACGCGGAAGCAACAGACCTTGGCCAGCGAGATCACCAGATTTAACCCCTTTAGATTTATTTGCATGGGGCTTTATCAAATCGCACGTCTATCGGACGAAGATTACGAGTCTTGAAAACTTACGTACACGTATACGAACTGCTGCAGATAACATAACCCCGCAAATGCTCCAGAATGTGTTTAGAAATGCTGCGGAACGATGAGCTGTGCAGGGATACTGATGGGCGTCACGTCGAATCCTACTCTTAATTATTTAATAAATGTTACCACTTTATCATTTTATGATTGAATTCCATATAATTTCCAAGTGCTTCACAAAAATAGATCCTGACTTTATGTACACCCTGTACATACCAACAGCTCTAAATTGCATAAACATTACAGATAGGTATATTTAAATGGAAATTAATAAGTGTGTAGCAGCCAAGGCCGCCGAGAGGGCGGGAAAGCGGGATAAATCCCCGTGGCCCGGACCTCTAGGGGACCCGGAAAGAGGGGGGATAAAATCTAAACATATTAAAAACGCAATTGATTAAATAACAGATAGGAAATATAATTAATGAACATACATTTTTGAGATTATCATAGTCAAACTGAAACGGATAAAATATTATCCGCGGTTCACTAATGCCCAAAGACCGACTGACAGATCTGGGAACCATTGTAATTGAAAGCCAGTTAGCCCGTACTTTAAATTTTATCAGAATCATTTACCACTTTGCTAGAGAGAAGGCAAAGAAAGTATGCTTCTAATTATGAAAATCTTGCAGTAAACAATTGTCTTGCCTGCATGGACTGATACTGTATTTGTAAATTGTACGATGATAATATAATTAATATAACTGATTCGAAAAATACAATGGTCATTTTCTTCCGAGTTGTTTATTCATACTGTGTTTTGAATAGTGACTCGGACATATAACCAGTTTGCTTGTTATGTACACAAAAAACATTCATAATAAAATACTGAGTAAACAGGGGGGCCCATAAACCAATCCTTCCCCAGGGCAGCTCTCGGCGGCCATGGTAGCAGCAACGAAATTAAAATACTTTTGTCCGCAAACCAAAGTAAGATTGAGTTATTTTAGTCGGCCGACTTTTGAAAACCGACTAGTCGGCAGTGGGCCATAATTCGCAGTCGGTACATCTCTAATTTTAATAAATTAAAATCTACACTTTAAAATGTTACATCCATTCAATTACAATAATTTTTTTTCTGAAATACAAAAGCGCTCCTATTATTTCTTTCAAACAACTTTCAAATAAATAAAATTCATACAATTAACAATAAGAAGATGTAGAATTTATTTGAAAAAAATAATAAATGGCAAAATGAAACGTACGGGAATAATAGGCAAACAAAGTGGGGAAGTGATCTACAACTTCCTCACAAAACGCCAGCAAGTCGTAAAAATCTAAGGCCTATCATCATCATCATCAGAATCGGAAGTACGGAGCTCAATACCGCAAGGAACAGCATTGGCCCCACTCCTATTCATTATCATGCTAACAGACATAGACAATGAAGTAACCAACAACAGTACAGTAACATCCTTTCTGGGCGATATAAAAATCAGTAGAAAAACTAGTATCAAACCTCAAACTGAACTCGGTAACTACCTGAACAACAATTGAAAATGGGAAAGGTAGAATGTGTCGTGTTTCCAAACTGAATGCCAGACAAGGGACACCCCTCAACTCTAAAGGAAAATATCTTGGTTGTTAGAGGTCCAAGACTATTCAACCAGTCTCGGAAGGAGATCAGGAACATCAGTTAGTGTTAACGTGAAATTCTTCAAAAGAAGACCAGACCAGGGTAGATAACAGATTAGCGGAAGTAATTTCAAGGCATTAAATTCAAGGTTTTCAAGGACAATTTTCAATGAAATTCAAGGTTTCAATCCAATAACAAATTTCAATTTACCCAGTCATATGAAGCAAATATTTTTTTCCTTTCTAACTTTAGGATAAGATTAAAATTACGTCAAGGTGGCTTTCTGGAACACAATCTGGAGGCAAATAAAAAAACTAAAATTTTCTCAGTATTAAGGACATCCAAATTCAAGGCTCTTCATCAAATTTGTCAAATTCAAGGTTTGAAGGTCATTATCCACCAAGATGCCTGGCTCAGGACGGTACCAGATGAGCCGGGTGTGCCTGGCTTTGTGCAATGGAGATCACGAGAGCAACTCGCTCTTCCACCAGGCCAGGTGTGAAGACCAACGCACGGAACTATTACGAGGTTACGATATATATGCTGTACATATACTGTATATAATAATAATAATAATAATTGCTGTATTACTTTTCGGTGTACTGAAAATACGCCATATTGGTTGACATTGGATGACGTCACAGTTCTGTAAATGACCCAGTCTTTTTCATCATACAGCTGCATTTGGGGATTGGGCAGGAGTCCTATCTCGGAAAAGTGATCTATCCCATAAAAAATGTGCTCCGGATGTGGGGAACGCGAGTCTAGTTTCAAGGTTGCTTGCCTCACCCACTTGATCTCACACACCCAATAAAACAGGGGCACAGTATGGATAATGGGTACCTAAAATTTTACTCGGGCAGCTCTCATTTATAAACTATTCTAGCTTTGTATAACGTTTACTTTATGAACAATGAAATATAGGTTTTAGATTCGATGTATGAAGAAAAAAGACCTAAGGTATTAAAGTTATTGTATACAGGGTGTCCATAAATTATCGTTACAAATTTGTAAAAATAATTTATGAACACCCTGTATATCTGCGAGAGATATCTTGATCCAATAAAATTTTCTTTAAAAAAATCTCATGTTAATAGGCCTACTTTGTAAATAAGCTGGTCACCATTCGTTTACCTTCCACTCATTACAACAGACTTGTCTATCTACGTTTTCAATAGTTGGATTACTGTAATCCAGAGAGGATTTAATGGTTTAAAACAGTGATGCACGAACCCTGGCCCGTGGGCCAAATGTGTCCCCCACGGGTCTTTTCAATTCAATGAAAAAGTTAGAATATAAAAGTGACCCAATTTATGACTTAGATGGAAAGTAAGTAGGCTAATACATTTAGTTATTTTCTTCGCTTGGCCCTCACATCAAAAAAGTTTGTGCACCACTGGTTTAAAAGGTACTCTCTCTTTTTCCTTCGAATAGATACATTCAAATTTTCTTGGTATACTTGCTTTAAACCAATGAGAGTTACACCATAATACACAACTTATCTTAACGATGATTGGGCGTTTTTACTGACAAATTCTCATACATGTTAAGTTTACGACGTGAAGTTTAGCGCCATTTAACAAAAGTTTTTCAAATCGTTTTCGTGAGGCTGACACGACCAGGCACGCCCAATGAGAGTTATTAATAATGATGATAACTTAACAAGAATGTAAAAATTAATTAAGTCTTTGATTTATTGAATAGCTACCTACATGCTTCATTTTATTTCTTAATAAAAACGTGTTTTTAAACACATCGGCGACTGGATTTTTTCAGGCTATAAATATATGAAGCGCAATTCTGAAATTATGGAATAATAATAATGAAGTTTACCCTCTAATTTAACATCTTTGATTCGTTTTCTTTGTTTTAATTCTGTTTATATCTTAGGTTAAGCTCCGCCTCACTTTTGATATATATCACCACCGATGGCGTTGTGCAATACTCGTTTGCATGCTAGACAATGGTTAAATTCCCTCAATGACGTCATTTCGGCTCGTTCCATGGCTGTTGCATATCAGTTATTTACGAGTTTAATTCCGTTGGCAACTCCCATCTTCTCCCGATATAGTATTTGACACGAAGAATCGATAACCAATACTTCAAAAGGGACTATGAAATTCAGTCACTGAAAACTTGGAAAACACGCTATCCTAACAAACGATCTGTCCCTTTATATCAATATGAATAACGACAGCTGAAGGAGGAGAATGTAGACACCAATCGACCAGAGAAGTACTCTGGGGTGGACATTAGGCAGGAGACGGAATGCTTGAACTCCCGTCATTGTCCCCTTTATCCGTTCTTTTTCCGTGTCTTATCTACTCTATGAGCAGTCCAGTATGCTCTCAAACACACACACACCTCTTTATTCTTCATTACACATACATACATACATACATTTTACACGCTACACAATCATTTCAAAATTTATAAAAAAATGGCATTATGAGCCTCGGAGACCTTGATTTCGGCTCTTTCCTTACATAGGAGGGGCATTTTTGCAGCCACTCCCGCCTGCATAAAAAAAGGTTATAGGGACTCAGAGTACGTGGATGGATATCTTAATTATTTTTTGTGCATGACGAATGCAGGGTGAGCCCAAAAGGTGCCCCCCCACCCGAAAATAGTTTTAGGAACACTTTTTTGTGATCACCCTGTATTTCTTGTGCGACTCTGCTGCATCTATTTCTCGCACGACTTCTAAAAGATATCCATATATTTGTACAAGTAATAATAATAATAATAATATTATTATTATTATTATTATTATTATAATAATAATAAATGAGGGGTCGCGCGTCTTAACGTACCTAAGCGCCACCACAGGCCAAAACGTGTTTTTTGATTGAAATCACCATTTTAACCCTTCCTCTATCGCGTGGTTTGGATTATAATAACCTTACGACACTAGAAGTATGGTTGAAAACCTTATGAAGCGAACTACTTTTTTCACCTCTATCGCCAGCCAAAAGTTCACCCAAAGTTCGGCATAATAAGAAAATCAAAAAATTAAAAAAATATATATATAAAATATAAAAATCTATTCCAAAAACTCATCAACATCTTCATTAGCATACTTAGAACTCTAATTTAGCCAAAAATGAACGTTCTAGCTCAATAACAGAGATACTATTGCCAGAATATTGCTGAACTTTGGAGGCGATTTCTGACGAATTTTAATTTTGGCGCTTAGGTACCTTAAAACGCGGGACCCCTCAAATAAATAATAATAATAATAATATAATAATAATAATAATAATAATCTTCGTGAGGAACTAACTGTTCGATTATATTAAATTAAATGTGAAAGATGAAAGAAAGACTTCTTTCGTTTTTATGCAAAGGAATTTTCGTAGAAATCTAGAGAACAACCCCTCCTCTCTATTTCAAATACTTGAAGGCCAAAATCGCATCGGTAATTTTAAATTATAAACTTCGATTTCATTTTATTTATTTTTTAGTAATAACAATAATTAACTAGACTGCACTAGAGCGCGATGCCAATCGACGCCGACTGAGCGTGGCCTTAGTGGTCTTGCGACCACGCGCGTAACCACTCGCGTACAAACCGCGCTGAACGCCCTATTTCCGCCACCTTCTGGTCGGCGTCGATACTATTATTATTTGTAATGTTCAATTTTAGTATTAAAGCGAGGCCAAAGTTAATTAAATCTTATTAAAAATACTGTATCAAATATATTTACATAGGTGAAGACTTAAACTGAAACTTGTCTATATAAATTCAGCTAATCAAACATTGAAGTAATGTTCTACAGGGTGTTCAAAAAGTCGCGAAATTTTTCCAAGTGTAGTGCGACTTTTTTAACACCCTGTATAATTGTCCAGCAATTTAAACCAACAGTTTTACCATGACATATCTGAAAAGTTTATATAAATTTAGCCAAACTCTAGTCTTCCATCAGTGATTTGCGCGTTTTCCTTTTTTTTTTCTGCTTTTCAAAGATCTGTAAATGAACTTAGATCAAAGTGATAGGACTAGTTGGCCCACTTCTAGTCTAATGTGAACGTGTCTAGTTGTTACGGTTGGGTACTTTTTCAGCTTCCATTAGCCTGACGATCGGTATTAATAAGGTTCTAAACGTACCCTTCACAGCAGCTGACTACACAGAGAAACTAGGTAGTTGTTCACAATACAGCAACCTATTCTTAACTGTACAAGATGTCCATAAAGAAATTCATTTAAAAACGAATCGAATTTGTAAAGCTAATTCATGAACATCCTGTATATTAGTTAAGTAGCTGAAGAGGTACGAATAAAAGCAGAGTATTCTAAACAAAGATGCTAAAAGGAATAGAGGCAGTTAAAAAAAGATTGAAGGATGATCAATAAAGATCATCCTGTGATCATGTACGCAAAATCGTGTGATGGGAAAAATGAGTGCAATCAATCTAAAGTCAGAATGAATGAATGGTTTTCATTAAACATTTGAGGAGTTGAATAGCCAATGTATAAATAAGCAGTTTCTACGGATCGGTTCGCAATGGACACAATATCTCGGGAATGGGCAAAAGGACCGCTTCGAAAACATTTGAAAAATGTATTACTTCAGGTTCCCTAACCAAAGAAAACGCTTAAAGTACGTACCTCAAAACAAGAACGAGGGAATGGTTTACGGCATCAAACTTGTTTGTTTGCTTTTCAAAGAACTTTTCGCAAAGTTATATACCTTAGCAATGCAGCCAAAAGTACTATCCGCATTGTAAGTTAAAACTTTCAACTTTAATCAGAGCACACATCGTATTAAGTAAACGATCACCACAATCAATTCAAAGCCTAAAGACGTTTTTGTACTTACGACGAACTGGGACTTATATTCTTCACTGTTCAAAGGAAAATTTAGTGAATACAATAATGCGAGGCCGCATCAACCACGAGCAATAAACGGAACCAAACACTTACCATGAATTGTGAGCTCGGAATCCTTATTAACTTCGTATAATCTCAAAGCTTCATCGAGCTCTCTCTGGGAAGAAACGGTGCATGGGTCCCCTGTAATGGTCAGTATGAACTATGAGATGAATGGAACATGTCAGTCCACATACAATCACTGCCGTACGGGCCTATATGCTAACATGGCTAAAACGGGCAGATAATTGTTCGTATGGTTACCGTATGCGCCTGCCCGGATTTTAATTTAAAATCTGGGCAGGCGCATATGGTAGCTATGTTTTTTTTTAATCTTCCCATAGAGCGATGCGTAATACACTGTTTTCTAGCAAACAGTAGTAGTTTTCCGCAATCGCTTTTACGCGAGAAGACTAAAAAACCTCCTTGGGACTACTTTTGTTCTTACTTCATACTCACAATGAAATCAAAAGTTGGAACACATTAAACGAGTAGAGGAACAAGACTAAAATGGATTTAGATCATAAGTATAGGCCCCACAGTTCTGTCTTGTGATCATCTTACCTTCCTCATCCACCCATTTGACAGTGAATACTTGTGTAGGATCAAATTTGCATACAGTTCTTATTTCTTGTCTCAGATCTTTCAGGAGAAGGCCAGGTGGAATGTATGTGATGTACACTTGCCTGTGAAGGGGCAGACAAAGCTCGTAAAACTAGTTTAAAAAGAGTGTTCTCTCTCAGTTTAAGAGTTAAAAGCGCTATGGTTTAACTGTAAAAATACAATAATAAAAGTTGATTTAACATACTATATTCTAACTAGTCTACATGAGTCTATGCTATGACTAATCTACCATAAACCCAGGCTGCAAAATGCAAAATTATTTATCATCATTATAATCATGATCTATTTAGAGAAAAAGACTATAACCTATTCATTGTTGTAATAAATTTAAAGTTTCCTAATGTAACCAGTGGGATGGTACCATACATAAGCTACCAAAATGTAAAAATTTTTAGTTTAGGCTACTCTACACAGTAATGAAAATTTTGGTGTGTTCAGTTGTAAACTTTATGCCTTTCCACTGCCATGCATCTATGAATAAGCTAGACCGTCCTAGAGAACTGAACTAGGTCTATTGGTATCAGATTTCACTCTGGATTATATTATACCACAGGTCCATATATCAGACTACAAAGCTTAGGTCTAAGTGTACAATGAAAGCAATTTCATAATAATGAGACTTAAAAGGCAACTTAAATATTTCTAGAAGGCATAAGTATCTTATGTCAATGAACAGAATGTCACAAAGGGTTATTTACTCAAATGATAGGCTTTATAATATAATGTTATAAGGTAGTCCTACATTAAGGAAAACATCTTCAGGTACAATAGAAATATAGTGAAAATAACTGTAGGCCTAGGCCTATAGGTAGGTATGACCAACAAGCTAGTGTTAATATTCAAGTTCTTTGTGGGCTGCCAAAAAGCAATAGGTATGCCACAGAAATATACCTTGATTTGCTTTTATACAGGTCTCGTTATAAATACAGTAGACTTATACCATCTGCTTATAACACAGATCAAGAGTAGCTCCTACTATACAGTCTTAAACTAAAATGAAAACCTTAAGTAGGTACAACTTTATCCTGTTCCTGAAAAATGAAGACCAACATAGGCCCAACACCATTAAGCTAAAATTATACCATAATTCTACCTAGAAAATTTCACTGGTTTTATAGGCCTATTGGTAACTAGACTACTAATAACCTAATGTAAGGTACAGAACTCCAGCTTTCAAGTAGGCTTACAAATCTAACTTCCTATACTCACCTACAAAGTAAGAATTTACTTTATAATGTACAATATTCACTAATGGCTGATCCTTCCACATACAGTAAATGATTTGGAACTTATAGCCTAGGCCTAAACTACAATCTGAATGTATTATCTTTATTTTAATACTGTAAAAAATGTACAAGTTTCTTTGCTATAACCTTAAATTTAAGACAAGCCATTCTGACAGGTTGCAGGACTGGTCTACCCAAAGCCTACAGAGTCTACCATACATATTAAACCATTTTACAACACAAACATATAACTTACCCACTATAAGCAATTTTCATTCTTATCTCAACACACTCATTTCCTTGAGCCTGTGCAGGCATTTTTATTGATTTACAGTAAATATAAAGCTTTCTATAATGAATTACAATAGCTGCAGAACAAAGACTCCTTAGACTTATCTGAAATTAAAAATAAAGTTACTCACAAGAAACTCGACTACAAACATGCTTTTAGTAACCTCATATGAATCACCAGCATTTATATTTACAGGGTGAACCAAAATCTTCAGCCCTGTGCGGAATATTTATTAATTCAGTAAAGGTTTAAAGAATGGGCAATAAAGTCATTTCATATTTGTGCTCTTACATATACTACTACAGACACTACATAATCTACATAATCAAAAAATACCCATTTTCATTGGGTTGAAACTATGGAATGACTTAAATGCTGATATAACAAATATTGTGAATGTAAATTTGTTTAAAACCAAGTTGAAATCCTGATTAGTAATAGCATACTAACAAAAATCTAGGATTAATGTCCATTACTATTATTTATTAATTTCTCATGTGTAATCTTACAGTATATATATATATTTTTGCCTGTGTGTGTTTGTTTGTCTGTCCTTTATAAATGCAAGTGCAAACCGTTTGACCTAGAGCTACCAAATTTGGCACGGGAACCTCTTATGGGATGAAGAATGTCAACACAGAAAGTCAGCCTGTCTGTTTGTATGCTTGTGAAATTTATCCTGGGCAATGCTGGGTACCTCAAAAGGATGTGTGTGTGTGTGTTCCAGCCATAACTCCAAAATGGAAGCAGTTACAAACATGAAACTTTGCACACATATTGATTAGGTCCCCAGGTTGTGCACCTTGGTGTTAATAAATTAAATAATTAAAATTACTGGGCCTGAAGGCCCCAGCACCGCGATTAAACTACAGAAAGGAACACAGCTGTGAAAATTTTGAGCTTCACATTGTGTCAAGATTTCTGAATCAACATTTTCATGACTAATTATTTGGTCAATAAAACTATAGAAAAGAACACAGTCATGAAAATCTTGAGCTTCACATATAATTATTTTTTAGGATGACTTCAAACCATTTTACCTAGAGCTACCAAATTTGGCACGGGAACCTCTTATGGGATGAAGAATGTCAACACAGAGTCGGTCAGCCTGTCTGTCTGTTTGTGCGAATAGTTACAGGAATGTGGCAATGTTTTTTTGCAGTTTTTGAAAATCCCAACTACTTTACCATGCCACCAAAGAAATGGGCAAGTTTGGGCAGATCTACATCAGCAGCCAGAAAAAATAAAGAAGCCCGGAAGCAGGAAAGCTCACAAGAAAGACAATCACGCCTTGAAGTTGACCATGAATGACATGCAACAGCCAGAGCAAGAGAAAACCTCCAAGAAAGACAATCACATCTTGAAGCTGTCCAAGAAAGTGTAGCAGCTGCCAGAGCAAGAGAAACACTGCAAGAAAAACAATCACGTTGAAGCTGTCCGAGAAAGTGTAGCAGCTACCAGAGCAAGAGAAACACCCCAAGAAAGACAATCACGCCTTGAAGCTGACCGTGAATGACCTGCAACAGCAATGTTAAATTTATCCTAGGCAACCCCTGGTACCTCAGCTACTCTAGTATAAAAACACATTGCTTGGGATTGTTCAGTTCTTATCTCTTATGTATGATATTGATTTCTTTGTATGGTAAATTGGTATAATGTCTTCAGTGGTGACCTTGCATTTGTCATATCAATAATGATAATTTAAGATTAATACATACTTTAACTATTAATAATATTTATTTAAATAAATAAATAAATAAATATTTATTAATTAATAATAACATCTGTTTATTTTTAATACGAGCCCAGTAAAGCCTAAAGCTTAAATGGCCAAATTAAATAAAATAATAGTTCACCTTCACACTTATTTGTCATTGTAAATTATAAAGGTTATTCAATATATTTATACCTTTGGTTAGCTTCTGCCTGAATTGTTCATTCTGACGAAGGTCAAGCTTTTCATTCCACCTTAGACCTACAGTTTAATGTGGAATCCAAACCACACCCCACCCCACCAGCAGCCCAGCATCTAGGCCACCCAGGGTACGGTACCCATTTATCTACCAACTACTTTCTTTATTGTGTGGAAGGATGAAAAGCTGGGTTTTGCTGCATGTCACCTGCAGTCACTGGGTCTCAAACCCGGGGCTGATGGATTCATAGTCAGTGACACTAACCACTACACCACTGAGGTGCCTCTATATATATATATATTATATATATATATATATACCATAAGATGGAGTAACTGAGCACTTGCAGGAGTAACTGGGCCTTACTAAGTTTAAGGTAAATTTCATTATATAAAAATATGAATTATTTCTTAAATTGTAGGTACCTAAAATTTATAGAAAAAATAATAATGAAATTTACCTTAAAATTAGTAGAGCCCAGTTACCCCATCTTACGGTAGCTATATATACAGTATCGCCTATTGATTGATGGCATGGTGTTCCCATTTATTATATATATACACACTGTATATTGCTGAAATCAGAGTCATTTATAATTTTTCATGTGAAAGATTTAGTTAGTTTTTAATTGAATTGAATAAATAACGTTTATTAATAATAAATTAAATACATTGGTTTTACAATGACATAAGTAATTGTGAAGCTGGACTATTTATTTTATTTGGCCCTTAAGCCTTAGGCTTTAATGGGCTCAAATAATAGTAGACATAACACCACATGTGCCACTCTCCAGAGTCAGTCATTCTCAATTACACTAACAATAGGGAACCTTACTGTATAGGCTATCTGAAGATTTTAAGCAGTGTGAAGTAAAAGTCTGGAAATATTCTGGAATATCCTAAAAATTATGACATGGAAAAATACTAAATCTCTTTGATCTCATCCCTATCTAACTCTGCACTGTAGTTCATAAGTATAATACAAGCTACATATTGCAATTATGACCTAGGCTGATTAATGGTTCTTTAAACCAGGGATGGGAAACTGATATTATTTTATGAACTGAAATTGAAAAAATCTCAAACTAAAAAAAATTCTGAGAACTAAAATCAAAATTCAAACCGAAATTCAACAATGAAAAAATGAAATCTGAATTCAAATAGATTAAAAATAACAGTTTTGCATTTCAGTTTTGAGGAGTATTTGGATTGCAAAAAAATATAACGTGAATTATTTTCCTTTTTTTGAGAGAGAACATTTGTATAGATTTAAAATATCCATTTATCCTTTAATTCAATGTAGAAATAATGCAGCTGAAAGTACTAGAGAGAATGGTTTTAAAAATGAAAGAAAAAGAATTAGGGAGGAAAACTTTCATCCCATATCAAAATACTTCTCAATGATGACTGTGCTCCTTTTATTGACCTAAGTCGAGGAGGAGCTGTACAAATTGTCTTTAGTTGTGCATGCTGTTCCAATGACACAAGTTAGTGTGGAACAGCTTTTTTTTCTCTTTTCAGATTGATTTTAAGTCCTCAAAGAAATAATTTGTTGCCTGAAAACATTCATAATTGTTCGCTCTAATTTTAACATGCAAGTTTACGAGGTATTTGTATTTTGTATATAATAAACAAAGGTGCATTTAATTGTTTTATTCCCCTTCCTAATACTATTATTTATACAACTTATACATGTCGTGTGCTTTAAAATTTAAAAAGTGTACAAAATTAATAAAACATTTTGAATTGAAAGTTTTTGTTAAATAAAATGGTGTGTGAAAGAAATGAAGTAAATAAGTAGAAAAAAAAAGATGAGTGTTTCGTGCTGAGTCAGTTGGCTACAGATGCTTACATGTTTAATCATACAAAAGTAAAGATAATTACTAAAGCAAATTCTCTTTGAAAAACAGAAATTGAATGCAAATACAAATATAAAATTAAATCTGAATTTGTCAATATTTACAAAGCTACTGAAGTAGCCAACATTACTCGAGCTAAAACATTACACAGTTTACAAACCATCTCTTTCATTTATGAACCTATCCAATTTTCTTCCAAAAACTAAAGAGCTACTACTATTTACCACATCATGTGGCAAGTCACTTCAAAAATATACAATGACTAAAACAGTATTTTTGTAGATCCAGTCTAAAAGTTTGTTTTCTAATTTTCTTATGTCTTCATTTCTTCCACCAGACTCTAATATGTACAAAAAAGTTACTTACATTTAAATTATCTAAACCTTAAAACATTTTGAACATTTGTATCATATCTCCCCTTGGACAATCTCTCTCAAAACTAAACATGCCTCACTCCTTTAATCCTTCACTATATTTAGCGTGTCCATACAATCCAGTTTTCCATATTTTAAGAGTTATTAATTATATACTATAGAAATGTGAAACTATAAGGTGTGTATTATTATATTTAGTATTCATTTAATCTGTTAACCTCTTAACAACTGAAGTCTTTGTTGGGTTAAGTTATGAGTGTGTGTGTGTGTGTACATGGGAAACAGTACAGATTCAACCCAGTGGTCCAAGAGGTTAAAAAGTGTTTTCAAAATAAGCCTGTAGGCTATAGGGCATAGATCCACCCCTGTCCCAATTTTTCCAAGCACAAACCTGGACACCCTAACTATATTCCAACCTTCTTAACCCTTTAAGGCCAGAATTTTCTGTAGGGTTAAATTATGAATGCGTGTATTTGATATGCTACCAATTTGTATCAGTCATCCTGAAAGGGTTAAGCTAGGGATACATTTGATTGTACTATGTTGAAGCATATCTACAGGGTGAGTCAAAAGTCTCCATACATAGGCAAAATGGTCACTTTATTATGCAATCACTTGTAAGTCACAAAATATGCTCTATGTGGGCACCATTACACTGAATGCACATACAGATGCATTCCTCCCAGTCATAGCAGACTCGCGTTAACACGTCTGGTGTTATGCGTGCACATGCATCACGAATGCATTCCATTAGGTGGTTTGTGTTTTGCATTTTCACCTGGTACACCATGGCCTTCAAGTGCCCCCACAAGTAAAAATCAAAAGGGGTGAGGTCTGGGGACTTCAGAAGCCACTCCATGGGACCACGGTGGCCAATCCAGTGACCTGGAAACTGCTGATCCAGCCACTGGCACACACAGATACCGTAATGGGGTGGCGCACCATCTTGCTGAAAGTACGCTGGAAATCCCCCACCCTCATTCAGCAGGGGTGGCATGACTGTGTCTTGCAGCATGTTTTGATACATTTCAGCATTCAGATTGGTGTCAATGAAAAAAGGGCCAACAATTGTGTTGCTCCATATCCCGCACCACACTATCACTTTTCCAGCACCTTACATCTTTGAGGGACTCATCCAGTGCAGGTTGCCATCACTCCAATAACGTACATTTTGACGATTAACCTCTCTATGAACATAAAAGTTAGCTTCATCTGAAAACAGGATGCCAGCCGAGAACTCTGTGTCTTCATCCACTTTTGTTCTTGCCCATTCACAGAATTCCAGCTGCCTGTTCGGGTCATCTTCGCTAAGATACTGCAACATTTACATTTTGTATGGGTGCCATCTGTGCTCTTTCATAATGCAGACGATACTCCTTTGGCTGACACCGCATTCTGCAGACATCCTTCGAGTGTTTTTTTGGGGACTCTTTGTGAATGCTGCCAGCACCAGCCTTCATCAGTGGCTGTTCATGGATGGCCAGTTGGCCACTTTTCAGTTGGTCTGCAACACTTCCAGTCTTCTTGAACTTCTCAATGAGTTTGGCAATGGTGTCGTGTGTGATGTGCGTGCCAGGGGTGTCTCTCCTGTTAAAATCCTCGGCAACCTTGCGACAGCTTCCTGATCCTACCAGAAGAATGATCTCTATATGCTCTTCTTGGGACAAAGGCATCTCAGCACATCACCTGCAAAAAAATAAAAAATAAGTAATCATTTATTTATCATGACCATTTTGCCTATGTATGGAGACTTTTGACTCACCCTGTATATCCTGCTTATAGATGAGGTGACCAAGCTTTAATGCATTACAGTTTTCTAAGCAAGGCCTAACATATGAATTAAACATTCTACAAATGACTTCCTTACTTTTGTAACTAACATTCCTCTTAATCATAGTAAGCATTTTATTTGGCAAGCCTTTTTTTTAACCTCTAAACTCTGGTTAGAAAATTTTAAATTATTACAAACTATAATACCAAGAACTTTTTACTGACTGACATCCTCCAACCAGTTTCCATGCATCTTATAACTAAAGTTTTCTTTATTTCTGCCATAATGGAGGACTTTCAATCTTTCAACACAGAATTCCTTCTGCCACTTACAAGTCCAAGCAACTAGGTCTATTCTATCAAGATCTTTTTGCAGTTTATAAAAATTTTCTATATTTTTAACAAGGCAACTACTTTTGTATCATCTGCAAATTTAGATATTTTACTATTTACTCTCCACTCTGTGACACCCTGATTCATGACCACTTGAAATTACTCTTCTGTTTTTTAACTGTAATTTTACCTAATTTATGACTGACTTTGATATTCTTGAACTTTTAATATATGTACAGTAGAAGTCTCTTAAGTGGAACCTTATCAAATGCTTTATTAAAATCTAAATTAATAATGTCTAAATCATGTCCATCATCCAGCTACCTGTTCAGTTATAAACTCTAAAAAGTCTAGAAGATTAAACAAAAAAACATTCCTGATCCAAATCCATATTTGGAACTTTAAATAAGGTTAAAATTATCCAAATTAATTATCTAGACTAGAATATTATTCTTTATAATTCTTTCTAGTATCTTTCCTACCAATGCCATTAAACTAACAGGCCTATAATTTCTACCTCATTTTTATTACCCTTTTTGTAAATGGGTACCTACATTTGCTTTTTTCTATTCATTAGGTACCACTGCTCTGAGCAAACAAAATAGTTAGTGGTAAAACTTTACTATCCAGACAGTGTTCAGAAAATCCACAGGGCCTAACCTAACCTTTAGAGATGGATTAGGTCGTAAAATATAGGGATGTACTGATTATGTCGGTAAATTTTTAATGGTATCGTATCAGCTGATTTTTAAAAATATTGGCCAATATTTCAAAAGTTGGATTTTTCCAAAATTATGAATGAAAGACTATTCAGAAGATGAAATTTCCAATATTTTATTGTTTTATCACTTCACATAACTCATTATTTTTCATCATAGCCTAGGTCCTACGAAATGTAGCACATTACGTTTTACCCAATTTTCTTTTCAAACAGCCAATCAAACAAGTGTAAATCCTTTGAGAAATAGATATAAAGCCTAAAAAACCAAAAAACTATCTTGTAGTAATAGCTCACAATATTTACCCAGCTAGCTGGTTAAAAACACATTTACTAAGCCCAACATAGGCCCACAGTCCAATTGTATAACAAACAAAACTATGACATCTAACGCAGTGTTGCCATCTTTAATGAAAAGGATTATTGCTTTGTCGCCAAATTTTCAACACAGAAAATAAATTATGAATATGTTACAAAAATATGACAAACTAATAAACCCTAGCTGGCAGCGGTGGCTTTTCAGAGGAGGCATGGGAGGCCGGCCTCCTCTGTTTTTATCACTAAAAACTATGAATGAGGATTTTATTTCATAGTATTAATTCTATACAATTGTAACATGCAGAAGTAGTGCATCTAACACTTTGTAATGTAATTTATTTATATGGCATATATTATAGACAATTTTGTGCCTCCCTACTCTCCCTCACCACGAGCCACCACTGCTAGCTGGATATTGTATCAGCCAATAACTGATACTGATTTTTAATTATTGGTATCAGTATCAGTTATCGCCTAAAAAAAGCAATATTGGTACATCCCAAGACTAAAATATCTAAATTTTCAGATGATACAAAAGTAGTTCCCCAGTTACAAATATAGAAAGTTCTTACAACTACAAAAGATCTTGATGGATTAGTAGCCTGGGCTAGTAAATGGGAGATGGAATGCAATGTCCAAAAATGCAGTCCTCCATTTTGGCAGAAGTAATGAAAACTTTAGTTATGAGATGCAAGGAAACTGATTAGAGGATATCAGTTAGGGAAAAAAATCTTGGCATTATAATTGGTAGTGATCTAAATTTTTCTAGGTAGTGCCAAGAGGGAAGGAATAAAGCAAATAAAATGCTTGAGGAATTTTAGTTACAGAAGTAAGGAAGTCATCTGCAAATTATACAATTCTTATGCTCAGCCTCACTTATAATACTACATTCAAGCTTGGTTCCCCTCACCATAGGCATGATATAGATATGCTTGAAGGTATGCACTATGCAACATAGGGTAACGAAGCTTATCCCTAGCTTGAGAAGACTGGAATACAATGAAAGATTAAAAGAATTGGGTATATTTAGTTTTAAGAGATGTTTGAGAGGATATATGATACAGATGTTCAAAATGTTTTCAGGTTTGGATAGTTTAGACATTCCCTTTTCTTATTAGAGTCTGATGGAAGAACTCAATAATAAAATTAGAAAACAGACTTGTAGACTGATATATATATATATATATATATATATATATAAAACCAAGGATCTACAGAAATCCTTTTTGGTCATTATGCAGAAAATGACATGGCCTGAAGTTGAAATCAAAAATATATTTTTCTAGTATATTTTGGTGTGCTCTGTTCAAATATAACCTTCATTTCTTGTGCAAATGAACAGAAATACGTGTTTGGGCCATGCAATGACAATGTATTTCTGTCATTTGCACAAGAAATGGTCATATTTGAACAAAGCACACCAAAATACACTTGAAAAATGTATTTTTGACTATATTTTATACTCGCACAATAAAGCATAACCTAACATGTTCATGTTACGAGATCTCGTAAATGACGCATTACCACAGGAAACTTGCAAAACACCTCAAAATTAACCAGAAAAGTTTGCTCCCGTCATTTTCGTTTAAACTAACGAAAATATCATGACTTAACCTAACCAATCATCAAGGGCATACAGTTGACCAAACCAGGCATTCAATTAACCTAACCAGGCATTCAGTTGACCTAACTGGGTATTCAATTAATCATTTAATTAATCATCTAGGGCACATGATGAATCAAGTTCCAAAAGTCAAAACCACACGAATGGCATGTCATAATTCTATCACAAACACCACTAAACTGAATCCAATTAGAAAAAAAAATAGCCAGAACAGAAACCACCAAACTAATTAAGTCGCAGAGTAACATGACATCATACCAACCCCAACTACAAATACACTAAATATATATATATTTTTATTATTATTATTATGGTCATTATGCAGAAAATGACATGGCCTGAAGTTGAATTCAAAAATATATTTTTCTAGTGTATTTTGGTGTGCTCTGTTCAAATATAACCTTCATTTCTTGTGCAAATGAACAGAAATACGTGTTTGGGCCATGCAATGACAACTGTATTTCTATTCATTTGCACAAGAAATGAAGGTCATATTCGAACAAAGCACACCAAAATACATTTGAAAAATGTATTTTGGACTACATTTTATACAAGGTCATATTCGAACAAAGCACACCAAAATGCATTTGAAAAATGTATTTTTGACTACATTTTATACAATAAAGCATAACCTAACATGTTCATATTATGAGATCTCATAAACGACGCATTACTACAGGAAACGTGCAAAACACCTCAAAATTAACCAGAAAAGTTTGCTCTTGTCATTTTTGTTTAAACTAACGAAAATATCATGACTTAACCTAACCAATCATCAAGGGCATACAGTTGACCTTACCAGGCATTCAATTAATCATTTAATTAATCATCTACAGCACATGACGAATCAAGTTCTCAAAGTCGAAACCACATGAACAGCACGTCATAATTCTATCACAAATGCCACCAAACTGAATCCAGATAATATGAGTATCGTCACGTTCAGAATATCAAAAGCAAATATAATTATAAAATATTAAAGCATAATTTTCTCATCATTTTGATATATGTCACTATGTTCGCAGATGTGTCCTTACCAAATTATGTAGATTTGAATATTATGACATTTTTGCAGCATTTTTTTCCCGCCCTTCCAATATTTGCCTAGTGACATCATGAAAACATGATATATGAGCTAGGCTTTTTAGGTTACTACTTCCACTTATGTTAGTTTTTCATAGATGTTGATTGTGATGAAATGTGAAGGGTGCGAATATTATTCTGAGGATTTAATATATGAAGTACATTCTAATGACTCTCGAGCAAGAGAAATATTAAATATGTTATTACATTACCACTTGGATAATTTAGGTCTTGGGGGTATGGGGGCAGAGCCCCCCATAAAGATCATGCATCACAAATTGATCGGTATAGGGTTTTATATTTTTTATTTTTGAATTTCCAACGCTAAAATGCCGATCAATATATCATGCATCACAAATTGATCAGTATAGGTTTTATATTTTTTATTTTTGAATTTCCAACGCTAAAATGCCAATCAATATCGATACCCCCAAGACCTAAATTATACAAATGATAATGTAATAACATTCAGGTTAGGTTAGGTTAGGTTAGATAAGGTTAGGTTAATTAATACCAAAATACATGTTTCTAGTAATATTTGATGCGTTTTGCTTAGATTTTGACCTCCATTTCTCTTGAAAATGAGCCAAACTTCAAAGTACTATAATTTTGTTGGATCTCATTTCTGAGGGAAATGGAGGTCAGATTTGAACAAATCACATCAAATAATACTAGAAAAATGTATTTTGGTGTGTAAAATGACTGAATGTGTCTATATACATAATTACTAGGGTGGTCCTCCCTTATAGAGGCGATATTTTTTTTTGGTAATTTACATGCTCCCACCCAATAAAGTTGTTCCACTTAATAAGAAAATAATTCTGCTTCAATCTGAGCTCGATCGGATAATAATTAGAGGTGGCTGTCGAAGCTTGAAGTTACCACAAAACTGCAAGGCGGGGGTTTTCTATTGACCCCCTGAACAATCTCAGTTGGCCCCCAGGGATCCATGGATCACCACTTGGGAACCACTGATATAATGTGTAGTTAAATGATTTTTATTTTGCATATATATTTTAAATTATAAGCGTTATACATAACACCGATGACGTACTATTTTGAATCATCATGGCTGGCAAGACCACTCACTGTAGCTCACTGTTTAAGATCTTCTTAGTAGGTTCAGGATATTTCTTCCTGTGTTGCTCCACGACTTTCAATAGGTATTGAAGTTGTTCTTCATTCTTAGTGTGTTTTCCACTATAATCCTGGATAAGTGCAATCCCGCGTTCGGCATTGTCATTCATGACCTTGATGTTTTCAACTTTCCGAAGAGCCTCTTGAAACTCATCATCTGAGTCCCATGTTGACAGGTCTTTTTGCATAAATGCAGTATTGATATTGAGGGCCCGTATAAGCTTGAAAGAGTTTCTCGTGCTCAAGGAATCCAATGTTGGGAGATGATCTTGATGAAGGCTCACACGTTTAGGACATTTTAGGCTGCCTTCTGTCTCATTAATTCCCTTTACAATTAATCTTTTTGTGTCTACTGATACAGAAGCATCAAACAATGCCAATCCCACCATTTCCTCAGATAGGTACCACAAGTGGCCAGCAAATTTAGATGCTGCAGATTTTGCCCATTTTAAGGATTTCGTTCAAAATTTAAAGTTTGACAGCCACCCCTAAATATTATCGGATCTGGTAAGAACTTTGCCAAAATAATTTTTTTATGAAGTGGAACTACTTTATCGGGTGGGAGCAGTAAAAATAAAAAATTCATTTTTGAGGACCACCCTAATAATTACCCTGAATCCAATTAGAAAAAAAAAAATAGCTAGAACAGAAACCAACAAACTAAGTTGCAGAGTAACATGACATCATACCACCCCGACTACAAATACACTTATTATTTATTTATTTATATATATATATATATATATATATATATATATATACACACAACATTATTATTATTTTCCACAATAGTTTACACAAAAAATGAGTGACAAATTTGAATAAAATTACTAAAACTACCTCATAAAAATTTATTTTAGGAAATTATTTGGTGCTCTTCCAATATGTGCTCTACCGCGAAACTGTGATCTACTATATTCCAATACGTGCTCTACCGTGAAACTAGCCTTATAAGGCTAACTAACGAAAATATCATGACTTAACCTAACTAATCATTAGGTCAACTATACGCCCTGATGATTGGTTAGGTGTCGTGATATTTTCGTTAGTTAGCCTTATAAGGCTAACTAACGTACCTGCTGCTAATCCGAATAATCTAAGGTAGATCACGTATTGGAATGTAAATTTTAAGGTAGAGCACATATTGGAAGAGCACCAATTATTTATATTAAGGTTTCCACCAAGTTGACAATACTGGCTATCAAACATTTCAGCATAACTTTAGGAGTCTAATGGTATACGTTATTATTTGCGCAATTGCATTTTATAATGTTATAGGCTTTTAAAGAAATTATTTTCTTAACTCCATTTTGGTCATAATTTTTTGAATGACATCATCATAAGTGTATCTACTTGGGTGGAAAAATCATATTTGACTACAAAAAATGAGGTATGCAGCTACAGTATTTTCCATTTTCTTCATTAGTTGGTTTTCCAATATGGTGTGTGAAGGATGTGGTTAGGTAAGTTAGGTTAGGTTCTCTAGCAATTTGGATACTAGAATGCATTTTTTCTAGTAGTATTTGATGTGCAATGTTAAAATCTGGCCTTCATTTTATGGGGAAATGAACCAAATGTTAAAACTTTGAAGTCTCATAACTTTTGATGGTTCATTTTCACATAAAATGAAGGTTAGATTTGAACAAAGCACATCATACACTACTAGGAGAATGTATTTTAGCATCAAAATTGGGTGGAAACCCTAATGTAAATATTTACCTTATTTTGATTTACAGGTCCAGCCCATGTCATTTAATACATATTGACCATTATTATTATTATTTTCTACAATAGTTTGCGCAAAAAATGAGTGACAAATTTTAATAAAGTGACTAAAACTACCTCATAAAAAGTTATTTTGATTTACATGTTCAGCTCATGGCATTTAGTAAATATTAACCATGTAACCTACTTTGGTAGCTTAGTAAAAAGTTTTATATTAATTAATTGACTCAATATTGATATCTGGCAAAATTTGATTATAAAATATAACTTATGGCTTGGATAACCTTGAGAGGCCCCAAATGGCTTCATGTTTTCCAAATAAAATGTAATGTAATGTCAAAGGTTAAATAATGCCATTGAACAACAATCTAACTTTAGGGCCTTTAGATGGAATACTTGCATAACTTTTCTTGCATTTCATAAGATTAGAGTCTTTTCACTCCTCGCTTTAGAACTTGTGTACACTTCTGCCAAACTTTTCATACTGGCACTGACATAGTCCTAGTCTAGATATTTTATTTTGCACTTGGGTGTGTGTCACTGATCAATCCAAGACTAGGCCTAAATTAGGGCTTGCAAAATAAATAAAAAATGTGACTATGGTCGCTTTTCCATAAAAACAAGCACATCTGCTGCCTGCTGGTTTATGTGTACTATAAACAAGTTAATCTAGGCTTAGGCCTTGTTAGGTTAGTGCATAGGCCAAGGCCGCCAGTCCTAAAATAGGGCTTGTTTCCAATAACATTGCCCTAGTGGCTAGCCCATATCTGACTTGCTTAATTTTGAAATGCCCGAGTAGTTTCATTTTATCCATATGTTAGCATGTGTAAAAATAAATTTGTGTAACGCGCTCGTCAGTCGTCACGACACACCATCACCATTCCTCAGAATGGTTTGAAAAGTCCTTGGCTTTGGTCCGAGTTCATAATCATTTAGGCCTAATGCTTTGTAATTAGTCTAGGCTCAATCAATTTGTGCGATTTATTATGAAAGCCTCTTACAACCTATATAACGATGCAGTGCGCGGCTGAAAGATAGAGGCTTAGCTTAGTGTAGGGCCGAATCAGATTAGGGAAGTTGGAATGCAGCTCAGTTTATTAAGCTTTAATGACTCATGACAGGTCCGAATTGACTCAGCGGCCAGCCTCCACCCTACTGTGACCCCAAGATAAATCAATTTTTGTTGGCATTGACTAGTTGACTACGGGTGGTTAAACAGTAGGTTAATGAACATGACCCTTAAGATTATTATTCACTAACATTAACTTGCAGCACTTCGAGCCCAAGGATTTCTTAAATTCTAAGTTCAACTTACTCATAGTTCATACATACACAGTGTAGGTATACATACAGTGTTGGACTTTCACTATTTTCAGCCTGCGCGGAAATCTGTTTGAGTCAGCTTGAAACTGTCGGTCGTTTAGTTACTCTTGACTTCTTTGGACCAAAGCAGAGCTACCACTCCCCCATTTTCTCTTTACGTCATTTTTGTCGTAACTCTAACGGTCCCAGCGTAATTTCCTCAAATTTCCCCTGTGCTCGCGAAGGTATCACAATTACAAACAATTTGAAGGTTCTATCCTTAAGTGCTCGTAGCCTACGAAATAAAATAAACGAATTTTTTTCTTTAATTGCTTGTAAAGACTATGATTTAATTGCGATAAATGAATCGTGGCTTAGCACTGAAACACGTGACTTTGTAGGGGAATATCAAATTAGAGGTTATAGAATATAGACTTTTTGTTAAAAACAGAATAGGTAGGCGAGGAGGCGGTGTTATGTTGTATATTATAGATAATATTGCGAACGTTATAGAAGTAAAGCACACAATTCCAGAACCGATAGATTCGACTATAGCAGAACTGAAGTTGAATGATTTCAAACTACTTGTTGCGGTTAATATAGGCCCCCTAATCAAACAGCTGATACGGACGAAGCGTTATATCGTGAGCTAAAGAGAATAATTTCACCTAAAAGGAACTTTTCTGTAGAGCATGTCATTTTCATTCATAAAAAAAAAAAAAAAAAAAATACGGTAAATAAAATTTCCCAAGAATATAATTCTGGGTAAATTTTTTCCTTGGGGGGAATGTTAAAAAAAAGTGGTTAGAAATAACCGCATATATTCCAAATAAAATATAAACAAAATAAAAAAAATAACAACCCTCGTTTCTAACCAACTAGTGAAGTTGGGTTTCCCTAATTAACAAAAAGAAGAAAGAAAAAAGTTTCTGAGCCAAAGAAAAACGGAGCTTTGTCCATTCTTGAAAAAATTTTGACTGCGTGAAGCAGGCTAGTTTTGTAAAAAAGTAAAATTCTCGTGGTTCCCCAACTAACCGGGCAACTTAAAGTCAACCTTTAAACCTCACAACCTTTAAATCTTATCCTAAATAACCACTGCAATTAAACAAAAACCCTGTTTAACTAAATAGAGGCCTATCAGAACTAGGTATAAGTAAGTTAATTAAAGAAAATAACTAAGGTAAGAGAAAAACTAGGTACCTAGAAGAAACTCGAACCGGGCTACAACTGCCCTAACTCAATAACTAAATGGCTGTTATAGCCCCTATTAAAACCTAAAGGCAATATAGCCCTAACTTAACTTGAGTAAAACCTTCAAAACCTTAAACCTTAAACCTTTAAAACCAAAACTTAAGGGCAATCCAGCCCTAGCCTAACTTAACCTGCAAAACCTAGGTCTGGGAAATAGCCCCTACAAATAAATAACCTAGCAGTGTGTTAAATAATAACTTAAAACTTAACAAATAAAATTCAAACCTGGAAACTAAATGAAACTTATGGATTAGTTAGAAACAGAAAGGGTGACGTTCAACTGGCAACTTCATTTTTGGTAAGTCTAAATTAATTTTAATGAATTTAGCTTCACCATAGTTAGTAATCTGGCTGCTGACCAAATTTTAACCTGAAAACCACTACAACCTACAGTGAAAAAGTCGGTAGCTATGTTGACAGTGTCTGAATAGGCCATTATTATTTCTATAATTACTGTGTCTATTTAAAGTAAACTTAACCTTAATATTACACCTAAAAAATAATCTCTCTCAAGCTAAATAATAAATTCTAAATACAGTAATAATTTTTTCAATAGTGAGCAGGCCTTAGTTATAGGTGACTTTAATTGCGCCAACGTGAATTACGATACAATGCAGGCAGGGCCGGATTAAGACCTTTAGAGGCCCTAAGCATGGGCGCCCGCAGGATTTTTTCCAAGGGGGGGCAAAATTTAATGTATTAATAGGTAGGGACCGGAGCAAGCAAAAAACTTTTGACCCCTTAGGAACCAGCAGGTTAATTCTAAGCAAGTTTAGTGTTGCATTTTCTGTAATGGAAAATGCAAATATATATTGTATATACATACAATGCACATGATAACAATCATTGATTTTATTTATAACAGAAACATGATAGAATGAAGAAAAAGCACACTGAAGTAAATGTTGTACCTAATTTGAAAACGGTGTTTCGAGCATCACCTACACTGCTCATTTGAATAGGAATTGTAGTCGTCTGCGGTCACTACCAAAATTATGAACAACCTTTTCCATAAAATCAGTTTTGTTGGAGTTGATTTTCTCCCGGTGAACAAATAAAAAGGTAGCAACCTTTTATCATGCACACAAATAAAAAATTTCACCCTTTAGGAGGCAGTTGGATACTTTTCAGCAAGTTTAGGATATAAATATTTTCTTAGAAAATATTTAATATATTTTCTTGGCATTTCCAAGGGGGGGCAAGCGCCCCCCCTTGCCCCTACCTGCGGGCGCCCATGGCCCTAAGCACTTAAAAGATTTTGGTGCCCCATATATATGTAATTCAAAATATAAACAAAAATAAACCATAAAATAAAATTTTATTTTTTGAAATGAAACAAAACTTACAGTAAGATGGAAAATAATGTTTATTTTTGTATACTTCCACTTCATTTATATTTGAAAAGTTTTCTCCTACTTTTTTTAATTGCAAAGTCTTTGATCAGATCCTCAAAACTAATCTTACGTAACACATCTGCTTCTATACTTAGTAGAGATAAGGCATCCAGCCTGCCTTGTTGCATAGTTGTTCTGTTGGTATTTTTAATATACTTCAACTGAGAAAATGAACGCTCAGCTGAGCAATTTGTGACCATTAATGTTAAAAATATACGAAAGGCAATTTCTACATTTGGGAAGGCACACTCAATATTGTCTTCTACAATTATTTTATAAAGTTCAGCATGACTGAATCTTGTTTTTACATTTACTATAGCACACGAAATATTTAATCTATATGTATTTTTAATATGGCGCTCAAAGATTTGATATAAACAAAATAATAACGCAAAGCGTAAAGTGTGTGATTACAACGAAATATATTTATTCTCTCAAAAGGGTTGTTGTTCACTACAAATTCAAACAATGAAAAAAAATAAATACTATATATGAATATATATAATTCAGTTTTCAACAGCTTATAGGCTATAAGCCGCGATTATAATAGTATAATAAATCCATGGTAAATCCGACAATGGAAAATTTCTGTGGTGCCCCCCTTCCCTTGATGCCCTAAGCACGGGCTTATTTTGCTTAATGGTTAATCCGGCCCTGAATGCAGGGAGACGCGGAACGTAATCGTTCAGTTAATTTTCTCGAGGATAGCTTTCTTATTCAAAAGGATGGGGAACCTACGAGGTTGGACAGTATTTTAGATTTAGTAATAACTACGGACGATAGGCTAATCACTGATTTTCAAATAATAGAACCGTTAAGCAATAGCGATCACAATATGATAGAGTTTGTCCTCTCAGTAAGTCACACGAAACCAGCTAACTAGGGTTGCCAAGTCAACAGATCTTGAATAAAGGACACTTGCACGCTACCGTATATTCCATTGCTTATCATGATAAAAATTTACTTGTGCAATATTTTTTACAATTTCTTTATTATATTCATAGATAAAATATGTCTAGAAAGTCATACACTTGTAAAATCACACTACTGTATTGAAATGAAACATAAAATAATGTTTTCTAACTTTCTAAGAGAGGGAAACCTAGTATATAATTAAGTATTCTTACTTAAGTATTCATCTGAAGATATTCTTCAACTCATAAAAAATAGAATCACGTCTAAAACTCATGAAGCCGGTTTAATATGGCAATTTGGCAAAGCACAAAAAATATGTTAGCGGGCGATGCCTTCCTCGTTCCTCTCCAGCAAGGATGACAATGGCAACGGGCAATGGGGGCAGGATTGCCAACTCTGATTTACTAGAAATCACATCTGAATGTTGAATCTCACTTCTCCCTATTAACGAATTAATTAAGTTTGAAAACATCTCCGTCTCAAATTTTTAGTGATGAATAAAATTTTGAGAGTCAATTACTGAATTAAAGGACATATGACGTCCTTTCCAAGTTTATCAAAGGACAAGGACACATGAGCTGAAATAAAGAAGTGTCCTTTGAAATAAAGGACACTTGGCAATCCTACTTGAGTGAGCTAACTCGACTAAAATTCCTAACTTCCGGCCAGGGCCGCATTTAGGGGGTGGCGTACCGGGTAAATGTCCAAGGCCCCGCGCCCGATAGGCCCCGCAAATTTCAATTGAAAAAAATTAAACGTCACGTATTTGCAATCTGAGACGAGTTTTACTTTTTCCGGCAGGCGGCATGGCATCAGATGGCATCAGGCATGCTAATATCCGCTTTGATGGTGTTTAATTTGTTGTTCTTGTTAGTGTTACTCATTTCTAATGTTGTTACTGACTTACTTCTTCTTGTTTCTGTTGCAGATTCATGATTTATGTTCTTATTGTTGGCATTATACTGTAATACGTACAACATGGAAACGAGCCGTGACCGGGATCGAAGGAGGAAATATAAACCCGGTAGTGAAAAGCGTAAGGATAAGAAGCGCAGAGAAGAGTTTCTTGCGACGGTGCCGAACTGACTAATTGGATTAAATCATCAGCAACTAAGTCAGCCCCTTCAGCAGGCCCACCAGCTGCCTCCGCTACTTCAAGAGCTGCGTTTTCAGAAGACGTGTCTACGTCAGTGCGTTCAGCAAGCCAAGCAGCTGCATTTTCAGGAGACTCGTCTGTCAACCCCTTCAGCAGGCCACCAGTTGCCTCCGCTACATCAGCAGCTGCGTCTTCAGAAGACCCGTCTATGTCAGTGCGTTCAGCAGGCCCACCAGCTTCAGGACATGCAATTAATCAGTGTTGGGCACTAAAGCGTTAATCCGATAACAGTTAATTAACGAAGTTAACTTTTTTAACGGACTATTAACGGAAGTTAATTTCCATTTATCGTTATCGGACCAGTTAACTTCCGATAACTCGATATTTAGTCTGTTAAAGTCCGTTAACACGTTAACTGCGAGGAGTCATTCACGGAAGATCACCGCTCCGCGAATGAATTCAAACCGCCATAACTTCAGTCTGCTTCCAGATCTCGCAAGGGGAGGTTGTGCGCTTTTTATTGAAGGTAAGAAGGTTCTTTTAACGTTAGTAAAAGTCCTATAATATTATATATATATTAATACGTATGGTAAAATGTACGGTTGAGAAAAATTAATTTATAGTAATGACTAATGAATAAGTATTTTTACACTGCGTTAGTAATCTCTAAAAAAGTATATATAGTATGTAAAATTTGAATAATAGTTTTTATTCACTGATTGTAATATTGTCGTCGAATTAAATAACAATTGCGTATATTACATAGACAAAATATTTTATAGACAAAATAATTCATGGACAAAGTATTTTTATTTTATCGACTAAATAATTCATAGATAAAATATTTTATAGATAAAATAATTACAGAGAAAATTACTTCTATTGAAATTCACAGAAAAAGGTTAAGTAAAATAAAATATTTTATATAACGTAATATTATATATAATTATTATAATTAATATTATTTTGAATTAATTTTGCTATTTTGTTTGAATTAATATTTTATTAGTTTAGTTACATATTTTATACGATGATATTTTACTTTTTTTAGGTTCTTCTGTATTATCGTCAACTAGACAGCGTTCAGTTCTCTCTTACCAAGCATTCTCTTGTAGTAATGCCTAGTTAAGAATATTAATTTTTGTTTAATTATTAAAATGTTTAATGTAAATCATTTACTAATAATTGTGAAATTGTTTGAAATTGTTTAAAAAGGGAAGAGTTGGCAATCCTGGACAGAGGCCGACAAAGAGCGGGCTACCCCACAAAGGAGCCAGTCTTCTGGCGGCGCGTGAAGCGTGAGGTTAACGTCATGTAACGTAAAATTTAATTAATTGTTTGTGTTCCTCTCCGACGTAAATTATTATAATAGAAATTCCGTACTCGCATCCCCCTAAATTACTTAAACCATTTTCGGAATCAATAAAACGTTCACAAGTGTTAAAATAGAGTATTAATAAAACCCCCCTTCCCCCTTCGTGTTGTAACGGTTTTCATAGTCAGTCTCGGCGTAGCTACCATGAAATTTATAAAATGCAGTGAAAAAGAGTAGAGAAAGCAAGCGATAAATGAAATAAAGAGCCGATAGAAGAGTAAATAATGAAGAGAAAGTAAATTAAATAAAGGCGTTCACTACACTCTACAACTTTTAAACTTCAACCATGGAGCACCAAGAAGAAGTTCTCGACATTGAGATCGCCTCTGTCTCAGGCACTTCTGAGTCTCAGTCTGACCAGAAGCCTTTCCAAAACCCGTGGCCCACCTGGAGCGCTACTTCAAGCTTAGCCGTCAGGACAAGCACAACAACAAAATACTCTATTTTGAGTGCCAAAAATGCCTCCCGACCAAGAAAATTGTTAAAGGCCATGTCAGCAGCCTTAGCAGCCCTTCAATGACCAGGAGATAGCCTTCCTGAAGGAGTGGGCCAAAGTCATGTCCCATGTGGCTATCGCCCTCGACACCATCCAGGGGGAGAAGAACGCCTACCTTGGAACCCTCCTTCCCACAGTGGCCATCACCCTCATGAAGCTCAGGAGCATGAGGAGCAGCTTGGCCGTCTGCAAGCCACTGGTCGACGCCCTGGTACCAGCCGTCACCACCCGGTTCAACCACTACCTGAACGACCGGGACGCCAGCTGGCAGCTGCCTTCCACCCAAAGTTCCGGCTCCACTGGCTGCGCAGGTTCGACAGCGACCAAACTGTCTCTGTCAGGGCCGCCATGGAGGACGAGGTCGAGAGAGCACTGAGGAACCGGAACGTTGACAGCACCACCAGCTCTAGCGACAGCAGCATGCCTGACGACCTCTTCGCTGGGTGGACGGCCGGTGGCTCAAGTACCAGTGTCAAGCAGAAGGCCAAGAGACTTGTAGACACTTGGCTGGACACTGATGGAAGGTAGACATGGCCGACTCTGACTTCATGGGGGAGCAGATCTTCATCAACCTCTTCCTGAAGTACAATACGCCAATTCCGTCCTCTGCCGCAGTGGAACGGCTCTTCTCTCTCGGCAAGGACATCCTGAGGCCCAAGAGGTCAAGACTGGTAGTTGGGCCTAACTTTGAGAAGTTGGTCTTTCTGAAGGGCAACCAGCACATTGTGTCATAGTCTTTAATAAATGTGCCTAAAATTTAATTTTACCTTTCAGTTCCCGCCATAATAATTCTCTGGTAAATTAAAATTTAGTTAATGGTTACAAGGGTAACGGGTTTCAAAACATGTAATCAGTACATTTTTTATTAAAAATAAAAGTTATTAAGCAAAAAAGTTGCAAAACTTGATAAAAATACAGTTAAATACCTATTTATTGTTGGATTTTGCATAAATAAACATTTTCTATGGGTTTTAAAGCTTTTTTCCTTGAGTTTTTAAATGTTAGTAAAGAAATAGTTATCGTTAACGGATTATCGTTAACTTCCGTTAACTTTGTAGTAAAATTATCGGATTATCGTTATCGGAGTTAAAAATTGGGGTTAACGGATTATCGTTAGCGAAGTTAACTTTTTGGTTAACGGTGCCCACCACTGCAATTAATGACATTGGTTTGTGGCCACAAGTGCTGACCGATGACTTTAGAGAGTTCTGGATAGAGCGGGGAACATCAGATTGCCGAAATTATGACAGCGACTTCAGTAACTCTTCAACTACTGAAAGTGGTACAACACGCCGATGTACGAAGACATTATTTGTTAAGAAACAGCCTGACAAATAAGAGGATTGAGGTGTCATGGCTGTGCTATTCCGAGTCCACAGGCTGTGTTTACTGTTTTGTCTGTAAATTAATGTCGAGGGCGGACAGCAAGTTTACAATCGGTTCAACGACTGGAAGCATGGTAGACAATCGGTCGAAGTACACGGAAAATATAAGCAACATATGGAATTGATGAGATATTTGTTGGTTAGAAAGTCTGTCTCCGGCCGTGTTGATTCGAAACTGGTGAACCAATTTGAAAAGGAGTGCAACTACTGGCAGGAAGTTTTGCGGCGCTGTGTCGACGTTATCAAGTATATCACATCACGAGGACTAGCAATTCGTGGACACGACTCCCGTTTCGGTTCACCAAACAACGGCAACTATTACGGAATTTTGGAACTTTTAAGTAAGTATGACAGTTTTCTAGCTGCGCATATAAGCGAGCATGCCAACAAAGGTAGCGGACATACCTCGTATCTCTCTCATTTCATTTGGAGGAACTCATACTGTTGATGGCCGATAAAGTACTTCAGACGATTATCTGAGAAATCCAGCAGTCAAAATACTACTCTCTATCCGTCGACTCTACGCCTGATGTTTCCCACACCAATCAACTGTGCTTCACCGTCCGATATGTGGTTGAGTCTGGGTCCGCCGAGCGATTTCTACAGTTCATACCTATGAACACACATAAAGGGAAAGGAATCGCCGACGTGGTCCTCAACTTTCTGGAAACGCATGGCATTCGAATTGGAGACTGCAGAGGACAGTCTTATGATAACGCAAGCAATATGGCAGGGAAATACAACGGCGTAAAGAGCCACATCAAGTCAAAATCTCCGTATGCTGAGTTTGTGCCATGCATGTGCCACTCACTAAATCTTGTGGGTAAATCAGCAGTGGACTGTTGCACAGCAGCCGTTGAATTGTTTATGCTCATTCAGAATGTCTACACGTTTCTCGTCTCCTCGACATACCGATGGCGTCGACATGTAGAGGTTCTAGATAGTAGTTCCCGTAGTGAGAAACTAAAGGTCGACAAAGGTCTCTCCGATACCCGCTGGTCAGCCAGATCAGATGCCGTCCAATCTTTAACCGAAGGCTACGCCGAGAATATCGTGGTACTGGATGAGCTAGCAGCAGATACCAGCCAAACTGCGGAAGCCAGGATCGAAGCCAGGGGATTGTCTAAACAGCTTCAACAACTCGAAATAGCCATTTTATTGGTTTTATGGAACACTATTCTCGAACGATTTCAAAAAACGAATGCATCTCTGCAAAAACAAGGAATGTCGTTAGACTCAGCCACCCTCTTGCTGAAATCACTACTGCAATTTGTTGAAGATCTCAGATCAAGATTTGACGAATTCGAGGACCAGGGCATCGGAAAGTGTGGTCATCGAGTATACAAGGAATCGACTCAACTCACAAAGAAGAGAAAGCGCCATCATGACGAAATCGAACTGCCGAAGATACGAACCTGACACCAAGAGATTCATTTCGGACCACTGCATTTCTATCGATAATTAATTGATAAACTGTGTCCCACTCTGAACATTCGTCTAGAAGCGTACGCTGTCCTGCAGAAAAGATTTGGATTTTTGTATTTCCTTCTAGTCCTGGACATCGACAGTCTTCGACGGTCAGCTGAACATCTTGTAGAATGCTATCCGGCTGATCTGGAGAAAGAGCTGGTAACAGAAGTTGTGCAGTTCGCTGCACTAATGAAACTCACCGAAAGTGAAACAGAATCCCAGACGGAACGTGAAGACATGTGCAACAGATTTTATCGGCATATGAACACAAACGAACCGAAAGGAACATTCCAAACATGGAAATAGCAATGAGAATATACCTGTGTATGTTTGTCACAAACTGTTCTGGTGAATGTTCATTCTCGAAACTCAAACTGATCAAAAATTACCTTTGCTCCACAATGGGCCAGGAGCGCCTTTCGTCCCTGGCGCTGTTGAGTATAGAGCGAGAGGTGTTGCAGTCGGTGAGTTTCGAGGACACAATCACGCAGTTTTCCAAACAAAAAGCCAGGAAGCGTCCTATGTAATATTCATTACAAATCTACACTCTATCTACAGTACAGTAAGCTGTAGTTTAGCTGTTTATTAAGTGCATTACAACTGTGTAGTTGTTTATTAAGTGCATTACAATAACTGTGTAGATGTTTATTAAGTGCATTACAACTGTGTAGCCTACTAGTGTAGCTGCATACACTGTATGTGTACATAGTTAAGTTATAGTCTTTAATATCACATTAATAAGCCGAATGGCTTCCGCATGTGTTTTGTGTGTGTTAAAAAAATATATCTGTTATGTGCATTACAAAATATTGTTATTCATTAACACACTAAAATAATACATCCCGAGAAATAGTTTGCCCAAGGCCCCGCACACTGTAAATGCGCTCCTGCTTCCGGTACGCAGACTTTTGTAAATTTCGAAATAAATTGTCACACGTCAATTGGGAAAACGTGATGGGGATCTCCAACGCAAAACTAATGTGGGAATCGTTTGAAACAGTATTTAGGACTATAAATGAGGAATGTGTACCGTACAAAATTAAGCGTGCGAAAGTAAACAGCAAGCCCTTGTGGTTTACTTCTAGAGTAGGAGACATTATAAAGAGTAGAGATAGGGCTTATAGGCTACATAAGTGCGATAAAGACAATTTGTGGTTACGAAACAACTACATATCTCTAAGACGTGAAGCGAAAAGTGTAATAAAAAAGTCCAAGCGGGAATTTGAAATCTCCATAGCTCGTGACGGTAAAGGAAACCCCAAGCGATTCTTTCAATAAGTCAACAATAGAAATCCAGTAAAAAGTATCTTGGGGCCGTTGGAAAATGTTAACGGAGATCTAGTTTCTGAAAACAAGGAAATGGCTACCTTGCTAAACGAATTTTTTACGTCAGTTTTTGCTATAGAAGATGTAACGAATATCCCAACAGTCATGGACATAATACCTTTTGATAATGGTAATATTTTGGATAATATTGTGATTAGTGAAGGGGAGGTAATGCGCTACATCGATAAAATGAAAATGTGTAAATCATCGGGCCGGATTCCATATATCCCATACAACTAAAAGAATTAAAAGAAAGCATTGTTGTGCCGCTAACAAGGATTTTTAATGCGTCTATTTCTGAGGGGTGCGTAAATTTCAAGTTAGCAAATGTAACACCTATTTTTAAGAAAGGCGATAAAGGTGCGGCGGAAAATTATAGGCCAATCAGTTTAACGTCTGTTGTAGGTAAGCTACTGGAATCAATAATTAGGGATCGTATAGTCGAACACTTAGAATTGCATAACTTGGTTAGAAATACGCAGCACGGTTTAGGTGAAACAAATCTTGCTTAACTAATCTTTTAGAATTTTTTCAAAGCGTGGTTGAAGTTTACGATAGTCATCGGGCGGTTGATGTAGTGTATTTAGATTTTCAAAAAAGCGTTTGACACGGTACCGCACAAAGATTCATTGAAAAAACTAAGGCTTATGAAATCGGAGTGTATTAATAAATTGGATAGAAGAGTGGTTGCGAGGTAGGAAACAGAGGTGGTCGTTGATGGAGCGGAGCCGTGTTGGGCTAATGTAGCGAGCGGCGTTCCTCAGGGTTCTGTATTGGGCCCCTTGCTTTTTCTTATATATATTAACGATTTAGATGTCGGCCTAGTCAGTACAGTTTGCGGATGACACGAAGTTGGGTGGTAGGGCGATTAATGACGAAGACAGAGGTAAAATCCAGGAAGATCTGAATAAAATCGTTGATTGGTCAGTCACATGGCAAATGAGATTTAACGTCGATAAGTGCAAAATTTTACATATAGGTTCGCGTAACGGTAATTTTGCGTATAGTATGTCAGGGAAGGAGTTAGCAAGCGTAGAGCAGGAAACAGATTTAGGAGTTATAGTCACGGGTGATTTAAAAGTAGCGAAACAAAGTACAGCAGCGGTCAGTAAAGCGAACAAAGTGTTAGGTTTTATAGTTCGGAATTTTGAGTACAAATCGCGCGATATTATTGTTCCTCTTTATAAACCGTTAGTTAGACCTCATTTGGAGTACGCGATCCAATTTTGGAATCCGCATATGCGAAAAGATATAGACAAAATCGAAAGAGTTCAAAGACGAGCAACTAAGATGATTCCGTCGCTTAGGTCGAAGTCGTACGAGGATAGGCTTAAAGAGTTAAAATTGACTACACTCGAGACTAGGAGGCTAAGGGGTGATCTAATCCAGGTTTTCAAAATTATGAATGGGTTCGATGACGTAGATAGAGATAGCTTTTTCGAAATATCTCAATATAATAGGACTAGAAATAACGGGTGTAAGTTGACAAGTAGAAGGTTCGAGACAGCTGTTGCCAAAACTTTTTACGCATACAATAGTAAATAGGTGGAATAGTTTGCCGGTAGAAGTAATTAGTAGCACGTCTATAAACATGTTTAAAAATCGATTAAACCCATATGTTGATAGATGGGTACAGTTTAAGTAGTAAAATTAAGGCTTTGTGGTTCGGAACCCACGTAAAATTGTAGGTCTCCGCTACCACGGAGGACATGCACAATACACAATTACGAACACAGTTAGGTAGACAGCCATGAGTGGATCCTATGGTCTTTGTTGGTCTGAAACATTATAACATACACACACACACACACACATATATATATATATATATATATATATAGTCACAGAGTAGTAGATTTTTTAATGACTTGCCATGTGATGTAAATAGTAGTCCTTAGTTAGTTTTAAGAAAAATTTGGTCGCTTTCATGAATGAAAGAGACAGTTTGTAGATTGTAAATAGTATATATTCTTGGCTTAAGTTATGTAGGCTACTTTGGTAGCTCTGTAAATAGTTTTATGTTATTAACTGACTTGAGATTGACATTTTGCACATTTTATTACAGAATGTAGCTCGTGACTTGGATAACCTGGATGGGCCCGAGTGGCTTCATGTTTTCCAAGTGAAATATAATATAATATATATATATTCCCTGACAAGGTGTACTGCTGAATACACGAAAGGCCTTGTAATAATTTTTTCTTTTTCCTTGTGGATTTGCACCATTCATTCATTTCACGTGTGTAAGTGTGAAATCCATCCCACATATATATATATATATAGATATATATATATATATATATATATATATATATATATATATATATATAGTTCGGAGATTATTCTTGTGAAAATGCCTATATTAGTGAGTAGCCAAAATCTAAATACCTATATACGTTTTTAAAATGAGGATGAACCACATAATTTTTATTGTATAATTTCAAAGTACAGTATAAATTTATTTTTGTAAAATCCTGTATTTAAGTTATAATTTCTTAGTTAACTGATATTCTTAGAAACTGCAATGTTATAATCATGTAATTCGGCCGGTGGTTATTTTAGTAGCCAATCATAAAAGGAGAAGCTGGAGGTTTTGATGATGTAATGACTCAATGTGAATTCAAAACTGAAGAAGTCGAAGACAAACTCAAAGCCTGTAAAGTTAAAGTTTGTGTGTGTGTGTGAGGGGGTGAAACCCACGAAACTTCATGGGAGAGGGGGTATTTGTGAACGGACCAGTCAAACGCTGGCACCAGTTTTGAGTAACAATTTATATTGTAGCAAAAAATTAACAGCGGAATAGGGTGGAGTGTAAAAAACTTTTTCAGAATTCAGTTTTGTAGGGGCACCCAAAAGTTAGTCTGTGCTACCAATACAAAATCTGTAAAATATTAGCTACCTGCGACATCAACTTCACCGGCCCCAAGTAGGTCAAAGATTTTGCCTTTCAGGTGTCCCAAAATATTAAGGAAAAATTCAAAGATTTAAGCGTATCTTCCGTTGTGTTTATGCTAGGAAGATCATTTTTGTTTCATTTGATTTGTCTATTTGTGTTCTTTAACTTTACTCTTATACACGTTTTTCCCATTCCTCACAGAAATTTGGAATATTTGGTATTTCATGAAAAATACTAACAAAAAAAATAGGAGTTTTTATTGCTTTCGTTGATTGGTTGATGTTAAGCGTCATTCAGTGATTCACTTTCCTTTTAGAAGCTCATAAAATAGTTGTATGACTTTAAATATATTGGTTTATTGGAGCAGCTCTCCGTTAATAAACCAGTGAAAGGATTTGTTTAAGTTCTGCTCCAAATTTTTTAATATACCGCTTTTTATTCCAATTGACTGCAGTGCCATCACAGCCAATGGCAACAATATTTCTAGCATTAATATTTTTGCATCCCAAGAACTCCAAAATGCCTTTATAAATGCTTTTTGCTGTGCTCAATTCTGGAGATATGTGGCCTAAGTAAGATGAACCTGGTTCTTTCAAAAGGACAATATGCTCTTCCATAGTAATCCTATCATGATACTTAATACCTTTATTATCATAACGTTTGTTCGATTTTTCTTCCATCAAAGTAAAGACCTATAACATGACTACTTGAACTGAAAGTTGAGGTATCTTCAGAGAGATCTTTTCTAATCTTGCCCCAGCACGGTCAGATATTCCTCCTCGATCGCATTCTCTACCCACTGTTGGCAACCGCATTCTCATTGTGAAGATTCGGGATTAAAAATGGCTTTGTCGTGAGTTTAAACGGCTCACTGCTTTCGTCCGTTTCGCTGGAACTTGACGAAACAGTTGCAGCAGTATCAAATTCTTTCATTCCTTTCGAGATCCGTGCTGTATGTTCCTCACACTTTTGTGTAGCCTTTTCTTTTTTTACATCTTTTTGGTGACCACTTTATCTACGGATCCAATCATCAATTTTCGAGACGTTCGTTGGTCATTAAGGAAATCCCTTTCCAGAACAGGAACTTTTCGGTCTTTCTCACAAAGACATATCAGGAAGTCTTCACATTTACAAGAAGCTATATCAAAGAGCTTCAGTGAGTCTCGTTTAAATTTGTGAAGCAATGCTCGATAGGATGCTTGGTCTTTCCACCCTTTGAATTGTTTCAAGACATTTTGATATTTTTCGTACAAACCTTGGATGCGCTGCGTTATGGTCTTATGATGGATAGTTGGAATAGAAGCACGATCCCATACAGTCTTTACTTTTTGGGCAACGACTGTAGCAGCATCATAAATTTTTGGATTAGCTTCTCCTGACTTAATTCTTTCCTGTCTAACATAAAGGAAACACTGAAGTATATCTTCGGACGAAGGCAAATAAATCAGTGAGAGATCCTTTGGTGGTCCAAAGATTGGATTCAGCTGTCGAGTATTCCTTGTTTTCCTTTTTTGTTGATTCATTCGCGGCCATGGAAGCCATGCCTAATTTTGCTTTGTGCGTCGGAATAGAATTAGATTATATTAGTGTTTTTTAGCGAATCAGATTCAATATAAAAATTTATCAATGCAACCAAATAATCTGAAAAAGAAACATAAATTATAGTGTAATATAGTATAACTAACAAACCTTAAATAATATAATTATGAAATAATTTAAATCTGTGAAAATCTAAACAAATAGAAACCTTAAAATGGTGCTAAAACATCTACTAAAGTTGAGAAACTCGACGAAAGATATAAAAATTTGGAGCTATTGAAGAATAGGGACCCCAGCCTTCTTTAGTTAACTTTATAACGCTAACTAACGAAAATATCATGACCTAACCTAACCAGTCGTCAAGGGCGTACAATTAACCTAACGATTGGTTAGGTTAGGTCGTGATATTTTCGTTAGTTAGCCTTATAAGCCTAACTAAAGAAGGCTGGGGTCCCTATCTTCAATAGCTCCAAAAATTCTTATTCTTTGTTAGTATTTTTCATGAAATACCAATATTCCAAATTTCTGTGAGGAATGGGAGAAAAGTGTATAAGGAAAACGTTAAAGAACATAAATAGCCAAATCAAATGAAACAAAAATGATCTTCTAGCATAAACACAATGGAAGATACGCTTAAATCTTTGAATTTTTACTTAATTTTTTGGGGGACCTGAAAGGCAAAATCTTTAACTTCCTTGGGGCCGGTGAAATTGATGTTGCAGGTAGTTAATATTTCACAGATTTTTTATTGGTACCACAAACTAACTTTTGGGTGCCTCTACAAAACTGAATTCTAAAAAAAGTTTTTTTACTCCACCCCATCAGTAGCAACACAAAATAATCAGTAATACTTCTATCTTTTCCAACTTTTTATTTCTGCCTTTCTCCAAATTCTTCTATATTACTTCATCGGCATTTCTCACCCACATTTTTTCCTATTTTTTTTAGACGTAAAATAATGTCCCCACAACTTAGTTTTCTTCCTATTTTTTTTACAATGGAGATAATGAAATTTGACAGCCTATCCTGAGATGATATAGAACGTAATTAATTTTTTATAAGCTTCAGTTTTGAGAATGTCAGTGACAGTTGATGTCCGGTTTAATTGAGCAGCAGGAAGTAAAGGTCACCTTATAACGAAACAGGCTGTAAACAAACAAAAAGTTACAGTAAGTACTGTAATCGAAAACTAACTAGAATGAAGAAAAATATGAAAATTAAAACAAAAATCATTAAAAACTCATTCTTGTGATATTAAAAAAAATTGCTGGCCAGTGTGGGGGTCCTCCGCGGCTGCCTAACGGAAGCAATATATACATATGTTACTAAGTTGGACGTAAAAAGAAAACTTTGGAAAAACAGAGTCAAGAGTCACTGAGCAATAGGGCAGCTGCTCCCTGACTCAAACAGACTTCCGTGCAGGCTGAAAATGCCGGAAGCCCAACATTGTATATATACCTATACTATGACTTGCTTCACGCATTCGCTTTTGGGTTAATCGAGCCCCAGGCGAATGAATTCAAAATTTGAACAGTTGAAGAGCGGAACACATCATTGGCCTGGTTGACATTTCGACCTATCTTCCAAGAACAGGTTTTTACTAAAGTGGTCGCTTGTTCTGTTAAGTGTTTAATTAAGGATACCTGTATGCAATAATAAAAAACAAGCTTGGTCAGCTATGCATCAAAAATAATGCTAAGGATACTAACCAGAAGACTAACGAACAAAGCTGAGCAGTACAATGGGGAGGATCAGTTTGGATTTAGGTCAAAATGCGGAACAAGAGAAGCTATTGGTATTATAAGAATGATGAGAGAGAGAGTGCTGGAACATGATTAGGAAATGTTTGTTTGTTTTATTGACTTTGAAAAAGCTTTTGACAGAGTCCAATGGAGGAAACTAATGGAAATATTGAAGAATATTAATGTTGACTGGAGGGACCGTAGTTTGATAAAAAATCTATACTTGGCTAGACTGAATGTTAGAGTTGCAGGAGGAGAATCGGAGCCTGGATTGGTTGGGAGAGGGGTCAGGCAAGGATGCTCCCTGTCCCCCGTGTTATTTAACATCTATGCGGAAGCAATGATAATAGAAGCACTCTCAGATCTGGAAGAGGGAATCAGAGTGGGAGGTAAATTGATCAAATCTGTAAGGTTTGCAGATGACAAGACATTTGTTTGTAGTATTGAGGAAGGACTGCAAAGAATGGTCAATAGCTTGACAACAACGGCGGAAGAATTCGGAATGAGAATTAATGAGACCAAGACAAAGGTAATGAAAATTGCAAGAAGAAAGGAGCACAAATGAACCTAACGATAGGAAATCGGACCTTAGAAGAAGCTGAGCAGTTTAAATATCTGGGAAGTTTATTAACCAACAATGGAGATTGCAATAAGGAAGTAAGATCTAGAATTGGTATGGGTAAGGTAGCTTTTGAGAGACAGAAAAGACTACTTACAGGTAAACTCAACTTGAAAGCTGAAGAAAAGGTTAGTAAAAAGCTTGATATGGAGTGTGGTACTGTATGGAAGCAGAAACTTGGACGCTGAAAACAACTGAAAAGAAACTCTGGAAAGTTTTGAAATGTGGATTTGGAGAAGAATGGTAAAGATAAGCTGGAGGGAACACCAAAGTAATGAGAAAGTACTGCAACAGGTGAGGGAGGAAAGAAGACTCATTAAGATGATAAGAGAAAGACAGAAGAAATGGATCGGACATGTGTTGAGAGGAGGAGTATTGTTGAAGGAGGTGATGGAGGGTAGATATGAAGGTAGAAGGCCGAGGAGAAGGAAAGGGAAAGCAATGCTGGATGATTTGAAGGCAGGCAGGAGTTACCATGAGATGAAAAGGATAGCTCAGGATAGAACACTTTGGCGGGACACATGAGTTGGACCTGCCTGATAGGCAGAACACGATGGATGGATGGATGGATATTTTGTCGATAGTAAAATCTAAGTTTGTTTTGTTTGTTTGTTCGATTGATTTATGGTGCTTTATTCCCTGAATGGACATTCTGAGACATTTTTGGGGTTAGATTAGTTAGGTTAGGTTAGGGCAACGTTTCCTAAACTGTGGCAAAACCTACCTATAGCTAGTGAGGCCATATTTGTACAAAATTTCATACTTTTTTGTTAAAATAGAGGAAAAGCCAGTAGAGAGACCATAAATTTACAAAAATACCACCGCTACCAAGATTTTAAACTTCACATCGAAGTGTACAGGTACATTAAAAAACTAAGTGGTTCGTGAGCTTAAAGTAAGTGTTAAGGTCCCACTGGTTTAAATTTTTTTGTTCAAAATCGTTTGTATGAAATTATTTACATGTTAAAATGCGAGCGTGGACCAATTAGCTACATGTAAGCTTTGACTGTGAGATGCAAGGTTAGCGAAGAAAAACAGAAAAGTAAAAATCTGGATATATTCAGTAATTTCATTCATTATCACTATACCCAGTATGATATTATGTACAAATTGTTTACACAACATGCCATGTCCTATAGTACATTAATAAATGATCTTTTTTTTTAATACTACCTCTCCTGTGGTGGATCCAGGGGGGGTTCGGGGGGTTCGATCGAACCCCGCTAAACCAGAACCACTCTAAACCAGAAAGCCAGAAGATGGCTGTTCAGTTACTTGGTCTTGTTCTCAGAGTCACTGTTGAGCCAGCAACAGACATTACTGAGATTTCTGTGATGTACAAGTCAGACCTTCCCAGTCCTGAGACTCTTGACATCGAATATATGCGATGGAGGAGAAAGTGGCAGTCAGAGAACGCCAAACGAGATTCACTTCAACCTGCATTAAAGGTAGATTATAATTCTTCGTGTGCCCATCTTGAGGTGACAATTCTTCGTATGCTCCGACTATTTAATATTTAATATTTAGTGTAAAATTTTCTAGCTTAACTGTAACTTTATCATTTTTCCTTTCCAGGCTTGCAATGCCGATATATTTCCAAACATCAACTGCTTGTTGCGAATTATTTGCATCATACCCGTCACTTCTGCTGACAATGAACATGCTAACAGTACCTTGAAACTTGTGAAGGGGTACCTTTGGACTACTATGTCCACGGAGAGATTGTCGGGTTTGACGTTGATGAGCATTCATTAGGACAAGCCTGTGGATTACGAAGCTGTAGTTCAACGGTTCGCTGAACAGCAACCCCGACCGATGGCGCTCGTCGATCCAGTCTTTGAGAGTCGGGAGATTAACTGATATCTCAGTCAATACAAAACTTTGTCAAGAAATATAATAACTTCAGTTATATTAATGAACAAATCACGAATGATAAAGTATGATTTTCAAAAGAAATTTAGGTTTTGAAATTTAGGTTGTGAGATTTTCGTAAACAGTGTTTCTTTAAGACTTATCACGAATTTTGTCTTTCCTTGTATAATTTTCTTGCAAATCAGTACATAACTTAGAATCTTAGATGTTGTAAAAGCTAATAAACTTGAACAAACACCTCGCAAATTGCTTAAAAACGCGTTTCTGAGAGCCTTAATTTTCAAAATTTTCCGGGAAAGCATGTCCCCACAAGCCCCCTAGAAGCCTTCGGGGCTCGTACCGAACCCCCCTCCAGCAGATCCTGGATCCGCCCCAGCTCTCATTCATTATGCCAAAATTTATCTATATCTAGTTTAGGTTAAGGTTTGAGAAAAGTCTAAGGTGGATCCAAAGAGTTTTGCGATTTGGTTCAGACTGGTTTTATAATTCCAATGGATTCAAACTAAAAATTCAGAATTGGTTTTAGGTCGCTTAACTGACTCCTTGTTAAGTACATAAATAAAGTTACATAAAATTAGGGGCTTCTGTAGAATGGTAACCAGTAAATAAAACATCATAAATATGGAAATTAATCCTAGTAAGTGCATGAATAAACGCTAACTTTATAAACACTCTCAGGCGAATCATGCTAAACTATTAAACTAGCTCAGCAGAGTCAGTTAAGTAAACCACTGAATAACAAAGTTATTGGCTAAACTAACCAATCTATAACTAGAATGTAAGGATAGATAATTAACTAAGGTAATTAAGGTAATTAATTAAATTGTAAAATAAATATTTTTTTATGCAGGAAGGAGGGGCCAAGGGCAAATGCCCGCAAAAGCGTCCCTCCCATAGAAGAAGAAGATAGTCAAAATCAAGGTCCGGAGTTTTCGAGATGTCTAGACACTCTGCGTTTGAAAGATGGGAGCCTGGGAGGTCACAAACAGGAGGAAAGATGGATTGAGGAAGATTGTTCCAGAGTTCACCGGTTCAGTAGATGAAAGACTGAAAATAAGATTAACCCTTGCATTAAATAGATAGAAAAGGAATGAGAAAGTGTAGAAAGTCTGGTACTGCGTGCTCTCCTTAAAGGAGGAGGCACGCAGTTAGAGAGTTCAGAAGAGCATTGTCCGTTATGATAGCGATAGTAAAGAGAGAATGAGGCAACAGTACGGCGAGGAGAGAGAGATTGAAAAGTATCAATAAGAGGCGGGGAAGTGATGAGATGAAAAGCCTTTGATTCCACCCGGTCAAGTACGGTTGTACGGGTTGAGCCACCCTACACATGAGAAGCATACTCCATAGAGGGGCGAACAAGACCCCTGTACAGAGACAGCAACTGAGTGGGGGGTGAAGAAACTGCGGAGGCGGTACAGCACACCTAACCTCTTAGAAGCTGTTTTAGAAAGAGATTATATGTGATCTTTTCAGGAAAGATCACGAGAAAAGGAAACGCCAAGAATGTGAGACGGCAACTGTGCCGTCAGAATGGAAAAAGAGGAGGGAAAGAGGAGGAAGTAAAGTTGTTGAAGAGGTTCTTAGCTAGATGCCAGAAAGAGCGAAAAGAATTAGAATTGGATAGATTTTCACATTTTTGTCGGATGAAGGAATTTTTAGCGAGTCGAAGAACAGATTTTGCACGATTCCGGCCAAAAATATAAGCTGAGTGAGACTCAGGAGTTGGATGGCGACGGTACCTTCTGAAAGCCTCCTCTCTGTTGCGGATAGCATTAGAACGAGTAAAGTTAAACCAAGGTTTTCTTTGTATTAGTAGTAGGAATAGAATATGGAATGTACGCCTCCATGCCCGAGAGAATCACCTTTGTGATGCGCTACAATGAGCTACAATATCACGCAGACGTACAGTACTTACTAACAGTGCTGGGCAAGTTCCGCACACCTTCCGCACATTCGCACTGAGCGGAAGTACGAAATGGTGTGCGGAGGTGCGGTGTGCGGTCACCTCGGTAAGAAGGTGCGGAGGTGCGGGTGCGGAAGGTGTGCGGATTGGTCCGCACACCCGTTAAATATGGTAGTAAAGTTATTGAGATATTGATAAATGTAAGTGCATATACATAAATAAGTAAGTATTTTTCACATTTGTTACAACTTCAAAGTATATACTATATTAAGTATTAATATAAAAGTATTAATATATTAATGGAAACTTATATATTTCCTTGCGATAAATCTTTATATATGTAAATAGGGTGCGGGTGCGGGTGCGGTTGTGCGGAAGTGCGAAAACTTAGAGGTGTGCGGAAGTGCGGGTGCGTTAGAGGCTAAAGTGCGGGTGCGGAAGTGCGGGTGCGAACCTCCCATTTGGTGTGCGGTTGCCCAGCATTGCTTACTAATGAATAAGACGGACGCAGATAAACAAAGCTAACTGGCTGGACAAAGAATATTTATTAATAATAATAATGACCGGCTACATGCTTAATACAAATAAATAAGTTAATATTACATGTCTAACCTAATATAAATTATTATAATTTTTGTATCTTTAAAAAGAAAAATTAAGTTCAGTAAAAAGGTTTTACAGTTTCCTCTTAGCGACTGAGATATCCAGTTTACAGTAAACTTTCTATATCGGAACTGTTTACTCCTGTACAAAAGAAAATTTTGTTGTAATATTTTCTTGTGGCTAACTGAAAGAAAATGGAAGTGGCTCCTACACAACCGATGAGAGTAGACCAGTATCTCCGGCCTCAGCCCTTCTCAATATTTATTGTATTTAGTAGAGGCATGTTGTTATACAGTATATATAAAAATAGGTTTATCAACGGGAAGTGGTGTTACGACACTGGCCACGACGTAGCCCTAAGCACCCCCCCGCCCCCTCATTATAATGCTGAAATATGTAGTGACTGAAATCGATCCAAAGAAGCTGTTGTTCGTTTTCTCCCACTTTTCCGAATCAGTTTGACTGTCCGTTATGACTTGGCCACTTCTTTATTGGTGAAAACATTCATTTTTCACTCAAAGTCTTTAAGCTCTATTCACGATTTCATAGCATTTATCCAATCACAGAAACGCTATAATTTTTCTCTCGAGGCTTGTCAGATTTATTCTTGAGCAACTCTTCGGCTGCGGATCACGTGGCTTTTTCTACTTTTTCAGATGCGCTTCCGTCAGTCTATGGATGTCTTAAAATCCTGCAATTTTTAAGTCATGTAGAATGCCGGATATACGTTGTTAAGTTTCCTATAACTTTTTGACTCGCATAAATTTATATTACACGGGAACAGAGGATCTCTTTCGAACCTAAAATATGGGGATTCAGTTGTTTGATGGGAATTAATTATACTTTATCGTTTTGTTTTGTTTTTTGTTCCCCTGTTCAATTTTTCTGTTCTTGCTCTTTGAAAACAATCTTCATTCTCCCTTCTGGAGGATTTTAATTGGTTTCTAGCGTTGAATTTGCATTTGTCTAAATATTTACGAATCGTCGCTTTGAATTTTTAACACCAAACATATAACCATTTTCATACATTTCGAATGGTTATTATTTGAGGCTCTCCTAGGAAGAAGTAGCTAAGCGACAAAAATAAAAGACGCTAGAAAACGCCGTTGAAGTTATACCAAATTTGAAAGTATCGTAACTTTTGGACTTTTGAAGATATTTCGACGAAATTTCTTCAGAAGTTCAAAAGTTATGTCACTTTCGAATTTGGTATAACTTTAACGGCGTTTTCTGGCGTATTTTACTTTTGTCGCTTAGCCACTTCTTCCTAGGAGGACTCCATTTATAACTGCATTTAATTTAGTTTTGAATTTTTAGAGACCTTTGAAGCCAACATCAGTCTTTAATCTATTTTAAGTAATTTATTTCATTGCATGATCACTACGAAAAAGCCCATTGTTTTGTTTAAATGAACCTTAATTAAATTCGATTCACATCTCAATGCTATCAACAGTCGTCAGTTTGTCCTCAACTTGATGACTATTGTCAAATTTCAATTCACACTGTGTCAGTATAAATTGACAGTCGAGAATGAATTGCTTTGTTGGGATAATATGCACACACACACACACACAGTATATATATATATATATATATATATATATATATATATATATGAGAGAGAGAGAGAGAGAGAGAGAGAGAAGATAATGATCTTATGATAGGAATGTGCATATACCCTAATATTAAGATAAAATATTACAAATTTATGAAATACTCAGTTTAAATACTGAATGCTGAATATTTCAATAAAAAATGTCAGTGTATGCACTTTGCCGACTTTGTCACGCCGTAAAATTTGACGTGACAGGAGTACGATGTAAGAAATATTTAATTTGTATTCAATGTTTACGCTGAATACTTTAAAAGCATTTTTGCGTTAATATCATAAATTATATTCCATATTTATACGCGTTTAATGCTTTAATATTTGTCACTATTAACGTAAGAGCAATATGTGTTAATACGAATTCAATTTAGGTTTTTATATTTGCTTTACAAAACATTTTATGAGAATTTGCTGCCCGCAAACATTCATAGCCAAGAAGGAAGAAATATACGAAGGAATACAAAGGACATAGACCGGCTGGTCCTTACGAGGCTGTCTGTTTAAGAAAGGAAGTTAAAAGAGGGAAGAAAATTTAACGATAATTGAAAATTTTAAAGCAAAACAAGGAAGGAAAGTTGAAAGAAAGGAAGGAACTTTAAAGATAAGTGAAATTTAAAAAAAAAAAAAAGAGGGGAAAGTCCGAATGAAAATTTTACAATACTTTTACGCGGTAGCAAATGCTTCTAACTGAGGGTTTTAAGGCAAGATAAGCGAGTAGTCTCTTTTTAAAGGACTCAACCGAATTACTTTGAAATACGGTGTGTCTGGTAATCCATTCCACAAATTAACTATACGATTGAACAAGAAATGCTTAGCTTCCTTTGAATTAAAATGTTTGACCACTAATTTGAGACCATTATCGCGAGTTCTGAAGGGGAAATATTTTTTGGCGTCGAACCTTTAATCATTTTAAACACCTGGATTAAATCTCTTCGAATCCGCCTTTTTACAAATGAGAATAAATTTAACGTTTTTAAACGGGCAACGTACGATTTGTTTCTTACTGTAGGCTGGAAATTATGTTAGTAACCCGTCGCTGCTCTCTCTCTCTCTCTCTCTCCATTGTATGTCCTGTCGTAAATATGAGGACCAGAACTGAACGGAGTATTCCAAATGGAAGAGTACTAAGGAATTATATAATGTCATTACTGTTTTTTCAGACTTAAATGCAAATGATCTACCAATAAATCCTAAGATTCGATTTGCTTCTCTAACCGCTTCGATATCAATCAAATCACTAAATACTGTATAGCAGTTTCTGCATGCATACTGTCTAAAATATTTAGACAGTGGGTTCAGGGATTCTTGAAATATACTCCTGACGGCATAAGTGATCGAAGTATATAAGAAATTAATTAAAAACTATTGGAACGTAACCACAAAATCAACCAAAATCGACGAGAATGAATAATTGATTCATGTTAAAAGTATAATATATATATATATATATATATATATATATAATATATATTGTATTATTTCATAAAAACAGCGTTGATCGGCTGCATATAAAACGTTTACAGATATCAACCAATCGCTAAAAATAGAACCAAAATCGTACGCCCGCCAGAGAACTGACACTCAATTCTTTCCAGCATCTGGAAATTCTGGGCGACAATGTTATACTTCTCCTTTGGCGCACTCTGACGCGCTTTGATGCCGGCGAAAGGAGCTTGAACAGTGTTGCCAACGTGGCCTTTTTCAGGCTAGATTTAGCCTATTTTAGCTTCGGCTAGCCTTTTATTTTACTTAATAGCCTATGGCCTTAAATCTGGCAACTTTTTGTTCTAATTTAGCCTTAATCTAGCCTCTTTTCATATCAAATTGCGAGCGTACTAAAATGTTTTTTCACGTTGTAGCGTGTCAAAATACGTACAATTACGTCGGAAGAGTGTCATCTTGTACTGATTTGATAGAAGTGGTTTCAGTCGTTGTTAGTTCTTCTTGTACGTGAATGTGTATTGTATAGTGTAAATTGTTATTATAAAGTGAATTAAGTGAACCTTCCAGTAACATTAGTCAAATAAATCTTCAATGGAATAATCTAATACTTGTAAAATGGGAACAGATTCATAACACTGAAAAGTTTTGGGCTGAGATTTCAGTGTATACTGATGCAGCAGGATCTAATCCCTTCAGAGGGCTTGCTGCTGTAGCTAGACGTGTTTTGTGCATCCCCCATTCTAATGCTGAAGTGGGGAGAATTTTTAGCCAGATAAACATCGTTAAAAGTAAACAGAGAAACAGAATGAAGAGACCTTTTAAATGCAATACTTAGCATTCGAGCTGGAATTAGAAGAGCTGAAAAGTCTTGTTACTCATACAGTTTACCTCAAAACATAATTCAAAACATAGGGACCAAATTAACTTACGAGAATGCTGACGAAACAGAACATGATTCCGATGAGGATTTAAATGATGTTGACACACTATTTTTGTCATAATGTAAGTAAAATGTTTAGCCTATTTTTATTAGGGTTATAGCCTTTATAGCCTATATTTTCTTCTAATCTAGCCTTACTCTCAGGAGATAATGTTGGCAACACTGAGCTTGAATCGCCATCTTAGTTCATTCGAAGCTCTCATACGAGTAATACGTATCAGTTTTGACTCCGTAATTTTAGCTGGTTATCATTTCAATTAACTTCGCTTTATAATGAAATGCCAAGATTTAACATCATTCACTGATGATTCAAATAAATCGAATTCTTTTAAGATTTAGAATACCTGTTAAGTTCTTTATTCTCAGTCAGTGGAACCTTTATCATATCTTCGCTGATTCACTTGTACTCGTATATGGAGGCTAAGCTTCACGCCTCACTAATTTCCACTCGTACACACATATATGTTTATACCCGGGTGTTAATCGTTGACCCAAGTGTTTGAGAACGCCATTTGTGGATTGTCTTACACGAGGAGAACCATCCAGGGGTAGCTATTTAGATTGGTTTGGAATTTCATTAACGATCGTCAAATTGAACCTCCGACAGGTTGACTGGGGTTATCAGCTTGAAACGAGTTAATTGCGATTCACGAGCTTAATCTGACTAGCGATATATACTGTGGAACAACCATTTGCATAACGTTGCAACCTAAATCGATAATTTATAGTTAGGCTTGTTAGAGACTAACTTATTTATCAATTTAAATTAAACAAATTTAAATGTATCCAACTTAGTCTAACTAAACAAAGTTAAATCTATCACATAAAGAGTTAAGCTTCCCTTAAGAATTATTTCCTTTAAGTGAATATGCTTAAACAATTAACAGCGTCCAAGTTTTGTGAGCCCTAAGTTTAATTTAAACAATACCTTTTCGAACCTGAGGTAAGGGTGGACGCGGGTAGCCGTAAAGATAACCCCCTTTTAGGCTGCTTAATTTTCCACAAAATTGGTCCTTCGAACCGGATACGTTTAAATCTACTTAAATCTACTTCAATTTACTTAAATTTACTTAAATTTACTTTAAAATTAACTCAAATCTAAATAATTCAAAATGACTGACGTAATGAGACGTGGTGGTCATCGCACCATGGCGAAACGGCTTATCGCTGAAAATATTAAATTTATTTCCACCGATACACCCGATCTCAACAAAATTGAAGCTACTCTTAATTTGTTACTTAGTCAAAGTAATAAAATTCTTGAGTATGATGACAAAATTCAGTCAGAATTATCTGATGATAAACTCATCACCGACATGACTATTGCTTTGGAATATCAGGCTGAAATTGAGCAACATGTTATTCTAATCAATAAGTTTATAAAACAAAAGGAAGCTGATGTAGCAGCTCATAGTAAACCAAAAGAACAGGCAGTCAAATTGCCTATTATTAAACTTCCTACCTTTTCTGGTAATCCTTTGGAATGGCAACACTTCTGGGATATATTTAAAAACACTATTCATGAGCGTGATGATATATCAGGCGCTCAAAAATTTACTTATCTATCGGGTCAACTTAAAGACGAAGCCTTACAGCTTCTTGATGGTTTTACTACCACCAATGATCACTATGAAGAGGCTGTTAAGCTTCTCTGTGAGACTTATGGTAAGCCTCACAAAATAATTCAAGCGCATTTACATGCTATTTTTGATCTGGAATGTCCCAGAGCTAATTCTACCGAAATTAGTAAATTTCGCGCTGAATATGAATGCCATCTACGTGGTCTCAAAGTTATGGGCACAAATATTGACGAAGCTGGTTTTGTTTTCGCCGCCCTATTGCTACGTAAATTACCGAATCGCGTTAGGGATAATATTAATCGAGCTGCTAAGTCCGATTATTGGAATCTAGATAGTTTCAGGAAAGCTATTGACAATGAGATATCATTGCTACAGTCAGAGCCCGAAAGCAAGCCTACTGAGCATGTTAAATCTAATTCTAATTATGCAAAAGGCAAAGCGAATCTTCATGATATTCGCCCTAAGTCTAACACTAATTTTTATAAATCTAATTCTAACAAATCTACTGTGGGTTCTTTTTCCATTGCTAGTAAGAATGGAGACAAGGAAAATCGAATAAGACCATGTGCACTCTGTGCCTCAGAGCATAAAGTTCATGAGTGTCCTAAGTATAACACTCCTAAATTACGCTCGAAGAGGTCTCGCGCTCTAAATCTATGCCTCAACTGTTTGAGGAATAATCATAAAACGTCAAACTGCATGAGTAAATTTTCATGTAGGTTTTGTCAAAATAGGCATCATTCCGCTTTGTGTTTTACATCTGCAAATGAGTCGATTAAACCCAATAGTCAGAGTAAAGAGGCACAAACTGAGCGAGCAGTCACTTCGGTGTCAGCCGCTTTAACCAAAAACAAATCAAGCACAGCATTGCCTGCTGCCATGTTGCCTGTAGTAACTGACTACGGTGTAATTAATTTATGCGCGCTTTTCGATCAAGGATCACAGAAAAGCTTCATGCTTAAATCTATAGCGACAGAATACAACATAAAACCTTACAAGAAGACCAACTGTCTTATTGATGGTTTCAACTCTAGCAGTAAAACACAGAGCTATGATGTAGCTAAAATTCTAATTCAAACTAAATCTAATAAACATGAAATCGAAGTCATTCTGGTTGATAGACTTCCATCTAAAGTTGTTATTCCAGGGATAACACAAACTATTCAATTTTTAAAATCCCAAGGCGTACAATTAGCTTCTTTGGTGATTAAAAACGACTCTATTAATGAAATTAGCATTTTAATTGGTTCTGACTATTATTTTAATTTTATAACTGGTCAAACTAAGCATGGTGACATTCATTTGTTAGAAACAGAGTTAGGTAATGTCATCAGTGGTCCAATTAAATTAAATCAACTAACAAATCTAGTAATCTAAATTCAAATTTATCCGTACTTAGAGTGGGAGTGTCCGAGTCTAATTCTGGTTCCGAGATTGACAAGTTATGGGATCTCGATTCTTTAGGAATCAAAATAAATGAACCATCGGACTCTGAGCATAGAGTCATGAAAAAATTCTACGAAAACATTACCTACTGTAATGGCAGATATGAAGTTGGACTTCCTTGGAAGGAGAATCCTCCTCTACCTTCTAATTACGGTATGGCAAAGGGTAGACTTTTGTCTACTCTTAACAAACTAAGGAAGACCCCAGAAAATTTAAAACATTACAATGATGTGATACAGGATCACATCACGAAAGAATTTGTGGAGTTAGTCCAAATTCTCAAATTCTCAAACTCTATCAAACAATGCTAATATCCACTATTTGTCACATCACGGAATTAAGAAAGATTCGGCTACCACCCCTCTGAGAATTGTTTTGATTGTTCAGCGGGTAATCCAAGTTTTAATGACTGTATGTACACTGGACCCTCTCTAATTCATGATTTAGGGCACATTTTATTGAGATTTAGGTTAGGTCATTATGCTTGCGTTAGTGATATCGCAAAAGCCTACCTTATGATTTCACTTAATGAAAAGGACAGAGATGCAACCCGTTTCCTATGGCCTGAAAATCCTTTTAACCCTGACTCCCTCATTTGTGTTTACCGCTTTAAAGTGGTTTTGTTCGGAGCGACGTGCAGTCAGTTTCTACTGAATGCCACGATCCTACACCATTTGAGAGGACATTCTTCTCTGGTGAGCAAGCAGGTTGAACGTAATATATACGTGGATAATCTCATTCTCGTCAGACAACGAAAATCAATTGCTGACTTCTATCAAGAATCTCAAACGTTGCTCAGCGCAGCTAATCTGACTTTGAGAGAATGGGCCACGAATTCAACCTCCCTTAACGCCTCCATTATGGAGCAAAACAACGGAGTCAAGTTGGGTAAACCTATTAAGGTCTTAGGGATGATATGGGACAAGGAATCGGACACGCTACTCTATCCTCACTTCGTATTCAATAATTTTAATCTAACAAAAAGGGTAGTCTTGAGCAATGTTGCTAAGGTGTTTGACCCTTTAGGCTATTTAAATCCTGTTACAATCAAGACACGCATGTTTCTACATGGGTTGTGGAAACAAAAATTAGATTGGGATGAGCCATTGAACGACGACTGAAGTACTAAGCAGTGAATGGATAACTTATCTCAAGAAATCGAAGCTGTAAAAAATCTGGCCATCCCACGAAATCTAAATTTGAACGAGACTGTATCAATGCATGCGTTCTCGGATGCCAGCACAAAAGCCTATGGCACAGCAATTTACTTTGTGTCTGGAAACAAATCTATTTTAATTATGTCAAAGGTAAAGGTTTTACCTTTGAAAGGGTTATCAATACCCGGGCAGAACTGACGGCAATGAGTTTGTCGTCTCGCCTAATCAACTATATTCTAGAAACTTACTCTAAGAACTCCAATTTGATCATATCTATTTATGGTCGGACAGTAAAGTTGCTCTGTCGTGGTTAGCCACAAATAAGCCTTTGAAACCTTACGTAGAAAATCGCGTAAATGAAATTAAGAAGTTGGTACCTCAAGCTGAAATTAAATATGTACCAACGAAAGAAAATCCTAGTGATCTCATATCACGAGGTATCACCGCTAAAGTTTTTTTTTAGTCCAACGAATGGTTTGTTGGGCCCAATTGGTTATGTAATGAAGAAGAATGGCCAGAAAACATTGAACCACAAGAAAGCGAAGAATTTCTTGTTGAAACTCACCCTGTAGTGTCACACGACACTGAAACAATTCTCGATATAAATCAATACGGTAGCATGAGTAAATTAATTCATGTTACGGTTCTGGTCTTCCGATTCATTAAATTACTCAAGAAACAAACTAATCAATCATGTTCTGTAGATAATCATGGAATCAATCTACAAGAAATTCAAGATGCTGAAGATTATTTAATCCAAACTGTACAAAGGGAGTCCTTACCTGAGGAATTCTCCTACTTTGAAAATAAATCTAAATCCACCAATCTAATCAAACAATTTAATCTTTTCATTCAGGAAGGGGTTTTAAGATGCAAGGGAAGACTTGGGAAGTCTGACCTTACTTATGATGCAAAATATCCTATACTTTTGCCTAAAAATAATCATTTTACCAAGTTAACTATTCTAAAATATCATATTAAATCAATTGATTAATGATTAATTTTAAGTCTTTTTTCCGTTGGCCTGGAGTATGTCTAAAATATTTAGACAGTGGGTTCAGGGATTCTTGAAATATACTCCTGACGGCATAAGTGATCGAAGTATATAAGAAATCAATTAAAAACTATTGGAACGTAACACAAATCAACCAAAATCGACGAGAATGAATAATTGATTCATGTTCGATCATGGTAATTATGTATTCTATTAAAATATATATATATATAGCCATAATATATATATTGTATTATTTCATAAAAACAGCGTTGATCGGATGCATATAACGTTTACAGATATCGACCAATCGCTAAAAATAGAACCAAAATCGTACGCCCGCCAGAGTACTGACACTCAATTCTTTCCAGCATCTGGAAATTCTGGGCGACAATGTTATACTTCTCCTTTGGCGCGTTTTGATGCCGGCGAAAGGAGCTTGAGTCGCCATCTTAGTTCATTCGAAGCTCTCATACGAGTAATACGTATCAGTTTTGACTCCGTAATTTTAGCTGGTTATCATTTCGATTAACTTCGCTTTATAATAAAATGCCAAGATTTAACATCATTCACTAATGATTCTATTAAATCGAATTCTTTTAAGATTTAGAATTCCTTTTAAGCTCTTTATTCTCAGTCAGCGGAACCTTTATCATATATCTCGCTGATTCATTTGTACTCGTATATGGAGGCTAAGCTTCACGCCTCACTATAATTTCTACTCGTATATGGAGGCTAAGCTTCACGCCTCACTAATTTCTACTCGTATATGGAGGCTAAGCTTCACGCCTCTCTAATTTCTACTCGTATATGGACGCTAAGCTTCACACCTCACTCTAATTTCTACTCGTTGTAGCACACATGTACAGTATATGTTTATACCCGGGTGTTAATCGTTGACCCAAGTGTTTGAGAACGCCATTGTGGATTGTCTTACACGAGGAGAACCATCCAGGGGTAGCTATTTAGATTGGTTTGGAATTTCATTAACGATCGTCAAATTGAACCTCCGACAGGTTGACTGGGGTTATCAGCTTGAAACGAGTTAATTGAGATTCACGAGCTTAATCTGACTAGCGATATACTGTATACTGTGGAACAACCATTTGCATAACGTTGCAACCTAAATCGATACTTTATAGTTACGCTTGTTAAAGACTAACTTATTTATCAATTTAAGTTAAACAAATTTAAATGTATCCAACTTAGTCTAAACTAAACAAAGTTAAATCTATCACATAAAGAGTTAAGCTTCCCTTAAGAATTATTTCCTTTAAATGAATATGCTTAAACAATTAACAGCGTCCAAGTTTTGTGAGCCCTAAGTTTAATTTAAACAATACCTTTTCGAACCTGAGGTAAGGGTGGACGCGGGTAGCCATAAAGATAACCCCCTTTTAGGCTGCTTAATTTTCTACACGTACAAATGAAATATTTTTATTCGATCAATCAAATCTAATTAATTGAACAATCTTTATATTATCATCGTGTAAGAAATCTTAAATAAAAGAGTAAAATCTAGGGAGTTTTTATTTAAAATTTTTTAGCATTCTTTCATCGCTTTTGACTTTACGATGATATACGAATGTATGTTTCACCAAAGAGGAGTGGGGCCATCTATTTCAGGAGTGTCCACGAGAGACACTTTACAAGAAGAAACGTCTTCGCATGGCGCTTTCTCTAACTCGAGAATAAGGAGTGTGTTCTCTCCTATTTTCAGTACACTCCGAGGGACGTACAAAGTCACTTGAGGACCAACAACAGGCCAATAACGTCCAAGGAGAAAATCGTTGATCCAGGCGTAACCCTTTAAAAATGATTAAGGTAAAGTTAAAAATGAAAAATCACTGTTTTCCTCGCAAATAACAGTAATTGAAAAGCTTATAGTAAATTATACGAGAAACAAACAACACAAGGAAATGAAAATTTTCGTATCTGTGTTTTCTTAACACAGATGATAATGTGTGAAGAAATTAAAACCAAAAGGTCTGCACGAGATTCATTTGCAATGAAGATGTTCCCGTATGTTATCTAATGGTTTTTGTGATTCATTTTATCACCTTTGTCCATCCATCCAGTCTCAAGAATGTATCTTTAGGTTGTGACGGATCGTCGGGGATGTTCAAAACACCATCATAGAAAGCCATCCCTCCAAATGCTGTTTCCTTGACTTGCCCTAATTTTTTCCTGTGCAGTCGGCTAATTGCATCATGTAATTTGGAAGTATTAAGGAGAGGTACGGCGGTCATTTCCCAATCTGATATGACATCTGCGTCAATTGTGACATTAGTTGTGATTCCCTGTTATAAAAAGCGTAGAATGAAGTATCATGAAACTACTGTTTCCTTAAACTTAGCAAAGTATATCTTACTGGTTGGTATTATTTAGTAGTTCAAATACTGTTGTTAAAACTTTTCTGTTAAAAGAGCTATTAATCTGTTTCGACTATGAACTATATTAGCGTACAGCTTCAAGAATTTATTAACAACCTTAAAATCATTGATTTCCGACCCGTAGCATATTCTTCCTTGACTTTCAGCAACGACTGTTAATATCTGGTTTGGTTTTCCAAATATGGGCAACTCATAATTTTCTTGCTCTCTCGAAACAATTCCTGCAAACTTACTGCCGACAAAAATGTATCCTCGGTCGTGGATATTAGTCAAGCTGAGTGTAGCAGGATCAGGCTGTCATGAAACAAGAGTAATATTTAATGTTCACAATCTAAATTAAGTGATTCATACTTAATATATTTAAATAATGGCTGTAAGAAATAGAGCTCGAATGTTAAATGGAAACATTTGGTACCGCGTCTCGTTCGTCCCTCGAGACGCTCCGAGGTCGATTTTTGGTGTGGTTGAAGGAATCAACCACCACCACCACTTCCTTAATACATTTGAAACCCCGAAAGTTTATACGTTAAGTTCTTATTCATATGTATAGGCAGTTGTGTTTGCTAGCAAAGTGTTAATTCGTTCTGGAAGCTTCAAATGCACTTGTTTAATCCTACCTATTTTTAATTATATTTGTTTCGATATGACGTTACTTTTGAAGATTACTATAACTCATTTATCGGGACTTTGTACTTCGAGGAATAGTCTATAGTTTTCTCCAGTATAATGCGAAATTCACATCCACTTTAAACGAATCTTAATTCCCTTCATTAAGGCCCTATTAAATGCTCTTCGTTTGCAGTTTCTATTCTAAGATCAAAGCTTTGAGTTCTCTAATAGTGGCTGAAAGGAATCCTTTATGGAAAGTAGGCCAATTAATATTCTTTATTAGCTAAAAACTAGTATTTTTACTCAGAAGAATGATGGTGTAAGTGAGACACTGGCTCCCAATTCCTTTTATTATTATTCTTTAATGATATTTAAATATTCTTTTGAGTTTACGGTTCTTTCAAGGTCTACTCGTGTTTTATTTTGTCATAAAACATTTTGGTGATTATCACTAAGATATTGAATACTTCATGTATATGTTATTTTATTTTTTTGATTGGGTTCAGAATCCCAGTTGAGCCTTGAACGGCCAAGCTCTGAAGAGCTACTTTAACTTATAGTCTAAGTTAAACTAGAATAAAACAAACTTTATGGACTTGGAGGTCCTATTAGGTCCTACCGCAGGGTTGCTGACTTGATGTGGGCCTACTTTAGGCCTCAGTAGCATAAAATGAAAAAAAGGGCACTATTTATGGTCTTCTTTCTAAACCTTGCAACAATCCTGTATCTAAACAACCAAACTGAATTGCGAGAGAGCTCTCTTATAAGAATTAAGACCACACCCTATCAGTACCGTATTCAACAAAAGAGTAGAAAGGACTCTGCTAGTACCCAAAAATGATGCCACAAGAGCCCAAAAATGCTGGCTCTAAATTAAGTGAATTTTTCACTAACTTTACAATTATGAGATGGATATATATAGATACCTTAACTTAATATATACAAGCAATGTTGCATTAATTAGCTTAGTCATCATATCACTTTGGGGCAACAATGGCTCTTCTTCTGGATTGTCTAACTGAATACAACAATCACTAATTTATGCTTTGATACATTAAACGTTGAAAGTGCCATGCACTTTCTGTTGACGTTTTTTTTTTTTTAAATAACTTAAAAAACAAACAATGGCGACACACTTACCTTTAAAAAGTAACCTTTGAAGGAAACAATTACCATTTCCTAAAATAGAGGTCTTATTTTGCTCAAATAATTATAATTAAAGTATCTTATTACTGATTTTCATATATGAGGTATAAACTTCAATAATTACCCTCCGTTGGGAACATTTGGATCGTGGAAATCCTATGATGTTCTAGTTTAGATTTCAATAACTACTTACCCTGTAAATTTGGTACAAATTGGCTGAGAGGATATCCTGTATCCTCAAGTACCGTATAGAAAATAAATAAAAAACTAAGTATTTTAGTATTATTCCCATTAGGATTCATAATTATGACTTACTTATCAATATATTTATCTGTATACATAATATACAGTGACTCACTATCATGTATGGGATTCTTGCAGAATATATGACAATTCCATTGAAGACGGAAAGTGCTTCGAATGTAAGTGGCCACTTATTAGAAACAGTTTCCAGTACTTCCTTCAGTTCCAAAATTCCAGCTTTTAACGAGAGCTGAACGCATCCGTACGACTGTTTTGGGCTTGGACCAGGAACAGGACCGGGCGGCAGAGTCACATACTGGAATAGGAGAGAGATTCCAATTGGTTTTAGTTCATAAGAAATATTCAAAATTACTTGGTTCGTTAATTCGTTTTAAGTCCTTCAGACCCAAGGGTCATTGAGATAAGGCGTACGCATTACCACCATTTAACAGAAATTAGTCACAAGCGAACTAACGAGGGACCTGTTCCTGTTTTCATTCCATCTCAATGCCCTCAATTGGACGAAGGACGTAAAAGTAAAACGGATCAATCAACCAATCAGTGCCTCGGGAGAAGGACGTAAAATGGATCAACCAACCATCTGTTTTTACTGTTTCTTCTCATCCTTTCTCAGAAATAGATTAAGAGTCTTTGGTTTGGTTGAATTATGTAATATGTATAGAACGTAAAAGTTTAATTGTAAAACGCCTCGGTAATATACAAAAACAAACTGAGTGTGTGCTGTAATGTTAAAAGACAAAAGAAGTCTTATTAATGTCAGATTTTATCTGCTTTGAAGATGTTCTTAGAGAGTTATTAGTGAGAAACCTTTATGTAGATGACCAACATCTTTACAATAATCCTAACGCAGCCTGAACTAATCTCCTAACTTTACTTAACCTAATGTAATCAACTCAACCTAACCTACCCGCAGGATTAAGTTAGATCAGGTCCAGTTTAGCTGGACGTCATTAATGAGCCCTATAATAATGACACCAGTATATGCTTTCCGGACTGTCGGCTGAGCCATTTAATTTTGTTTATGTATATATTGTGCTTCCCATACCTCTGGTATTATCTAAGTTTTACCTTTTGTGTGACGTTTCGAATGGCATAGTACTTCTCCGTCGGGTCTCCCGCTTCAGTCAAAGGAGCATCATAATCGTAGGATGTCGAACATGCTTGAAATCTCCCGCCAAGATTGGATCCTATATGAAAATTAAGTAAAATTGCAGGATCCAGACGCAGTTTGGAGACAGTCCATAATAGCTTACTATTATATAAATAGTGGTTGAATTATAATTAGCAACAGTAATCAATGAATTTTGCAAATATTTATTGAAGGGCAAAAAAGGAAAGTCTGCTACATGCCATGATTTTGAAAGGGCATGTAGCAGACTTTCTCATTTTGCACTTCATTTATAGTTTGTATAACATTATAAAATTCAAATAAATTATTTTTTTTAATACTACACCTGCTGTCATGCCAAAGTTGGTGCCACCGTGAAACACAAAAATGTTTACAGATGCATCCATTGCTAACATTTCGTCTAAAGTTTCTGCAACAATCTGAAAAAATGGTAAATATCAAGTTTCACGGACACCAGTTCTTTGAAATTTGTTACAAAGATCCTGATTGGTCGAAATTGGTTACGTGGGAAATAACTATCCAATCTAAAACAACCACCTAACCTACTGGACTCTAACTTCCGCGAGACTTAATATTTGCCAGAAAAAAATATATATGGTAGCTAAGTTTCAGAGAGACTACCCCGGGCGCTACCAGTAGATGGTCACCGAAAGGGATGAGCCGCATCATCAAATGTTGCATAATACATTCCGTATTGGTTAAAAGCTGCACTAAACATTGAACCTTCCATACATATTACACCGTAATCCAAGATGCTTTTCTTTATGCCATAAATCACTCGCCTATTTAAGGAATTGGCCTATCACTCATCCTTGTGACTAGAAATATTATTCAAGTCTAAAGTATTGACAAATGACTATTATATTTATTACTAATTATTATTAACTAGTACTGAAAAATTTGGGGGTGCGTCAATAGGGTTTTGTCTCCGGGCGCCAAAAGCCGCTAGCAGTGATCCTGATGAGATAAATACAATTTTGTTCATTTAATATAATGAAAATGTACAGGGTGGCCCAAAAGGCTGTTGCCCCGAAAAAGAATAGCTTAGAATGCGTAGGAGCAACAGACTCTTGGGCCACCCTGTATATATATAAAACGATGTTAAATTCTACTTTGCGTCCATGGACGATTCAATCGACTTCTACATTTAATTATTGTACATTTTTGAAAGCTTGATGAGGTTTCTTGGGGAAGGGCAACCCCCCCCCCCCCACCAACCAGACATCAATAAACGAGTTTTTGTAATTGTTTGTTGCGTTTATCTGGATTAGCCACCCACACCGGGATGTGGCTAATCACATTTATATAAATTCGCTTCCTATCCTATCCTGTCACAAAGATTATGAGATTAAATCTGCATGCGATATTCTCTCTCTCTCTCTACGAAAATGAAAATTTTGTTGTATACTTACATGAAGGAAGAAAACTTACATTTGCATTTGTCGTTGAGTGGGGATCACCCCAATGATCGAACCATCCTGGATAATACTCTGAATTTATCAGAGGACCTTCTGGTTCGAAAATACGTTGAGCGCCGAACGCATTTGGCACATTCGATCCTTAATTGAGATAAAAGATACACACACACTGTATATATATATATATATATATATATATATATATATATATATCGCTGTACCTCATATTAACCCTTTAACACCGAACATTTTTGTAGGGTTAAGTCTAAATGCATGTATTTGAAACGGTACGTTTTCGACCCAGTCGGCGTTAGAGGGTTAGCGTTTTGTTTGATGTAGTATTTATGAATATTATCGAACTTTGCATCGCACATACTGTATATGGACATTAGTTGAAATACAAATACATTCATTTTGGTCGGGGACCCAGGATGCAGAATATACTCATATATACTCGTATAGGTGTAAGAATGTGTGTGTGTGTGTGTGTGTAAAGATCGGTAATTATTTTAAAAGGGGTTCCCAACTGAACTATGAGTGAGAAGCTGACTGGTTGTTGTTCTCAGTAAAGATTTCTTTAATTAACCAGAGACGAAGGAAATCCCCATACAGTAAAGCACAAACCAGGAAATAAATGTTAATTTAGAGCCCGTGTTCAAATCAGAACTATTGCAAATAACAAGTCTGTCCTTGCCCCGTTTAACTAATTTCTCCTATATGACTTGTTACAGGGGTATTTCATAGCTGGGCGCACCGATACCCTCATATGAGATTAACCATTTACCGCCCAGCTTCGCTTTACTGATTTTATTCCGGCTAAAGTCAGACGATTTTATTTGCATCGCCTATGCCCTTTTAAATAAAGGGAATTTTCTCGCTTTGAGGAATTCTTCATAATATACCGACTTTGAGAAAATCTTACGGGACAGAGATTATATGCATACCTGGGCCGAAATCAATAGTGGCATAAACGTCCGCTACTCTTCCACATTTAAGGTAACCTGTGGCGCCTCCATCGGTGGTGAACAAAACAACTTTATCTCCTAAAATTGACCTTGTAAGGTCTCGGAGATGACTCGTATAATAGAAGTCGCAGGCGTAGTAACTACCATATTCGTTTTCAACCTATGGGAAAGATCATCTTTTAAAGAGAATTTTACCTCTGGCCAGACAGTAGAAACTCTGGAGCAAGTGTAGTTTATGTTCCTCTACATTATCCTAGTGTAGTTTGCGTTCCCCATCTTTGTCCGCGTATACCTAATCAAATGAAACGTTAAAACTAACGAAAATATTACGACTTAACCCAACCAATTCGTTAGTTTTAACGTTTTATTTGATGGATTCATTTAAAAAATATCTCTTAAAGATCCTAGTCACCTAGTGTATGATAATAAAAACCCACTCTAATAGACAGAGTTTATTTCCACAACAGTTTCGATGCCCACTGGCATCCTCTTCGGATGCCAGTGGGCATCGAAACTGTTGTGGAAATAAACTCTGCCTATTAGAGTGGGTTTTTATTATCATATTTTGACCTTCACGTAGAAAAAAGTGAAGTTTTTTGCATTGATCCTAGTGTAGCTTACGTTCCTCAACTTTGACCTAGTGTAGTTTGTGTCCCCTTTTGCGTCAGGGGGACGTAAACTACACTTGCTCGGAAATCTCTAAAGTAACACCTAACACAAGGCATGCAGCAATTAGAGCCACCATATTTATAGGTGTCAATGGCTTCGGACCTTTTCCGAAATTTGGACTGTTTCCGATTTTTTTGAAAATAAGATATTTAATGTACAGGGTGTCCCAAAAGTCTCCATACATAGGGAAAATTAGCACTTTTTAGCAAAATGTAACTTTATTTACAAAACATTCTCTACATGATTGCCATTTCTTTGTAAACACACACGGATGCGTCTCTCCCACTCATGGTGAACTCGTGTTAACACATTTGGTGTTACGGACGTAATTGCACTTCGAATGCGTTCCTTTAGGCGATCCATGTTCTGTATCTTTTCCTGGTACACCATGGCCCCGTGGAGTGGCCTCCGAGGTTCCCAGATCTCAGTCCACTTGATTTTTACCTGTGGGGGCACTTGAAGGCCATGGTGTACAGGAAAAGATACAGAACATGGATCACCTAAAGGAACGCATTCGAAGTGCAATTACGTCCGTAACACCAAATGTGTTAACACGAGTTCACCATGAGGGGAGAGACGCATCCGTGTGTTTACAAAGAAATGGCAATCATGTAGAGAATGTTTTGTAAATAAAGTTACATTTTGCTAAAAAGTGCTAATTTTCCCTATGTATGGAGACTTTTGGGACACCCTGTAGATTTTTACGCTGATTTAAAAAATGCAAGTCTTTTTTTTTAGAAATGAGCGGTTCAAAAGTTGTTTGTTGTTGTAATTTATATGGGATATAATGCCCGGCTAGGTTAATTGAATGCCCGGTTAGGTCAACTGTATGCCCTTGACGATTGTTTAGGTTAAGTTGTGATATTTTCGTTAAAACTAACGAAAATATCACGACTTAACCTAACCAATCATCAAGGGCGTACAGTTGCCCTAACCGGGCATTCAATTAACTTAACCGGACAGAAAAATAACGGTCGAAATCTATTCACACAAATACTTAGTGACATAAGCCAATATTACTAAAGAATACAATAACTCTTGTATTAGTTTTCAGTTGTATTGTTATAGTTTTTGACCTAATACAAAATTACAAGAAAAACTTTTGAACTGCTCATTTCTCCAAAACTGACTTACATTTTTGAAATCAGCGTAAAAATCTATATTAAATATCTTATTTTCAAAAAAATCGGAAACAGTCCAAATTTCGGAAAAGGCCCGTGGCCTCATTTTTAAGATGCTAAAGCAAGGGATTCTCCTCAGTCAAAATATCTAATTTAACCTCTTAACGACCGAAGTTTTTGTAGGGTTAAGTTATGAGTACGTGTATGTGAAACGGTACATATTCGACCCAGTGGTCCAAAAGAGGTTAAAGTTACATGGAAATCTTTCTATAAACTTTTCATTTAGTTCCTAACTCTTCTCTCTCTCTCTCTCTCTCTCTCTCTCTCTCTCTCTCTCTCTCTCTCTTTATAGAATAGACACTCCTCTAATGAAAATAAACCAAATATCAAAAGACGCGACATCCTATCTGCCATCTTAACTTCGGATCACCTGAAGATCAGGTCCCCCAGCCTTCTTTAGTTAGCCTTATAAGGCTAACTAACAAAAATATCACGACCTAACCAATCGTCAAGGGCGTACAGTTGACCTAACGATTGGTTAGGTTAAGTCGTGATATTTTTGTTAGTTAGCCTTATGAGGCTAACTAAAGAAGGCTGGGGGTCCTGATCTTCCGGTGATCCTAACTTTCTCTCAAAAATTCTCATGCCACAAACTCTACTGAAAATAGTCCAAGCAACTTTCAGTACAGAGCAGTTACCATCAAAATATAGAAAATGGTTAACAGTAACCTCCCCCCTTAATCAAACTAATACAAAGGGTATTCTGTATGCAATACAATGTTCACTGGAATCTAAACGTTATGGACATTTATTTGCACCCTCACTGCACAACGTCCCCCCCAAAAAAAAATCCTACCCAACTCCCACCAGGGGGCAGTGTTGCCCCACCTCCCCGGACGCGAGGGCGACCGTATCCCCCCATTTAGCTTGGTATTTTTTCTATATTATATATAATTCAACGTGATTACTGTATTATTGTTCTTTCTTATCAATAACTTTTTGCTACCTACAAATTTAGATGCACTTTCCTTGTTATTTGTTCTTACTTTTACTTTTGGGTTAAGGGTGGAGGTGGGGGGTGGGGGGTGTAAAAGTCTTGGTACGTTATCTGGATTAATTTCAGGAGTATATAAATTAAACTGACTACTCTACAGCCAGCTCCCGTAGCTCAGGGGTTCGACACCCGATGGTGCTTGTCACTGCTTGATAATAATTAATCCAGGAGTTAGCGCAATGGGCAGCATTTATAGTCTGGTCTGTGCGCTGTGCCAGTTTCTGGCCCTCTCTATTGATAATTACACTGAACAACAAATTTTTACTTTTTATTCTGTCTCAGCAACAAACAAAACTAGTTTATATGAAGTCACGCTGCTGATTCCGAAAATGTTATTCATTTTGGCGTATCACGCATAGTTTCTATGAAATCTTAAAAAATATTATACAATTATTGTATATTGTATATAATATGTATAATATTGTATATTTGGATATAATTAATTAAATATTATACAAAATATTAAAAAATATTAACATCACACATACTATAAGAGTAGCAATACACACGACGTAATAAGACAAACATCACAGCACATCACAGTACAACACACCGTATCACGCATAGTTTAGTCACAAACAGTTTTTACTACAAAAATTGAATATTTTTTCCAAAACATAAAAATGGAAATTTCTCAAAAACTATACGTGATAGGAAATAATAAGTCCATTTTTGTAATCAGCGTTAAAAACTCTATAATAATAATGACATACAACTTTTCCTGAGACAAAATCATTGTTGAACAGTGTTATTAACTGAATATAATAAATACAGGGTGTCCGGACTTAAATGGCAATAAAATAAAACATTATAAATGTATTTTATTGCCATTTAAGCCCGGACACCCTGTATTATAAAAGTGTCCAGTAGAAATTTTTTTTCAGGAACTTTTTGACACAGTACTTTAGATCAACGCAGTACTTTAGATCAACGCAGTTTATTTGATGTTTTTTGTTAACAGTTCGAAAGAAGTCTTTCATTGTTTTCAAAAAGCGATAAAAGGACTTTGTTTCACTTTTCTTTTACCTGCACCATGATGACGGGTCCTCCGTTTTCATAAAGAAGAGGTTTCAGCAACGTCAACAAAACGTTGTACCATTGGTCAACGTAATGAAGGTAACCTGAAAATGAATGGGGGACGAAATTATTATGGAGATCAAAATCATCACCGGTGAGGAGAGCCAAAAACTGACATAGAGCTCCCAGAATATTATTAGACAGTACTATCGTGAGTCCAATTCCCAACCTCAGCGTCCTCACTTCGTTTAGAAGGAAATAATGTGACCTAACTGGGCTATATACGGTCGCTAGCATAAAGACTAGAAGGGTAGGTTTATTTGTGCCATTATATTCAGATTATTTATATGATGGAAAGAAGATATGTCGCTAAAACGGTGGGTACCAATCCCTTGCGAACTTCTCCACCTTGATTATGTCACCGATCAAGGGAATATTTGTTTCTTTAAAGCGATTAAATTTTTACTCTATTTTAATATTAATGTCAAATATTAAAATTTAGTGGCGGATTATTGTTAATTTTCCCAAACTACTTAATACTAGTTATTCTTATTCTTTGATTACTGAATAAAATAAAATTGTTAGGGAATGCGAATGTACCCTTTACAATCACAAATCCAATAATAAATAATTGTAATAGCTAGTCAGGCCCGTCCGCAGGTGGGGTGCGAGGGGTGCGCATAAACCCACCCGCCACCACTCGTTGTTGTCATTGCACCCCGGTAGAATGGAGCTGGACAACGTGCTGCACCTTTTTCTTAAATCGGATGAAGCAGTTCGTATGATATATTGGACATTATAGTAAGAATAAGAAGCTTAGTAAAGTGAAGAATATTACATTTGCGTACTTTTATTCTTTTTCAGCACAACAGTATTACATTGAGGAACAGAGTTGTGCTCTTTTTTGTAGATCTAATCAAGTAATTGGTGTGATTAAAAAACCCTTTGGTTTGCTTTAGCCCGAATTGCTCATTCTTACGAAGGTCAAGCTTTTTACTCCACCTTAGACCTACAGTTTAACGTGGAATCCGAACCACGCCCCACCAGCAGCCCAGCGTTTTAACCACTAGGCTACTCAAGGTACCCATTTATCTACCAACCACTTTCTTTATTGTGTGGAAGGATGGACAGTTGGGTTTTGCTGCACGCCACCTGCCGTCACCGGGTCTCGATCCCTGGGCCGATGGATTCGTAGTCAGCGACGCTAACCACTACACCACCGAGGCGCTAGATTAAACATTATAGCAAGAATATGTTCAGTAAAGTCGAGAATATTTATTTTATGTATTTTTACATTTTTTGCACAAGTGGATATTTCATTGTAAAAGAAATTTTTTCATATGATTCACACCTTTTATTTTTACAAGCCTTGCACCCCCAACCCCTTTGAAAAATCCCTGCGTACGGCCCTGCTGATAACCATTATCGATGCAAAGAATCTTTATAATATTCTTAGTATATATCGCAAAATAAACTCAGAATAGCATTTAAAGACACAGTTAGTTTAACTATCATATTAAATGCAGAAAATTAATATACAACTAAAGATATATTCGTTTGTCGTAACATGGAATAGATAAAGTTTTCTTACTTTCATCGCTACTCCTGAGTCGCATGAAAGGATTCTCTCTCATCAACCAGTAAGGAAGTCCTCCCTAAATTAAAGGATGAATAAATAGAATAAATATGACAAGAAATGGCTACATACGAACAATACTTCAGTAAAGTGTGTAGTTTACTTGAATTAATGTCAAAACAACCTGATCTAATACAGTGTACGCATGTTGGTTCCCCGATAGTTAAAATACAAAAGTATTTTACAAGGTAGTAGCATTTTATAATATTCTAACGAAATAGTATCGGATTTAAAAACATAAAAGTGTTTTTCTTCTTCTGATTGGTCAGCTTTTGGAAGAAATGAAATATGGTTCCTGATTGGACAATTCATAATCCTTAACTCAGCATTCTGAATAAGTGAAAAATGTACAGACCTCACCTTCGTAGGCGGAGACCTGTGAAAGTGACAAGCATTTTCAGACACCATTTAGTTATTAATCCGTAAGAGTTCATATATATACACGGTGAAGCAAAAGTAGGTGGACAGTAGGTTGAATACGGTTTGTGTTATATTATATTATAACTATGGTGTTCATTATAACTATGGTGTTTGTGTTATATTATATTAAATATTATAACTAAATTTATTTAAATTTTATTTTGTATTATAGTATACAAAAAAATTAAATATGTATTCTCAAAATAAACGTTATCATTTACTGTCCACCTACATTTGGTTCACCCTATATACATATATATATATAATATTATATATATATATAATGGTAGTAGTAAATTCTTCAATGAAATTTGTGGGGGTTTATCTAACTCCAATAAATGAGTTAATAAAAGCTAATAAAAATCATTTAGAAAAGGGGCTTACCATATCTCTTTCAGCATCGATAAAGGGACCGGGTCGAATAATGACCAGCAACTCTTCCTCCGCAGCGATATTTATGTAGTTAACAAGGTCCAATATTCCTTTGAAATTGTAAACTCCAGGCTCTGGTTCGTGGCTAGACCACTCCACGTAACTATAAAATATATTACATTTTTATAAAAGATATGAAAGACACTTTTATTTGGTAAAATATAAATGAAGTCGAAATTAGGTAAATCTTTTTACACCAAACTCGAAACCAGTAAGTGAAGCATTCTTACTCGTTACACGGAGGAAATATATGGTTAAATAATGTAATGATGGGGCTGGTTTTTAAGCGCCTTCGCAACATCTAAAGTTATATGTGACGGAGGGGACCTACAGCTTTACTATATGTACTATATATGTGGCGAAATCCATTGTTTTGGTTCATTGTTGAGATATTTCACTCAGGAAAATGAAAAAAGGAGTAGCAACGTTTCGCTTCAATAACTGCAGCATTATCAAGCTTTTTTTAACTCTAAAGCTTGAGAATGCTTCAGTGATTGAAGCAAAACGTTGTTACTCCTGCTTTTATTTTCCTGCGTGAAATATTTCAATATATATATATAGTAAAATAAAATTTCACCGACATTCTAACAGCATAAAATCTAAATTAACTTAACCTGACCTAATATAACCTAACCTAACCTAACTTAACCTAAACTTAACCTAACCTAACCTAAAATACCCAAAACATTTGTCGTTAGAATGTCTTATCGACAAGACACTTTTACTCTGAGGTTTTGTGTTTTTGCAGATATCCTTGGATTTATAGCCATTTCGTCGACAAGACCAAAACATCGACACTCTAAAAAGCTAACAACCTAACCTAGCGTAACTTAACCTATCTTAACTCAACCTAACCTAACCTAATTTAATCTAACCTAATAATAACTTGTCGAGTAGGTTGTCAAGTTGATCAGATGTCGTAAGGCTGATACCCTTAATCAAATTCTCTTCAAGCTGTACAGTGTACAAACACTGAAGGAGCTTCAGTAATATGATGAAATTCTACCCGGGCTCAATATAGAGTTATATTTGTATGATGAAATTTTGAACATTTTTATTGTTGGCAAGTTAATGCAATGGCAAATTGGTTGGAATTTTATTATCCTATATACTATTGAGCTAAAATGGTCTGTGTGTCCGCTTTCTTCGGAACCGTGCACAGCCTAAACGGCACATCGGAAAATTCTGCAACCACCACCAACTGATAGCCCATGAGCTTCCGATGTGCTCTGTGAAGTTTCCCGGTCATAGGTCACAATTACCGGGTCCGAAGGGCCCAGCACCGCGATAAAACTACAGAAAAGAGAACAGCCGTGAAAATCTTGAGCTTCACACATACTGTGACATATACTGCTACCCGCCCGGGGGTAGTGGGGGAGGGGATGGAGTAATTGGGGTGGGGGTGGGGGTAATGGTGGTAATGGCGTTTTTTTTACTTTTGTCGCTTAGCCACTTCTCCCCGGAGGGCCAAGTTGTACAACGGTCGCGAGCGATAGCGAGCTACCGATTGTCATTACTAATTAATGAGCATAATGATGATGTAATGGTTATTATGATGATAATGACAATACTGATCAATTATAAAGAAAATAATGTGATCATGATGATAAACAGAACTCACACAAAACCTACGTTTCAACTACATTGCAACCCGCATGCTTGAGTTTCTGCAATCTGTCTCTCCAGTCATCCGGCTGTACTCGAAAATAGTGAATAGCTCCAGCAATGAATCGAAATGGAAATCCATCCTTCAGGAAACCGTTGGTTGAACGGTCGATTTCGAAAGTCCTTTCCTGAATAGTTTGGATTTAAATTAATTTGTGATATGTAATATATATATATATATATATATATATATATATATATATATATATATATATATATATACATACTCAGAATGGTCCCCTGAGACACTTATATGTTAAACACAGACCGTGCATGGAACAAGGAACTCTTCTGGGAAATTACATCCACTATAGTTCGAATAAGTAATGATAAATGACAAATACTATAGTTTTTTCTTTTTTATGATGGAAAGCCCAACGTGGGTACCGGGTTACTCGCAAAGAGGCCCCAAAATATAGCTTCCCTCACCACTCACCAGCTATCTGCAAAGCAAATAGGATCCAGCTTTGGGACAGGATGTAAGCTGTACCCTAGATCCTGTCCCAAAGCTAGATCCTATCTGCTTTGCAGAGAGCTGGTGAGGGAAGTTATATTTTGGGGACCTCTTTGCGAGTAACCCGGTGCCCACGTTGGGCTTTCCATCATGAAAAAGAAAAAACTATAGTATTTGTCATTTATCATTACTTATTCGAACTATAGTGGATGTAATTTCCCAGAAGAGTTCCTTGTCCCATGCACGGTCTGTGTTTAACATATATATATATATATATATATATATATATATATATATATATATATATATATATATATATATATATATATATATATATATATTAGTTAAGCATTAGAAGTATATTTTGAGCAGTAATTAATTTATCACAAATACACGCATATTAATATTAAAATATAATTAAAATTTTCTATTTAATATTTCAAATGTTTAAAATTTAGGTATTGAGCTTAATCTGAAATATTATATTATATTGTTCAGATGATTTTCGGGGCCACGTCTCGCAACATCGGTTTCCATCAAATTAGCGAGATTAAGGGACTGGATCTGTTCACTGTTCAGTAATTTGATGGGTGACCCGTTTTTTGCGTCCGGATGATGTAGCGACCCGTGGTTCAGATTTAGCATGAAGCTGTATGACCCCTCCGTCACGTGACCTTTGATGTTACGAGGTCACACGACCTTTGCCGTTATGAAGGAGGTAAAACAATACCAATCATCGCAATTTTTTGTGTGATTTACGTAAAAAAATGATGTTATCTTTATATCATTATTTTGAAAGCAAATTATGTGTATTGATGACTGATGGGGGTTCTTTAACTTCGTTCGCAACATCTATATATATATATATATATATATATATACACAAAAGATCATATGACGGAGAGGACCTACAGCTTTACTTGGGATCCGCACCATCTAATTTCTACATCATCGGACGATGAAGACGGTTTCCCATTCAACTATCATACTTCTCAGACACAATGTCGCTTAATCTCACTGTTCGTCGGGAAGCGATGTTACGACATTGGCTACGACGTAGCCTTCCAAATTAGATGAAGTTACAGTAGTTTGGATGGAGTTAGGTTAATTAAGTTAGATAAGTTACGTCAAATAAGGTTCATAAAGACTTCGATGCGATGGGTAATGTTCAATATCTGAAGATTATCATTTGGTGCTTTTTTTGAGTGTCATTCACTACATTCTGAAGTTTAAAATTTGTTTTTAGATTTTCTAAAGAATTAATTCGAAGAAATGAGGATAAACTACGCACAATATACGAGTATAGAAGAAAATAAATAAAAAAAATATATATTATGAAAGTACGTTGAATAAACTAACAAAAAAAGGTACTTAACGTATTAACGGGGGGCCACCACATATTGATGATTGGTTAGGTTAAGTTGTAATATTTTCGTTAGTTGAAAATTTCTAATACATCATATTTTTTAAATAGCAATATTTTTTTTAATATTTTTTTTATACAATTTTCTGGAAAAAAAATAATTTTTTAGGCTTATTCATGATGAAAATTTGGGGTCTACCAAAAAGTAAAGAAATAAGTGGAGAAATAACAAGCATCGCGGCACTGCACGCCATCACCAAGAGTCATATCTTGCTGAATTTATGTGGCGACAGTTGGTACATGATCATGATCCATTCAATTCCATTCTTAATGCTATTAAAATTTTTTTGGCCTCCAGAAACAAATGTTGGTTCTAATGTGTAACATGTATTAATCATTGTAAATATTTTAAAAAATATTGCTATTTAAAAAATATGATGTATTAGAAATTTTCAACTAACGAAAATATTACAACTTAACCTAACCAATCATCAATATGTGGTGGCCCCCCGTTAATACGTAAGTACCCAAAAAAAAATATATAAATATAAATAAATGATGTTTCCAATATTTAACAGAACCTTGTTTTTATTCAAGAATTAAGGAAAGCATTTTACGATAATGTATTTTCTAACGTATTTCCTAATGTATTTAAAAATGCCCTCGTATAGCACGATATTTCGCGATAAATACAGCGCTAAATGTCCAGTGTGTTTCCTGTTTGAGTCTCAAAGAGAGAGAGAGAGAGAGAGAGAATAAATCAAATAATAAAACCAAACTTGCCTCATTCTGAACTTGACCGTTGGCAGCGGTAGAACTTAATAAAAAAATTCCGAGAAAAAGTAGAGTTGTAAACATTTTGAGAATTATTCTGATAGATGGTGAGGATTTTTCATTCCTGCAAAAAGAGAATGAAGAATAATTTATATACATATATGTGTGTGTGTGTGTGTGTGTAAAATTTAAAAAAGATTTTCTAAAAAATGTTATAACAGAGTTGGGCAGAATGAAATATTGCATAAATATGTACGAGCGTAAAAACTAACTTCAATAGTTTTTAAAGAGTTTATGTAATAAATAAATAAAAAATGGGAAATTATTTGATCACATACAAGAAACCATACTAATTTCAAGCATTGTTCTTATATTCCTACGAAATAGTATTGGATTTAGGGCGTAACATATTTTGCTTTCTTTGATTGGTCAGCCTTTGGAAGAAATGAAAGATAGTCCCTGATTGGACAATTCATAATCTCTAGCTCATCATGATCTCCGTAGGCGGAGACTTCTGTAAAAGCGAAAAACACCTCTAGATATCATTCTATTACTATCTTCTTACTATGTTACTGTGTACTTTACTTTGTTACTGTCAAGACTGAAATTTTCCATGCAAAACTGTAAACAAAGTCTCACATTTGAAGTTAATGTTGTGATTTTATTTAATTCTATTGAAAGTTCCATTCTTCTTTTCAAATTATATTGTTAAAAATAATAAAATAAATTTTTGTAGCAAGAATTTGAATTTGTTAAAGCCCTTTTAAACAAATTTACTTTTCTCTCTCTCTCTCTCTCTCTCTCTCTCTCTCTCTCTCTCTCTCGCCCTCTAATATTTAGAATCGTTCGAAAAACAATTGTCGATATTGAAATGAAAACTTTATATGATGATTTTTTTATGGCAACTGAAAACTGTTTTGAGAGTTACAGGTACAAAATAAGAAAACTTTGAAAACTGCGAAATTCAATTACAGAACGATTTTAGATTCGTAATTTCATAGTTTTGTATTTCGAAGTTGTTTACATAACTTCGTATTTTCATAATCTAATCTTGTGTACTTTTCTAACAACATTTATCTAAGGAAAATTATTGAGTTCATTCTCTTGGGAAGTTGTTTACTGTTTCGTGGGAAAACTGTGCTCTGACTCTGAAAATAGATTCGTATATACGAGTTTGTAAACAGGTCGAAAGTTTTCACGAAACATTTAATTGAACATATTTGAATATTTGTAAGCCTTAGTGTACAATAGGTGCACTACCCGTAATGAGAGAGAGAGAGAGAGAGAGAGAGAGAGAGAGAGAGGAGAGAGAGAGAGAGAACATGGGCGTAGCCAGACATCCAAAAACTATATGCACGAGGTCGTGAAAATCGAAACGTCACAAGAAAATGTATTAAAACTGTTTATTTATAAACAAATGAATAAATAATAAAATAAATAGATAAATAAATAAATACACAAATGAATATACAAACCAATGCACGAGTGAATAAAACAGATTTTTTTTTATTCAGGTAGTAGGGGCCAAGGGTGAACGTCCGCACAAATGACCGGCACCCCACCCCATAGAAGGAGAAAGAGAGAACCAAAATTAAGGTCCAGAGATTTCGAGATGCTTGGACACTCTGTGTTTGAAAGAGTGGCGGTCACAGACAGGTGGAGAGCTGAAGTGAGGAAGACTGTTACAAAGTTTATTGGTTGAGTAGATGAAAATTTGAGAACACCGATTAACCCTTGCGTTAGAGAGTTGGACAGAAACGGGCTGAGAATGTGTCGACAATCTGGTACTGCAAGCTCTCCTTAATTAAAGGAGGAGGCACGTAGTTCGGGACTCCAGAAGAGCAATGTCCATTATCATATCGATAACGACGGCGAAGAGAGAGGAGTTGAAAACAGTCATTAAGAGGCTTGGAATTGATGAGATGAAAAGCCTTCAAATCCTTCCAGTCAAGTAGAGCTGTGTGGGTTCAGCCACCCCACACATGAAAAGCGTACTCCACACAAAGGCGAACGCCGAACAAGACCCTTGTACAAAGACAGCAACTAAGTGGGGGTGAAGAAACTGCGGAGCCGGTGCAGCACACCTAACCTCCTAGAAGTTGTTTTACAAAGAGAATATATGTAATCTTTCCAGGAAAGATGACGCGAAAAGCAAACATCAAGAATGTTTGGAGAAGAGGAAGGATTGAGCTGTGTATTGTTGAAGATAAGGAGATGGCTGTGTGGAAGATTGTAATGAGTAGACAAATAAAGGAACTAAATTTTTGAGGCACTGAAAACCAATTAGGTTTTCTCTACCCTAATCAGAGATAGTAGAAAGATCAGAGGTCAAGGGTACCATAGCCTTCTCACGCAAAGCATGGAGTGACTGTTCAGAGGGACGCTTTGGGAAGCGGGTGGAGAAGTGAAGGGTAGAATCATCGGCATAGGAGTGGATAGGACAGGAACTACGACTTAAAAAAAATCATTGATAAATAAACGAAAAAGAGTGGGTGACAGGACAAAACCCTCAGGAACACCACTGTCAATGGCTTTAGGAGAAGAACAGTGGCCATCTACAACTGCAGCTATAGATCGGCCAGAAAGGAAATTAGAGATGAAGGAACAGACAGAAGGATAGAAACCGAAGGAGGGCAATTTCGAAATTAAAGATTTGTGCCAGACCCTATCAAAAGCTTTCGATATGTCTAGCGCAATAACAAAAGTTTCACCGAAATCCCGAAAGGAGGATGACTAAGAGTTAGAGATATGCAAGAAAAATTATTAACCAAATATTCTACGATCCTAATAAAAGATGGCAAATGGAAAATAAATCGGCTTAATTTGAAGTTTTAATAATAATTTTGAAATAAATATTAAAATATTAAAAGTTTTAGGTAGTGTGCAATTATCATTTAAATAAAAAGCAATATGTAGTAGTTAATATCAATATGCAGCTCAAAATTAATTGCAATCCTTCATATCCCCACGTATTACTATTAATGCGTAGCTGTGGAGTTATATATAGTAAACCAATTCTCACATATTACTATTAATGCTGTAATAACAACTAATGACACAGGCTTTGTTTTGGGATAAGACATACACCAACCGTTACTGTGAGAATATTTTGCTTACTAAAGTTGTGCGTATAAACACGTATGCATGTTTGTGTAAAATGGTAGAATCGGTACGCAGAGATTCTCAATACAATAATATAAATAAAAAAGTGCTATCTGGCAACTGGTCGCAAAACAAAGTAAAAAAAAATATACGTGCGTATAATGCGTATGCCTAGTTACGCCACTGGAGAGTCAGAAAGGAAAATAAAACTATAAGATGCTGGAAAGAGAAATAATACAATATACAGTAGAAAGGACTCCCCTCCCCCTCCCCGAGTGGTTCGAAAGTTCTTTGAGGCTTCCTCTTGTTCTTGTAACAAAGACTGCTTAACTAGGTCTGCGCAGTTGGTGGTAAATGCAATCTCTTACCCGGGTCTTTTTTACCACATCAATTCAGCAAGAAAGAGGAAGGCTGGAAAACATTTACGGGAAGACATAACATTCAATGTCCCCAAATGTACCAAATGTAAACATCAGTTTCGTAAATTGGAACTTTATTTGTATACATTAAATCGATTAAATATTATTATTATTATTATTATTATTATTATTATTCCATTTATAGAATTCCTAAAACAGTATAGGGCAGTTTTTGAATGTATAAAGTATCGTATATGATTATACAGTTGTGGGAAAAAAGTTCGTCAATGATAAAACTGTATTGAAAATATAGGTGCCAATTTAAAAACCTGTCATATAAATTATAATTCGTTGGGAAATAGCCTTATGCCCCCTTTCACTCTTTCATAACTGAGAAATGAAATGAAAGTAGGAATAAATAACCTGAGCTAAAAATCTGATAACATTGAAATAAAGAAAGAATCAGGTAATGACCTATTTCTTTTTAGTTCAACCAGTGAAATTTGATGCCAATTAACTCACACCAATGGAAAAGGAACCTTTATTCTAGAAATATAAACTTATTATTATTTGATGATGGGGTTGTTTAACCTTCTTCGCAACATCTAAGGTCGTACGACGAAGGGGACTTACAGCAACTTTAGGCTACATCGGATCCGAACCACGGGTCGCTATATAATCTGGACGTAAAGGATGGTCCCCCATCCATCCAACTGCGCACCCAATATCGATTAACTGCGCTGATCGATGGGAAGCGTTGTTACGACACGACGTTGCCCAGAGACAAATAAACAAACAAACGAGTAATGTTTAGTGGTAATATCTATATTAATAGTCTACAATTTCTCCCAAGTTTTTACGTTCAGTGTTCCCTTTTATTCCGACAGACGAACGGGTTTCAGTTTTGCTTAATTTTCAATAGCTGAATTTGCTTAAATAACACCATTGTTTACGAAATAACGTGGTTTTCTTTCTCTTTTAATATATGCACACAATTCGGGGCTTTTCCGTTCTATGGGCACCAACGAGGTTAGGTTTGGTTAAGTCAGGTTAAGATAGATTAGGCTATGTTAAGTTAGGTTAGGTTAGATTTGGGTTAGGTTAGGTTAGGTATGACCAATAATAATGATAAGGTAATGTAATAAATCGTCAAAATTTTAAAGAATAGACAAATATTTTTCGTTTTTATTTATGTTTATAGCTGTTAAATTAAATAAATTAAATTTTTCCTATTCAAAATGTATTGATTACACTGGTCAACACTCATTTTATTGCCAATCATATTAGAGTGATTTTGGGGTAACTTTGTGGTGCTGATTCCGAATATGACATCGGTTTTGCTAGATTGGCTCTAATTTATGAGATAATTGGTACCCCATTGAAACACGTAAAAATGCAAAAAATTTAATGTTCAGGCGGAGCCTACTTACAGATCGCATTGAAATTGTCTCAAATCATACAAAAGTAAACACATGAAATACATAATGGCATTTTATTCGGTCTCACCATCTAGAATGTTCCGGTAGTTTCCCATATGCACGCGTTATGGTTACGTTTCCTATTAATTGAGGGTATTCATTATCTCAAGAACTAGAGCCAAATCGGAAAAACTACTTTCATTTTGGAATTCAGCAACCCCAAAATACCCTAAATTCGTACGAATTTCCTTGGCAACGAAAAAAAAAAGTTTTTTTGTTGACCTGTGATTAATAAAAAGTTAAAATAAGTTTAAAAAATATTAATTTCTCTCATTTCAATGGTGCCCATAGAACGGAAAAGGTCTCAAAATTCATATAGAAATTAAAATGTAATTTGAAATATAAAATTTAGATGTAAATACAAAACCAAATTAGTTTAAATTAAAATTAACCTAATGTTTCCTTTTCTACAAAATTTCATGAACTTTTTCGAAATCAAGAAAAGCCAGTCACTCAATCAATTTACAAAAGACCACAACTACTAAAATTTTGAGCTTCACATTAGAACTTTTTGGGTCCACATTTATAAAGATATTTGTAAAAATATTTGTGAAAATTTCATAAAAAGAAAAAAAATATGAAACTATTTTTAATAGATTTTTTTTTTAAGCCAGTGAGACCTTAACATTTATTTCAAACTCACGAAACACTTTAGATTTTGACTGCAGCTTCATCAATCTGGTCTCATTGACTTTGGATGTGAAGCTCGAAATTCTGATGGCTGTGGTACTTTTGCAAATTTTTGGACTGACTAACTTTTCCTCGATTTCACAGAAGAGTATGAAATTTTGAACAAGCTTAGTTTGACTAAATACTGTAGATATAGGTAAGCTTTGAACCGAGCTGTTCATCCTTCAACACAATAAAAAAATTGGTTGGTAGATAAATGGGTACCCTGGGTAGTCTAGTGGTTAAGACGCTAGGCTGCTAGTGGGGCGTGGTTCGGATTCCACGTTAAATTGTAGGTCTAAGGTAGAGTGACAAGCTTGACCTTCGTCAGAATGAACAATTCGGGCGGAAGCAAAACCAAGGTTAACCAAGGTTAATCATTTTCGTAAATGTGAAGCTCAAAAATTTTATAACGGCGTTCTTTTCCTGAAATACACAAGTTGCATATAACCTATAGAATTCGTTAATGTAATGTAAACAAAAGTGGAATTAAGGTATTACAATATTTGGAAAGTAATATTACTTGCGCTGTACCACAGCCATCAGAATTTCGAGCTTCACATCCAAAGCCAATGAGACCAGATTTATGAAGCTGCAGTCAAAATCTAAAGTGGTTCGTGAGCTTAAAATAAATGTTAAGGTCTCACCCACTGACTTAAAAAAATTCTATTAAAAATCATTTCATATTTTTTCTTTTTATAAAATTTTCACAAATATTTTTACAAATATCTGTATAAATGTGGACCCAAAAAGTTCTAATGTGAAGTTCAGAATTTTGATGGTTGTAGTCTTTTGTAAATTGACTGACTGGCTGCCTTTTGAGTATATTGAAGAACTGTATGATAAAGAGAACAAACCTAATAACATCGAAATGGAGGAAGCAGATGAGGTGGAAGTAGATTGTATGGGGCCGGACATATTGGAAAGAGAAGTAGAGATGGCTGTAAAAGACCTAAGAAATGACAAGGCTCCAGGACCAGATGATGTACCAGCAGAACTTCTGAAAAGTCTTGAAAGTGATGCTAGAGAGGAGGTGAATGTATTGTGCAGAAACATGTATGAAAGTGGAGACTGGCCTGCTGACTTTATGACAGCCTCTATGATTACTATCCCCAAGAAACCGAGAGTCACCAAGTGTTCAGAATTTCGAACCATAAGCTTGGTCAGCCATGCATCAAAAACAATGCTAAGGATACTAACCAGAAGACTAACGAACAGAGCAAAGCAGTACATTGGAGAGGATCAGTTTGGAGTTAGGTCAAAATGCGGAACAAGCGAAGCTATTGGTATTATGAGAATGATGGGAGAGAGAATGCTGGAATATGATCAGGAAATGTTTGTTTGTTTTATTGACTATGAAAAAGCTTTTGACAGAGTCCAATGGAGGAAACTAACGGAAATATTGAAGAATATTAATGTTGACTGGAGGGGCCGTAGGTTGATAAAAAATCTATATCTTGGCCAGACTGTGAATGTTAGCGTTGCATGAGGAGAATCGGAGCCTGGATTGGTTGGTAGAGGGGTCAGGCAACTTGCAAGGATGCTTCCTTTCCCCCGTGTTATTTAACATCTATGCGGAAGCAATGATAATAGAAGCACTCTCAGATCTGGAAGAGGGAATCAGAGTGGGAGGTAAATTGGTCAAATCTGTAAGGTTTGCAGATAACAAGGCATTTGTTTGTAGTATTGAGGAAGGACTGAAAAGAATGGTCAATAGCTTGACAACAACGGCGGAAGAATTCGGAATGGGAATTAATGAGACCAAGACAAAGGTAATGAAAATTGCAAGAAGGAAAAGAGCATAAATGAACCTAACGATAGGAAATCGGACCTTAGAAGAAGCTGAGCAGTTTAAATATCTGGGAAGTTTATTAACCAACAATGGAGATTGCAATGAGGAAGTAAGATCTAGAATTGGTATGGGTAAGGTAGCTTTTGAGAGACAGAAAAGACTACTTACAGGTAAACTCAACTTGAAACTGAAGAAAAGGTTAGTAAAAAGCTTGATATGGAGTGTGGTTACTGTGGTATTGTATGGAGCAGAAACATGGACACTGAGAACAACTGAAAAGAAACTCCTGGAAAATTTTGAAATGTGGATTTGGAGAAGAATGGTAAAGATAAGCCGGAGGGAACACCAAAGTAATGAGAAAGTACTGCAACAGGTGAGGGAGGAAAGAAGACTTATTAAGATGATAAGAGAAAGACAGAAGAAATGGATTGGACATGTGTTGAGAGGAGAAGGATGTTAAAGGAGGTGATAGAGGGTAGATATGAAGGTAGAAGGCCGAGGAGAAGGAAAAGGAAAGCAATGCTGGATGATTTGAAGGCAGGCAGGAGCTACCATTAGATGAAAAGGATAGCTCAGGATAGAACACTTTGGCGGGACACATGAATTGGACCTGCCTGATAGGCAGAACACGATGGATAGATGGATGGATAGATTACTTGTGGTAAAATTGTGTAACACAAGTAAGAATTTACCTTTAAACTCAAATAATAATCATTTACATTTACATATGAACACTCTTACACAGTGTGAAATACTTTAACACAAAGATATTAATAGATTTACGAATAATAATTGTATATAAAGCAATTGGCTACTAAAAATTCACAGTCAGTTTTATTCTAAAAAGAATTCTACACCTTTCTTTTATACTCGCTGGGTGGTTATTTTATCTTTTAACTTTGATTAGGGAAAAGATAGTATGAGATAATGTTCATTCGAGTTTATGTACTGAACGAGGTTTTATATATATATATATATAATTACAGAAAAAGATTACAGGACAACAGAAAACAAGATAAAATACAAATTAGAGAATTAAAAGTAAGAAACTAACAAAATAAAAATATATGCGTCAAATTAGCTGTATGTTATTTCGAAATTCACGGTACCAAACGGATCGTCTATTTTGGGAGTGTCCCAAACACAAAAATATTATTTTTTACGAAGAGTGGACCTTAGTCATCATACATTTTTTGTTTTAATGGAGGACCTGCTTTAAAAATAGTACTCGCTTCAGTATGTTCGTCAATTAGAGGGAGGTCGAGCCAATATATATACTTCAAAGCACAAACCACAATCATACTTATGAACGACCGATGAAAGCAGTGAGTCAGGTAGTTTGTCTACACTTGAATAATAATCCTATCGTATTGCTGTTTGCTAAAATGATCCTAAAATTTAAATAAGAAAAACTTCACTTAACTCTTGTAGCTGTGGCTTAAATTCGCTAGATAAATAATCGTAAAAAGATATGTACCGAATGTCCTCGGGCAAGGATCATATGGATTAGATGACGATGGTCAGTTTATCGATTTTTAGTATGCAATTTTGAGTGGAGAGTTGATACTGATAGTTTTTGTTTTTCATAGTAACATAAAAATTTATTTTCAATAGTTGGACCTAATAGTAAGACCATTGCCGCGCCATTATACTTATAGGATCGTAAAAATTAAACAAAAAATAGGTGTCAGTAATTGCTACAGTAATTCCATAATGGATTGAAATAATTCTTTACTGAACCTTAAAAGAGTATTTTAATCATAATCAAATTAAAGCTGAAGACAGATGTTAATTGTTTTATAATTTTAACATATTTTACATAATTTTGACATATTTTGCGAATGTATCACTTGAATTGAAGATGTAAAAAGATGTAAAAAGCGACTCTATGTCAAAACTGCACATAAAATGTTTATGGGAGCCAGTACTTTCGTTATATATATATATATATATATATATATATATATTATATATATAATATATATATTATATATATATATATATATTATATATATATATATATATAAAATGTTTATGGGAGCCAGTACTTTCGTACTCATTTTTCACTATTTCGTTATCTCTCCTCCTCGTGTGCAGAAACGTTCCTTAATACTTATGTCGTTTCTATTCATTTATATACTGCGCGGTCATTGCAGTTATTTGCGCATATATATATATATATATATATATATATATATATATATATATATATATATATATATATATATATATTTATATATATATATATATATATATATATATATATATATATATATATAACAGTTGGATAATGGATTGATAAAACATTAAATTGTTTCATCACTCGAACTAAAAAATTTAATGACTCACCTACATTTTGATTCTTTTTTGAAGTAATATAAAAATTTCATCAAAATTTATTTCATCAAAATTCTTATATAAAAAAGTTTTTATATATATTTTTGGGAAATGTTTTGTTTTCAAGCTATTTATTTTAAAGGGTTTTAAATCAAGTTGTTTATTGTAACTTTGAGATTAACGACCCAATCAAAGCCTCCCAATTTCGAAAATGTTTATTGTTTACGCAGAGAGTAATAGAGACGAGCTGATGTTAAGAAAACAAGATACGATAGTTGTTCCCGTATGGCGTTGGGTATATACGTAACTGTGTTTACCTGTTTGGAAATAGTTCTTTTCAAACTACCTCATATCTGTAGATGGGGAGCATCTGCTATGAGAAGTTTGAAAGAAAGCTTGGCAGAAGCATCCATTACGGGTTATGCGGGTGGTGGCCGTGTTCCGACACCCTTTGTCTTTACCTCTTTCCTCTGGAAGGCGGTGCAGGGGGAATTAGTCAAAGGAAATGGAAAGTTGGGGAGTTAGAGGAGAACGATCGGCGCTTTGGTTTTTGCTTTTCCTCTCGTCTTTCTTCTTTTCTGACCTGTGTCATCGAGGAGTGGGTGAGGTTTTCTTCCCTTCGCCCAGTCCTTCAGCAGGTGCTGGGTTCCGTCGCTGCCATTTATTGCCGTATTTTTAAGGGATCTGCTAGTCTCTTCGTTGGAGTTTGTAGGCTCTGGGGTTTGGATCCCCAAACCTACGAAGAGAGCTTGCTCTCAGTTAGAGCTACTTGGCCAAGCACATCTATTGAGCCCGACCATTTTTTTCATCTTTCTTCTCGCTGATTTGTTCGGAACAATGATAATTTCGTGTTTGGCAGTTAAAGTCATAGATAATATTTTCTTGGTAAGTTTTAAGAATACATATATCATCCTAATTTGAGGTATGCTCGTCCCTCAAAATTTTTATTTTATTTTTTTTAAATAAAAAACCTCACTGTTCGGAGTCCGCCACTGTAACCACTAAGCTACCGGGTACCCTTAAATGCTTTCTTTAACCATTTTTATGAAACAAACGCATCTTTCATTTAACTGTGGTTTCTGTAAAGTCCATATTGTTGTCAAGTAGCGCGAAGAGTATTATTTTTATAATATTCAAAATTACTCACTATTTGTTGAGGGAGCTGTGTGGACTAAAAATCACTCTAGTATTTTCTGTCTTCAGAGATTTCATTCCTTCATAAATACTAAATAATTACGTAAATTGATTGAGAAATAAAATCTAAAAATTAAAAGATGAAAGAAACTTAATTTTCCTTAAAACACTTTCCCGTGAGTTTTATCAGTTCGGATTACAATGTGTTTTCCTTTTGTTATTTCATATTGTGTTTATCTGTACCGGGTCGTGAGTTTGAGAATTTTTCCTTATAAGTTTTGTAACAAAACCAGTAGCTTACGGGTAAACACTTTCCCCTAAAAATTGACAGATGCGGACGGTAAAAGTTGGAACATGTTCAAGACTACCAAAAGTGGCATTGCAGTGTAACCATAGTTCAGTATAATTTACCAGGTCTCCTCAACTCATTGATGAACTGTCATACTCAAATGAATATACGATACTTTACAACTTACGTTTACTATTTACAATTACCATATTCTACACAACTTTTTATCTCTCGGAAAGTAATGAACAAATATGTAACAAATCCTGGCCTTAATCCGAAATTACCAGCCATTCCAAACGCGCGTCAGTTCTCCCTGACCTCAAACTTAGTACTATTGAATGGGATTTGTAATTTGCATTGCTGCATTCGGAGGGCGCTACGAGTCAGTTTTTGGATGAAAGCTTATCAATGAAATTAATTTTTATGATAAGTCTTGGTAAATTATATTAGACTATGGTGTAACTCTGTCTTCATAAAAAATCTGTTGAACAATTGTGCATAACACCTTAGGAAAAATAAATGCTTTATATTTCTTCTTTATTGAAACTTATAATTCTTTTATTATGACTGCAATATAAGTATTTACTATTACTATAAAATATATTACATGTAGGCATTTATAACTAGGTTAAGAAAATCTTAGTAAAATAATTAGATGTAGAGGCATTTTTTAATCCTCTTTACAAATACAAGTGAAAGTTTCATTCGATCAATCAAATTTAACGAAGTTTAGAATTATCTGTAGTAGTGAACTATTTTATAAATTGTTCATCGCGCAAGAAGTCTCAAAATTAGGCAGTGAGATCATGGAGTGTCCATTTAACACTTTATGCCAATAAACTATTTCACTGCTTATAATTGTACGATGACGTCATATAAGAATGGATTATATCTTTCACCAGTTAGGAGTAGGACCATCTATTTCAGGAGTGTCCACGAGAGACACTTTACAAGAAGAAACAAATTTGCATGGCGCTTTCTCTAACTCGAGGACAAGGAGAGAGTTCTCTCCTCTTTTGAGCAAACCCCGAGGGACGTACAAAGTCACTTGAGGACCAACAACAGGCCAATAACGTCCAAGCAGAAAATCGTTGATCCAGGCGTAACCCTTTAAAAATGATTAAGGTAAAGTTAGAAGTGAAGAAACATTGTTTTCATCACAAATAACAGTAATTGAAAAGCTTAGAATAAATTATGTGAAAAACAACACAAAGAAATGAAAATTTTCCTTGATTATGTTTTTTTTTGTGTTAACAACTTAACACATTATTGGATCTGATAATATGTGAAGAAGCTAAACCCAAAAGGGCTGATATTCGACTATAATGTGAATATTCTCGTACGTCATCTAATGGTTTCTGTGAATCATTTTATCACCTTTGTCCATCCATCCAGTCTTAAGAATGTATCTTTAGGTTGTGACGGATCATTGGGGATGTTCAAAACACCTTCATAAAACGTCATCCCTCCAAATGCTGTTTCCTTGATTTGTCCTAATGTTTTCTGGTGCAGATGATCAATTGCATGATGTAGTTTAGAGTTATTAAGGAGAGGTACGGCGGCCATTTCCCAATGTGATATCACATTTGCGTCAATTGTGACATTAGTTGTGAGTCCCTGTTATAAAAAACGTAGGATGAAAAATACTAAGAACGCAAACTGACTACACAGAAGACTATGTCTTATCAGTGTTTGGCAGTGGCGGCTTTTCAGAGGAGGCATGGGAAGGCGGGCCTCCTCTGTTTTTATCACTATAAACTATGAAAGAGGATTTTATTGATAGTATTAATTCTATATGATCGTGACATGCAGAAAGTATGTCATCTAATACTTTGTAATCTATTCTATTTATATAGCATATATTATAGACAATTTTGGGCGTACCTACTCTCCCTGACTACCAGCCGCCACTGGTGTTTGGCATTATTTAATACTTTGGAACTATGCCATTCCAAGGAGCTATCAATCTATTTCGAGAATGAAATGCATAAAATTACAATTTCAAAATTTAACTATGTTTACAACCTTAAAATCATTGATATTTTTCCCATAGCATATTCTTCCTTGACTTTCAACGACGACTGTCAGCGTCTGATTTGGTTTTCCAAATATGGGCAACTCATAATTTTCTTGCTCTCTCGATATGATTCCTTGCAACTCATTGTCTACGAAAACGTACCCTCTATCGTGAAGATAAAACAAGCTCAGTTTAGCAGGATCAGGCTGTCACGGAATAGGACACAAATATATATAATGAATATACTGAATATTAGTACTATATTTATCAAATTGAAATTGCAACACATAAAATGTGTGTATATATATATATATATATATGTGTGTGTGTGTGTGTGTATGTGTGCTAAATGTTTTTATACACAAATTCTGAGCATTCTTACTTGTTTCAAAAAGAAATAACAGCAAAATTTATACTTTCCTAAAACAGAAGGTATATTTTGCTCAAGTATTTTAATTATTTTGATGTGATAGTCATCCAATTTGAGTTAAACTAAAATAGTTACCCCTCCATTGGAAACCATTGGGTCTTTCAAATTTTATTCGAGGTACTACGTACTTTGGACTACATTATTTACCTATCCCGTAAATTTGATGCAATCTAACTGAAAGGGAATCCCTTTATCTGAGTTACCCTAAGAAAAAAGTAAAAATAAGAAAAATAAATAAACTGAAATAGGATTCCATTCGGGATTAATAGAAATAGAATTCCATTTGAGATTAATAACTCTACAGAGTACATGGTGTCCACAATGTCTTGTCACCCCAGTAAAAGACTAACTGATTTTCGTTTTTCTTTCAAACCCATTTGAAATGTGTGATAGCAGCAACTTACGACTGAACAACGCATATTGGATAGTACCTCGGTCCATGAGCGAACACGTAATGGCAAAACCATTGAAAATATTCGTGAAGACTTTCAAGATCTATTCAATGGTGCAGCTCCTTTTTGGAGGAACTGCACCAATGGTTTTGCCATTACGTGGTCGCTCATAGACTCAGGTCCCCTCAGGTACTAGCCAATATGCGTTGTTCAATCGTATAGTTGATGCTATCACACATTTCAAATGGGTCTGAAAGAAAAACGAAAATCAGTTAGTCTTTTACTGGGGTGACAAGACATTGTGGACACCATGTATACAATGGCTTACTATCATGTAAGGAATCTTTGTAGAATATATGACAATCCCATTGGAGACGGAAAGAGCTTCGAATGTAAGTGGCCACTTATTAGAAACACTTTCCAGTATTTCCTTCAGTTCCAAAATTCCAGCTTTTGATGAGAGCTGAACATCTCCGTACGACTGTTTTGGGCTTGGACCAGGAACAGGACCGGGCGGCAGTTTCACATACTGGAATAGAAGAGAAACTCTAATTGGTATTGTGGTAATATTAAGTTAGTTTAGAAGAAATACTCCAAATTTTGTGCGCATTGCGTGAGTTGGTTGGTTGATTCGTTTTAAGTCCTTTAGACACGGAAAGGGCACTGAGGTGGGGAATACTCTCACTATTTGCAAAAATTAAGACTCCCAACAAACGAACAAGGAGTTTCAGTCGGAATCTCCTCAGAAGACATATCCTTCCTGGCTGCTCCCCGGGGTTAGGTGAAAAACTCCAACCCCAGACGAACAACGGTCTCATTATTGTGAGCCAACAGAAATCGAGGCGAACTATCGGTTACATTTCTTAAGTGACGTGTGTGTCTCTGGGTAAAAGAGTGGCCACAAAGTCCCTTTGCAGTGAAATTACACCATATCTGTACGTTGCCCTTGTGTTTCATGCAAGGGGACTTTGTGGCCACTCTGTACGTTTTCGTTATTCACTCTTTATCTAAGGTGGTGAGACTTGTTTATTTGAGGCACTTTTTGCACTTCAGTTTTGGTTTTCTTTTTATTTATTCGAATTTGAGTTTTAGTTCTGACTCTGTTTCAATAAATTTAAATTCAAAGATCAAAATTCAAAAGCGAATGTAAAAAATTCAGATCGGTCAAATTCAACTCAGTTCAAAATTTAGAGTCGAAGGTAAAGAGGTAAATCCAGGATTCTAATTAAGAAGCAAATTCGAAGGTAAAATTTAAAAATTAGAGTTAAGATCAAAGTTAAAATTTAGCATCGATGTTAAAACGAAAATTTTAAGTGAACATTAAAATAAAAAGTTGATTTGAAAACTGAGTCAATTCGCCTGTCCAGACGATTACTACGAGTTCTCGCAAGAACATCCTTTCTCAGAACTGGCATGGAACAGGATAGTTTGTGGTGAGGTTAAAGTGTGTATCATATATGTAACGTTAAAAACTTTAAATTGTGAATATGTTGTGATGTAATGAAAGCAAAATGTACTCCATTAATGGTTCTACTGTTTAAGGATTCATTTTATTTTTTTAAATCGTTCTGTAAATTTTCTTCAAAGTGCTTTCCTTTTAGACTATCAGCGAGGAAACTGTATTTACATTAGTCCTGACCTACGTATATTAACTTAATATATTAACTTCATAGGATCACCTGAAGATCAGGGCCCCCAGCCTCAATTGCCAAATAATATCTTCGTTAAAACTAACGAAAATATCACGACTTAACCTAACCAATCGTCAAGGGCATACAGTTGACCTAACCGGGCATTCAAATTAACTTATTATTATATTTGGTACTGTAAAGCAAAAAAAAAAAAAAAAAATACATGGGGGCCCTGATCTTCAGATGATCCACTTAATATATTAACGTAACCTAATCTAATCAACAAGAAAATTGTAGGTGTGAAATTTGGCTGGACATCAATACTCAGTTTAACCCTGTCTGGATATTTGTGTGAGTAGTTTAAGTTTTTTTGTTCTTTATAATTTATCCTACATATTATCTGGTATTATATTATTTTAACCTTTTGTGTGACGTTTCGAATAGCAAAGTACTTTATTGTCGGGTCTCCTGCTTCAGTCAAAGGGGCGTCATAATCGTAGGACGTCGAACTTGCTTGGAATTTCTGCCCAAGGTTGGATCCTGAATGGAAATTATTTGTGAAAACTCGATTTGTAAATAGTCAGAAAAAAATAGGCTCTACAGGGTGTCTCATAAATCCATTTACCCCTGAACTTTTTCCTTCTAGAATAGGGTGAGGGTAAGTGGACTTATCGGACACTGTATATTTTAGTAGTAAACATAATTTTCGACAAATCTTTGTTTACATTAAATCAATCGCTATTAAACCTTTTTTTTTCTAATAAACTTACGGGGTGGCCACAAAGTCCCTTTGCAGTGAAATTACATCATATCTGTGTGTTGCCCTTGTTTTTCACGCAAAGCGACTTTGTGGCCACTCTGTACTTAAATAATAGTTGGATTATTAATTTACGAATTGTAGTTAAAAGCGTTCTACAAATATTTAGCTTGCATCGCATATTAGAATGATACCTTTTTTTTTAAGATTATACCTGCTTTCATTCCAAAAGAGGTGCCACCGCTAAATACATAGATGTTTACAGATGCATTCAGGGCCAACATTTCATCTAAAGTTTTTGTAACACTCTGAAAATATACATAAAGTTATGGAAACCAGTAAAAAAGAACAATGAACATTAATCAAGTAATCATCCAAAGTTGGTGTTTAAAATTCCGACGTGTTTCTAAATATTAATATGGTGTTTTTCTCCAGGTAAAAAACCTGCAATGTGTATATGTTACAGTAAGGTTGTGAAACTAGGGAGTTCATGAAATCACTGAAATTTTCAGTAAATTCGGATAATTTATGCCATGATACAAAATTGACAGAGTGTATTATGACCTAACCTAACCTAGAAAGATACCCTTTCCGGTTTTGATATTACTCGAAATAGTTGGAAAAAAAAAACCTGGCGACCGTAGCTCATTGAGTAACACCGTCTTCCTATATAAGTGTACTAAAGACACTGAGGTCGGGGTTTGAATCCCGATAATACTGGTTAATAATAATAATTAATCCAGAAGTTAGACCAGTGGGCTGCATTCGTCCGACCTAAGCGCTGTGCCATTTCCTAATTGATCACTCGCTGCATAATTGGTAAAGGAAGAAAATATAAATTAAAATTTATACCGTACTCAAAATGGTTCGTGTATTATATCACTAAATTAAAGGTATAAATATGCTTTAACCTTTGTATAAACAAATTTTTGCTCACACGCTTGATTTTATTCATAAAGATAACTCATAAGTTATATAGTAAGGTTTTGCTCTTACTCTTAACCCAACCTCCACTCCCCTCCAATCAAATCACTATAATTAACATGTAATCTCTTTATATAGAGGATTATGCAAATATTATTTACAGAAGCGTATTGATCATATTTATCAATATTAATAGACTTTTCACTATAAAAAATCAACCGTAACAAATTAGTTTTGTTGACGTGTGGCAACAGCGCTTTTGGAAAATGAAATTTTCCTTTCGATACCGCTTTTGTTAAGATATTAGACACCGTGAAGTTTATAGGTAAAAACGTAAGCTACCGTAAAAGTTATTTAAAATATTCTGTTAAAACAGTAGCATATTACTAAAAAATTATGCAATATTCATTTCTCAAAAATTTGTATATCAACCTCGTGGTATTTTTTTTCCTCTCCATTTCCCGCCTGTGAACAATGTAGGAAGCGTAAAACTCAAAAACGTTCCGTAAAAGTGCAAAGAATTTCGCTATCAATTTGAATCTCATTTTGGCATCTATATGGTCAATAATCTTTGAAAATAACTATAGTAATTTAAGTTGGAGAATTTCACTCCTTCTGATACACTTTCCTGTTGTAGTCCTTTTGTGTACATATCTTATTCTTGAATTGCTATTTTTAATCAGTTCATCAATTCATTTTAAATACTTGCATATGCCGATTGTAATTTCACACGAATGAAAAGAGGTGTTGCCATGTTATTTTAAATGTCTGTTTACCTAAGGTTTGTCATATATGTGCTTTTAATGGATTAAGGAAGAACAACGGGGTGCTAGAATTGAGAAAGAAGTTGCTTTATTATAGCAACAATTCCCTAAAACCAGGCATATTCTTTTCCCCTTAGAATAGCCATTTACTGTATTTATTTACGTGTGCTTTAGTAATAGTAGTATGGCGGAGACAAATATTAAGACAGTGATTTAACTGGAGGTTAAGAGGAAAGAAAAAACCCCGTCTGCATATGAGTTTATTTGGTTTTATTATGAGTGTATTATCATATCAGCAAATGCATAAAATTGGGTAAAATTAATAAAAATGTAACCATGAGGTTCAGAATATGGAAAATCACTTCAAACTGTACCAAAGATGAAATAATAAAACATTTGCTGCAATATAAGAAATCCCGTATCTCAATATAATTCCAAGAGCAGGAAAATATTTCAATAGAGAAATCGCCGTATGATATTTCCTGGTCATAAAGAAAAGTATATCAATAAATGTTACTGACGTGTTTTCTTAATGTATCTGGCTTCGTTTTACGCAATAGTCACGTAAACATATGTTTTTATTACTTAGCTCAATCAAGTATATATATATCTTTATATATATTTACTGAAGGAGGAGAGTGTAGATACCAATGAACCAGGGAAGCACTCCGGTAGAAACGTTAGGCAGGAGACAGGAAGTGCTGGAACTCCCGTTTCTCTTATCACTGTTCCCTTTAGCTGATCTTTTTCCACTATCTCTTCTATCCTGTGAGCAGTCCAGCATGCTCTCAAACGCACACTTCTCCATTTATTCTTCACATTTATTCTTTATCTTTTCAAAATTAAAAAAAAATGGCGGAGACCTTGATTTTGGCTCTCTCCTTCTCACGTGGGCAACTCTCACGGCTGTTAAGTCATAATAATAATTATAATGATAATTATAATGATAATTATAATGATAATGATGACAAAATCGGGGAAGAATGAGAAATCTCACGGATTTTCATACTTCAAGGTTGACGTCTCTTCGTAGGGGGGCCATTTTTGGGGGGTGTTCGCTGTTGGCCCTTCCCTCCTATATAAAATAAAATGCATAAAAATGTTACCATGGAAATTACTGTTGGGATAAATCAATTTTTACACCATTTTAGAACAAACCCTCATTTATTGAACTTTCATTAAATGAAATCGATCAATAGGTAATTTGTTTTAAGTTATGCTACCCTCAACAGGCGCGGATACAGGGCGGGGGCACGGGGACTTAGGATTTGTCATGCCGGTGTCGTGTAAATATTGCCATCATGGGCGTCGATTGTGGGGAGGGGGGACGCATTATTGTTATGAACGCCAGTGTATATTTACCATGGAATTTAGCAGTCAATTTGCATTTTCATAATTACACGTAGCATTTGTAGCAACAGCTACGCAGAGTATTGTTTGATTCGCTGTTTGAAGGCGAAGTGTCCCTCCCACCCCTCACTATTTTAGAGCAATCGACGCCCCTGATTGCTATCCCAATATTATATAATAATATTATACAATAATATTAAAAATTATTAATTATTAGAAAAGGAGATGTCATTCAGGTTAAAAGTTAGAGGAATTAAGCCCCCGCCCCTATCCCCCACGTATCCACGCCTGCTCAGTTCATGCATACGCAGTTTACTGCTTCGGGAGAACAATTGCCTAAACATACCTTTCGAATTAATGAAGCCTGGCATAGAAAGTATATTTATAAATGTTTTAGTAATTATTGTTTAATCATCTCTCCATTCACCTCAAAATGTCGATGAACTTCCGCAGCCTCTCAGAAACTGACTCCTTCACATTAGTGTAACCACTTGCGGACCTCTTAGCAGCGATCCTCATTAGCTTTCGGCGCACTATCAAAACACCCGAAATTTCCACCATGTTGGTCCAAATATTCTCAGAATATTATATAGGAATTTATTTTCATTTTCACTCATCCCCAAAATTCTTTTTCGAAAAGGTATTTTTCAGTTTGTGGCTCCATCTTTATTTAAATGCATTCTTTTCTCTCTAGAATGTTCATTTGTCAAGTAGGGCAATGAGGAAGGGTTTTGGGGGTTAGGAGTATGGAGAACAAATTTTGAGCTTTATCTATTAATATATAACTTATCAGTTATCGTTATCTATTATTAATAATAAAAACAAACGCTCAACGAAAGATTAATTTATTCAGAAGTTTAAAGCATATTTTCAGTTCTGTCTGTTTTGATATAGCCTATAAATTATAATGCAGGAAAAATTTTAAATAAAAACTTTTGACTTATATCCCCCCCCTCCCCTTTCAAATCATTTCGAGTATCGACTATGCAACGAATGGAAAATTGGGGACTAGAGGGTTGGGGGAGTTAGCTGTTTATTTTTATATTTATTTGTAGAAAGGGCAGTACACTCCATATTCAATCCTAAAACAGCGAAGGTATATGGCATGAAGTTGCTTTTCGTATGAAATAGATGGCTAAATATTCCTCCTAACTACCTCGTTTTCGGTCATTATTTATTTCAAAGAAAATTTTTGAGGTAATACCAAATTTTTTTTTATTCGCGTTATGTACACTTCTTCAGTAGTTTAAATTAGTTTTTTTTTATAAAAAAAAAAAAATTTATGTCGTTAGAAAAGCAAAATATTAAATTTTCATGCAATATTTTGATTGAGTGAAAATTCTTGAAGATTTTACAAAAAAAAAAAAAACCCGAAAAAAAACGGAAAAATGTTCTTTTGTTGCCTACGTTAGCGTAAAGAAACTACAATGTCGCCAGATTTCAGTACAGTACGTTGTTATACAATAGGTATTTATATAGTTGTTATTTATACAAATGTGGCACAGGATGATATAGGCGACATTATTATTTTTATTGTTCTTCTGGGGTTGTTTAGCTCCTTCGTATAGACAAAAGTCACGTAATGCAGGGATCTGCAGTTTTACGTGGGATCCGAACCACGGATCGCTACATCATCTGAACGTGGAGAACGATCACCCATCCACACTCAAAATACAAACTTTAAATTTAGAACTTATAACTTCTTTTTGAAGGTGCATTCTATAGGGAAAGTTTTCCTTCTTTTGGTTATCAAAGCTTCTTGTCAAATGATACAATAACTTCTTTTAATGATACATAACTTCTTTAGAGAGAAGAAATAATCTTCAAAACTTCTTTTACGGAGTGATTTGAGACAAAAGAAGATATTTCTGGGTATAGACGGTTGTCGGAAGTCTCCTTTTTTTTTTTTTTGTGCAATTACAACCAGATCCACTGTCGCTTAACTTCGCTGATCGACGAGAAACGGTATTACGAATGGCCTAGACGTAGTCTCCATAATTTTTTATACATGTATTTTTTATAGGAATTAATTCAAATTAAACGCGTACTTTTATCCAATCATTTTAATGTTAAATAACTTTAAATTAATTATTATTATTATTAATTATTATTATTATTATTATTATTATTATATGCACAATCTCAGATTTATTTATTACTACTTACTTGCTTACTTACTAACTCACTATTTGTAAAAAAAAGTATTTACACTTTACATTGAATGAATTTAAAATACTTATATACATATAATAACAACACGTACCTCAATACTCTTCGTTTGGTGGGGATAGCCCCAATGATCCATCCAACCCGGATAAAATTCCGAATTTATCAAAGGACCTTCCGGTTCGAAGATACGTTGAGCGCCAAACGCTTTGACACATCTGATCCTTGTGTATATATATATATATATATAATATTGTTAAGAAATTGTTAAGAATAAACTAGTTAAGTAATTAATTTGAGGTTAATTTCAAGGGTTTTAACGGATTCAGTTTTTTTACTATGTTAATGCGTTCCTGGGGTTCCTGGCGGCGGACTCTGAGCGGGGAGGCTCCAGTTTGCTCACGCCTGCTGGCTCCTGGATTGGGTTGAGTTGGCCGCTTACTCCGTTTAATGTTCAAGCTACAGGTGGCCCTTGGAGCACACTCTCCACAGGTGACCCTCGTGGCACACTCACCTTAACATCGTGGGAAAATGAGCTGCTTGGTTGTTACTTTTTACCTTTTTAATAATTATTTCTGTTCTGTATAATTTTTTGGAAAATTAGAATTAGACTCTTTAGCTATTTTTTAATATTTTTTTAAAAATTAACTTTTTAATTAAAATGTTTCCTAATATTTTATTTTATTCCTATTTTCACCCATTTACTTAATTTTTTAGTGTATTTTTAAAAAATTTTAAAAATTTGTTTTAGTTTTCTTTAATTTTTAATTGCTTAGTTTTAATATTTTTATAGTGTTAGCTTCGAAGTTGTTCTGCTCAGACCCGTTGATAATGGGAACAGGGAACTCTCAAAACGTAGTTGTGTTGTGTGTGTGTGTGTGTGTGTGGTAAATAGGTAAACAACGATTTTACAAGACTTTCCAGTGAACCATAAGCAGTTGGACTGCTTATTGTCCGGTGCATGCTGGAGTCAAAACTATATTAAGAACAGCAGGTCTGTCGCTGTGCCCTTAACACATTTCTACGCTACGCTACCCTTATATGAAATTAAATGAAGGTTACTGCCAATTCCCCTTTTATGAAGGGAACTTCCCCATTTTGGGAAATAATTCATAATATATTAATAATAAATAAGGAGGGCCAAAAACTGGCACAACGCTCAGGCCAACTAATCCGACCCATTGCGGTAGCTTCTGTGTATTATTACCAGTACCATCGGGAGTCGAACCCACAAGCTCAGTGTCTTCACTTCGCTTGGAAACGGTGTTGCCCACTGAGCTAATGGCGCTGGCCATAATATATTAACTCGAGAAATCTTTATGACCGAGATGGCATAAGTACATAAGCACATACCTGGGCGCGAAATCAACAGTGGCGTAAACATTCGCTACTTTTCCACATTTGAGGTAACTCGTGGCGTCTCCATCAGTGGAGAAAAGGAGAACCTTATTTCCTAAAAACTGACCTCGTGAGGTCTCTGAGATGACTCATATAATAGAAGTCGCAGGCGTAGTAACTGCCGTATTCGTTTTCCACCTACGGGAGAAGACCATGTATGTATATTCAAAACACTTTGATTTGTGAGCTTCTCACACAAAATGCAGGGAAATGTGACGGACCAGTTGGTATAGAAATATGTCATTAAAAATGTTATCCAGAGATCTTATCAGTGGAACAGAAGTGTCTTCATTTTAAGTAATCGTTATTATTATTATTAATAATAATAATAATAATAATAATAATAATAATATTAGGTACTTGTGGGTTATCTGTCGCCACTTTTTAATATTTTTTTATTTATTTATTTTTATATATTAAGAGAAGAGGATTCTTTATACTGTACGGCATTGACGATTGGTTAGGTTAAGTCGTGCTAGTTTGGTTAAATAAAACGGTATTTAACCAAACTAGCACGACTTAACCTAACCAATCGTCAATGCCGTACAGTATAAAGAATCCTCTTCTCTTAATATATAAAAATAAATAAATAAAAAAAATATAAAAAGTTTTTTATTTAACCAAACTAGCACGACTTAACCTAACCAATCGTCAATGCCGTACAGTATAAAGAATCCTCTTCTCTTAATATATAAAAATAAATAAATAAAAAAATATTAAAAAGTGTCGACAGATAACCCACAAGTACCTAATATTATTATTATTATTATTATTATTTTACTTCAAACTTTTTTAGATTAAATTTCGTTGGTGAAGTTTACTTATTCGAATTTTTTGAAGACCTTCCCAAACAATCTATTTTGTGAAGTCCTAAAATTGAGAGAAGTCGTATAACTAAAGTCCGAATGAAACACGTTACAGCGCGTTCACGAACAGTTGAAATGGTGTCTTACGTCGCTACTCTCAACCTCGCTACTTCTTTATATTATGCCAAATGTCTTAAATTAAATGTTGCCATATCTTGCAGTTTGATGCTTATAGATGAGTTACTGCGAGAATTACAGTTTTCTTTCATCCATTCTAATTTCTATGGTTAGTGAAAACACTTAAGTGTAGTGTTCCAATGGTTCCTAGTGTGGACGCCACCGCCCCCTAGTGGGCGTATGAGAATCTTAGGGGGACGCTAGGAAACTAAAATTGTTACCTTCTATTAATAAATCGCTTATCATTTATCCTGTTATACATATTATTATCTTTATGAGAGGGCACCAGCAAATATTGATGGACATAAGGGGGCGTTGGCCTAAAAAAGGTTGGGAACCACTGTCAGTTAAACTCTTACTCAAACTCTGTCGGTTTACCCGCCTTGACAGTTTGCCATTTAAGTTTCAGTAGTTGGATAAATGCAAGTGTACTGTTACTGGCGGTTGGTATTTTCCTTTTTACTTTTGAGAGAAATGACTATAGTTAACTTTGGAAATGATTTTCAGGGAAATGACTATAGTTAACTTTGGAAATGATTTTCAGGGAAATGACTATAGTTAACTTTGGAAATGATTTTCAGGGAAATGACTATAGTTAACTTTGGAAATGATTTTCGAATGAAAATAATATTGCTGTGATAAGTCCAGATAAGAAAAAATACCTTAAATCAACGCGATTTATTTATTTTTATAAATAGTTTAAATGGAAATATTTTATCGTTTACAGGTGATGAAATGACTGATTAATTTTTATTTTACCTGCACCAAAATGATAGGTCCTCCATTTTCATACAAAAAGGGTTTAAGCAGAGGTAAAAGGATATTGTACCATCGATCAACGTAATAAAGGTAACCTGAAAAAAAAATGGTATAAAGTTATTATAGAAACGAGAAAATCTAAATAAATATAACAGATAAACTTGACTAACTATATCGTGTGGTGCAGCTTCAGTAGTATTAAAGGGATAGGTACCAACCCTTGCCAACATCTACCTCGTCCGGATCGTGCCACCGATTAAGAGGGTATTGGGATTTTAGAGAGATTACATGTATTTTTTCCATATATTAATTTTGGTATCAAATGTTGTTCATTGTAAGGAATTTTCTAAAATTATTTGGTTTGGTTTTTGTCTTTGTTTTTCGGTCTCTTAAATTTGGCGAATAGAAATTTCCATTTGGAAATGGATATTTTATATTAAAAAAGTTAAAGAAATTATAAGCTAACAAAAACTCTAAAATTCACTCTGGCTAGCTCAAGAAAATCTACTCTACGCTAGCCTAACTATTAATTAATCATTAACTAACTACTAGTTCAACCATTGGCTAACCATTAAAAATAAAAGATAACTATCACAGTGGCACTTGTCCAAGAATGCATGAACTCTGTATACGGGTGCCTTATACATGTTTATAGAATCCTTTCATTTGAAATTACTCATAACCCATCTAGGGGCATTAATTTCAGTGCCAAATTAACTGCCAAATATTCTTTAAAATGATGAATACATTACTTGAAGGATTATGAACCGTTCTTACTTTCATCGCTAGTCCTGAGTTGCATATAAGGATTCATTCTCAACAACCAATAAGGAAGACCTCCCTAAATTGAAAAAAAAAAAAGATGAAATAATTAAAATAATTTATCAAAATAAAAATTGAGTGACGCTAAAAACGACATTGTACTCTTTTAAAGTAGTACTTAGGATATTACGGAAGACTGACAAAAGTAGAGACACACCTTCGGTTTTTCCATAGTTTTTGATTTGATAATAAAAGTCGGTAAATAATAACGGATGAATTGAATCAATATATTTTAATATATTGATTTTGAATCAATACAATTTCGAATTATTGTTGAGGACAATTATCGTGGTGTCTATTTTATTTTGTCCTTCTGTGTAAGTATTATAGTATACAGTAGTCCTCTATAATCGTTGCCATCGACTATCATCGTTTCGCTCTATCGTCGTTTCATATTTAACACCATTATTTCGCTAATCGTCCTCTCTCTATTAATCGTCGTCTGCCGCGGGGCATCAGGCTTTGTTGAGCACTAAGTGGAGACGGACGTCGCGCAGTTTTACTACACAATTTACTTTAAAATATTTGCTCTTTTGCAGCTTGAAGAGCATAGGGTATCAGAGGAGTCAAATGAAGAGGAAGAAGAGATTGTGAAGACATTGACAACAGGAAATCTGAAGGAATTCTTCTGGCAGTGGGAGAAGATGATGTTTTAGAAAATGACCCCAATGCTGAAAGATCCTCCAAAGTCATTCGAGAAGCCAATCAAGCCTTTCGTCGCTATTAGGAAATCTTAGCGGAGAAAAAGAAGGCAACCAAGTCTGGATTATTTCTGCAAAAGAAAATCAGATCCACCCAAGTCTCCCCATCCATCAACATCAACAGAAGTAGATCTCCCTGCTCTGCTGATGGAGGGTGATTCACCTACCAAGCAATAAAACTCCATCACCAAGCCCCACCAACCCTCCTCCATGCGCAGCCAGCCACTTCATAATTTGGTAAGTACAGTACAGCAGGTGGTCTGAAACGAATTGTCATTATTACATGTATTTCAATGACTCGTTAATCGTCGTTTCCTTAATCGTCGTCTGTTAATGGAACCAATTAACGACGATTATAGAGGGACTACTGTATTTGCATTATTTATTTAATCCAAGTCGGGTGAGTGATACCTATATTTACATTTAACTAAACACGGGAGATTCTCTAAGGCAGTGGTTCTCAAACTGGGGTACGGCGTACCCCCAGGGGTACGCGAGGGAATCTTAGGGGGTACGCGAAGGGGTCCTGAAAATATAACCTTTTTAATTTTATATACGATTAACAAACGGCGACGAGTCACACGGTCGTAAAGAAAGTAAAAATTCTCTATCTCTCTCAAAATCCAGAAAATCTCGTTAAAGAATTCAAGGGGTACCAAAGAAGAAAAAGTTTGAGAACCACTGCTCTAAAGGTTATGAAATACACACGAATTTGATCATCAAAATAATAAGAAAAACAAAATCGCTGTACTTGGTGAAACTTAGTGAAATTTGTGGAAGTTTAAATACATCATGATTAAAAAAAAAAAATGAAATATTAAAGTTAATAAAAGCATTTGGTTATAATGTACCATATCTCTCTCGGCATCAATGTAGGGTCCAGGTCGAAGAATAACAGCAAGCCCTCCTCATAAACTATATTTAAATAATTAAAAAGGTCCACTCCCCCTCCGAAGCTGTAAACCCCAGGCTCTGGTTCATGGCTGGACCACTCCACGTAACTATAAAGTAAATTACATTATACAGGGTGCCCATAAATTATCTTTACAAGTTAATTTCAGTTGAATTTGTAAAGATAATCTATGGACACCCCGTACAATATTAATGACGCCTCCATTTGGCGAATGAAGCATGTGAAGTTTTGCGAAATCAGGTTAAAATTTACTTCAAATACAAAAACCATCGAGTAAAATTTTTTCGCTTCCTGTCTTCGTTTATTTACAGGGTTTAATCATGGTTTAGTTACACTTTCGAATGGAAGTAAAGAACTCTGAAAGAACGGAGGTTTCACTAAAAATATATCTATATATAAAACCTTAAATTGGGGCTAGGGCTCCCGGTAGTTCAGTGGCCTCGGTATCATACTCTGGTGAGGTTCTGGATTCGCTCCTAGATGCCGTCTCTCGGGTTGGGTTCGGCGCCGGCTACTCACCCTGTCAATGCTCAGGTTCAGGTGACCTATAGGGCACTTTCATCTCCACGCGGTAGGAATAAGAGTTTCTACGCTTAAATTGGGATCAACAGAACACTAAGTTGGAATCTCCTTGTAACATTCATCATTTGATAATAGGTTTTCACGAAGGAAGTTGTGGAAATTCTGCAGTTTGCTTTATCTACAAAAGCCAAATCATCTTTAATAGGAGTAAATTCAAATTTAACCTGGTTTCACTTACTTCTCCAAATGGGTGACCATTGTAATGTAAGTACAAGAGAACATATATGAGCGGATAAGCAGTGATATTCCCTCCCAAGTGTTTTAACTTCACTTACTATAACAGTCTTGAGCTATGTATACAATCGTTACGCCTTTAATTAAATAAAAATAAGTAAGCATATTACATAACGGGATCGCGACATCTAATTGACTTGACACTCAATCGACAAGTATATTGTGGGGTTTAGATTAAGTTAGGGTAAGTTACGTTAGCATAGGTTAGGTTATTGTCAAGCTTGTCACTCCACCTTAGACCTACAGTTTAACGTGGAATACGAACCACGCCCCACCAGCATCCCAGCGTCTTAACCACTAGGCTACCCACGGTACCCATTTATCTACCATCCAATTTTTATTGTATGGAAACATGAACAGCTGGGTTTTGTTGCGCGCCGCCTGCAGTCACCGGGTCTCGATCTCGGGGCCGATGGATTCGTAGTCAGCGCGCTAACCACTACACCACCGAGGCGCATAAAGTAGAGTAAAGTATTTATTTCCTAAAAATGTGCAGTAAATGCATTACATAAAAAAAATATGTATTTTATTTATTCGCAAAAGTTTTAAAACAGATTATAAAAGTTGAAGCAACTTTTGTATATCACTTACCTCTCACGTGGACGATAGTTCCTATTTTTTACGGGACATAGTTCAAGGTATAAATTTAAATACGAGGTGCTACACGGTACTTAACATAACACTAAAACTAGGTTAGGTTACGTTTGTTATACTTAGTTTTACTTTAAGTTTCAAGTCTTTGTGTGTGTGTGTGTGTGTGTATAGTGTGATTCACTCGCTAGTTGCCCCAGAGTATCGCTAATATATCCGCTGGGACTACCAGCGAGTGAATCACCCTGTATTTTGTATCAGGATAACGCATTTTCTGCTTTTTTCTATTAATCTTGATTTAAACACTGAACATGTTTTAGTTAAATGTAATGATGGCCTTGTTGAACCTCCTTCCCAACATCTAAGGTTATACGACAGAGGGGACCTACAGCTTTACGTGGAATCCGAGTCACGGATCGCTACGTTGTTTTAACGCGGAGGACGGTCCCCCATCCAACTACTAACCAGACTCAGCGTCGCTTAACTTCGCTAACCGACGGGAAGCAGTGTTACGACATTGGCTTCGACGTAGTTCACGTGGTTTAGGAACCGAAGTTTACCCGGGCTCAATCCGTGTTAATTTTTTGAGTTTTGGGACCTTCTGAATGTTTTTTTTTCCTTTTTGGTAAAATATTACGATGCAAAATTTCTTGGAATTTTATAGTCATGGCATATATATATATATATATATATATAAAAATTATTATTATTATATTAATATGGTAATAATGATTAGTTATTAATTAATAATGATAATTATAAAGAGGACTTCCATACAAAACCTACGTTTGAACTGTATTGCAACCGGCGTGTTTAAGTTTCCTCACTCTGTCTCTCCAGTCATCCGGATGTACTCGGAAATAGTGAATGGTGCCGGAAATATATCGAAACGGAAGTCCATCCTTCAGGAAACTGTTGGTTGAACGGTCGATTTCGAAAGTCCTTTTCTGAATAATTTGAATTGTCAGTAATGTGTATTAAAAGTTGAAGATTGACAATTTTGCTGCAGAATGTATACATCCATAATTAGTGGAATAATATTAAAGAAAATCTCTCTCTCTCTCTCTCTCTCTCTCTCTCTCTCTCTCTATCTCTCTCACACACACACACACACACACACACACACACACACACACACACACAGTTAATGCAGGTGAAGCTTCAAAAAGGTAATTCTTGCAATATTCATACCTCTTGTAAATTCCGTACAAAAAACATAAAAACTTTATGTATACTGTTATATAATTCTGTCCTCCACAGCGAATAGTATCGCGTATTGTACAGGGTGATTCACTCGCTGGTAGCCCCAGAGTATCGCTAATATATCCGTTGAGGGCTACCAGCGAGTGAATCACCCTGTACAGTTACTGTTACGATGAGGGTAAGACAGTTCTTAACTTAACATTTCTTGTATATCTCAAATTTTCTTGGAATTTTTTGGCGTCCTTGAGGAACATCAACTAAGGTCTAATAAGGATAAATTAGGTCAAGTTAAATTAAATTAATTTGGGTTGATCGAGGTGTTGATAGCATGACAAACTGAGAGGTTTTGGGGTATGGGCGTAAGGGCATTTTTGAAGCGAAAAAGAGCATTGGGCATATTTCTCCAAATCATCAGTTTGTGTATCCTGATCAAGTTTCTGAAGTTGAAACTTGTTTTAATTTTGCATATAATTAAAAGAAATTAAATTAAATGACGTAAAAAGACTATACAGGGTGTCCCATAAGTCCGGTCTCATAGGAAAATTTATTTTAAATTAAATTTACAAGATTAATAAATTAGAACTAAAACAAATGTTTAAAATGATGTCTTGTTTTGGGCCTTTTTTTTTGTTGCAGGTAGAACAACACGCAATGGCTAATATGAAAGTGAGTTACACTCGTGAGGAAAACGCCTCCGTAAGTGTAACTCGCTTTCATATTAGCCACCTCGTGTTATTCTACCTACAACAACAACAAAAAAAGTTCCCAAAACAAGACATCAATTTGAACATTTGTTTCAGTTCTAACGTATTACTTTCGTAAATTTAAATTAAAATAAATTTTCCTATGAGACCAGACTTATGGGACACCCTGTATAATAAGTAGAAACTATATAAACAGAGAACAAAGACTTATCGTAACCTTCTATACATGGAAATATTCTCTTCTTTTGTCTCAAATGACTCCAAAAAGAAGTTTTAAAGATTATTTCTTCTATCTAAAGAAGTTATGCATCATTTAAAAGAAGTTATTGCATCATCTGACAAGAAACTTTGATACCCAAAAGAAGGAAAAACGTCTCCTGGAACGTACCCTCAGAAAGAAGTTATAAGTTCTAAATTCAGAAGGTTTTATTTTGAATGTACAGCTATGCATAAAAATGCAATGAATATAAATAGAATATATTCATGCTTCTATTATTTATTTGGTGACAGTGTTTTCTAACACGCTTTTAGCGGTCAATATTTAATGATAAATACAGCTCTAAATGTCCAGTGTTGTTCTTCCGGTTTGAGTCTCAAAGAGAGAGAGAGAGAGAGAGAGAGAGAGAGAGAGAGAGAGAGAGAGAATAATAAAACCAAACTTACCTCATTATAAACTTGAGCCTTAGTGGTAAGACCTATTATTATTAATAAAACAAATCCATAAAAATGTCGAGTTGTGAACATTTTGAAAATTATTCTGATATAAGATAATTACGTCTCATTCCTGTAACCAAACAATTAAAAATATGAAAAATCACACACACACACATATCTATCTATATATATATATATATATATATATATATATATATATATATATATATATATATATATATATATATATATACACAGTATATATATATATATATATATATATATATACACAGTATATATATACATATATATATATATATATATATACACAGTATATATATACTGCTTGCATTTTTACAGGGGAGACAGGGCTACGGGTCTACGTCATTGTCAGTGTCGTACCACCGCTTCCCGTCGATTAGCGAGGTTAAGCGACATCGAGTCAGGTCAGTACCTGGCTATGTGAGGTGGAGAGTACAAGAAACCAACTCACTACTTCACCAAGCCAACTCGAGAGGAAGGGCGACAAGCTTGACTTTCGTGAAATGAGGAATCATCGCGAGGAACCTTTGAAAGGAAAGTAATTGAATGGGGGACCATCCTCCGCGTCCAGATTATGTATCGAACCGTGGTTCGGATCCCACGAAAAGTTGTAATCTCCTCAGTCATATGACCTTAGATGTTGCGAAGAAGGTTAAATAACCCCGATCATGACACTTCAGGTAACAAGATACCATAAAACAAGTTAAAAAAATATTGCTGGAGTTACTTCGTTATTTGTAAAACCTTAAAAAGATTTATAAGTTAAACTTTCAAAATAATAATAATAATAATAATAATAATAATATTATTATTATTGGGATGAAAACTTTGCATGAAATTTTATACCAAACGAAAACTGTTTCAAGAGTTACCGAAATCAAATTTGAAAACTTTGAAAACTACGAAATTCAATTACAGAATGATTTTAGTTCCATAATTTTCATAGTTTCGAATTTTGAAGTTGGTTACGTAGTTTCGTAATTTCGATTTTCATAATCTAATTTGTGTATTTTCATAACATTTATAAGTTAGGATGACTTTATTGATTTTGATGAAGAATTTCCTTCTGTTTCGTTTGGAAGGAGTATATATATATATATATATATATATATATATATATACATATACACACACGAATATATTATCGGGTAGGGCGTCGCCCGGCAGTGCTGAGACTGCTGAGTTGTGGGGTTCGAACCACATTGCTGCCTAGAGGTGGGCGGTTGTCTTTTCTGTATCTTACGTCACGACGAAACGGCGGGCCGGCCACTCCCCTTTAAGTGACTTAGGCTAAGGTATCCCACACTCTGGCCCCCTCTTTCCCACTTCCCTTGGATGTGGGAAATAAATATTAGCTATATATATTGGTACACGGCAGCTAAATGCTCTTCGGTATCGGACTCTAGACGGCGAGGCTCTGGGTTCACTCCCAGATGCTGCCGCTAGGTATGGGTAGTTCTGAGTTAGCAAGCTGTTTATTTATACCTCCTCCCTCTCTATGCGTATCACTTTAAAGAGCCCCGTGTACCACAGTGCCACCATGAAAAGAATTAGTAAGTAATTGGTTAACTAAAAGTACGAAAGTCGTCATCAAAAGTTCAGAATCACTCATGAATTTCTGTAATATGTTCTTTTGGAATCACAACTTTTTGCATTCAGTATGCTTTAAAATTAGAAAATGACACTCATTTTGAAGTGGACATTTTGCTCCAGAAGTGTTTATTCACAGTGTGATGGAAACAACATTAAAAATCAAGGACCGGAAGATATTTTGAAAAAATTATAGAATTGAGCTCTCTCTCTCTCTCTCTCTCTCTCTCTCTCTCTCTCTCTCTCTCTCTCGTTTCTAGGATTGTTTTGAAATAATATGAAATATAATCCAATATAATGTTGAAATATTTATAAAATATAAAGCTTATATATTTTATTCTAAATAAGATTAATTTGTTTTAATTTATTATTTATTATTTTATTATTAATTTTATGTATTTTGTTTGAATATAATTTTTTTTTAATTGTTTAAATGAAATACGGTCATAAATTTTTTGCAGTTTAGATAAATGCATTCACAATTGCCATAAATAATTGATTTTTCTCAGTTAATTACTTTCAAGTACCAAATGAACAGGTTCTTTTAAGGAGCAAAGTCCCTAATCAGCGCGTAGTAGCTGGTTATGAGAACAGGATGAAAGTAAAAAGTAACTCTCTCCTCCATCAAATTCCCGAAATGAGGCGGGATGCTGCAGAGTGGTTGGGCCATGTCGATCCTTACATTTGTTTAGCAAATTAATGATAATAACCATAATAATTTAAGGAAAAAGTATATGTGTATATAGTAAAAATGCCCTCACCAGCATTCGAACCCAGGACCTCCTGAGTAGAATTCGCTCGCGCGATATCATCCTATTCGGGAGGTTCGAATCTTGATGCGGGTAATTTTTGTTTCGTATAAAACCCACACGTGCTTTGGCGTGTTATTTTCTCTCTCTTCTCTCTCTCTCACACACACACACACACATACACACACGCACATGTTGACAAGTTCAGAAGTAATGGCAAACATACGAGTAGCTACTGCGGGTGCAGTCAAGGTGAAAACTTAAAACTTTTGCCAATTAAACTGCCATACTCGAGTCAAAATATATAATGAGCAAAGACTTTATAATAAGCGAACTCTCGGGGAAAATTCATTCTTCCGTAATATGATCTCTATTTAAGGCTGAAAATCCCGTCCAGAGGCGAAGGCAACAGTTTGGGAGAATGACTCTAATCATTTCTTGCGCGACTCAACTCAGTCAACATGTGACATGACATCACAGCAGATGAAGACTGAAGTATCCTGCTTTAAAATTATTTTGAATACATTTGAAAATATTGTCACTGAAAATACCAGTTCGTGCCTTTGCAAACCTGCAACAACTACGATAGAAATGTTAAAGTCAAGTAGGTAGTGTACCATTCGTTTCTAAAACAAAAGACAAATGACGAGTGAATTTGGAAAACGTGTAAAAAAAAAGGAAGATCAGGAAAAGAGTACTCAAAATATTTTAAAATGTAGGCTTGCTGCCGAGTGACCAGAGAAGGAACCCCTAAAAGAGTGTTAATGAAAAGTACATTAAGTTCATTTAACCCTTTAAGGCCGGAATTTTTGTAGGGCTAAGTTATGAATGCCGCAGTGGTGGGCACCGTTAACCAAAAAGTTAACTTCGATAACGATAATCCGTTAACCCCAATTTTTAACTCCGATAACGATAATCCGATAATTTTACTACAAAGTTAACGGAAGTTAACGATAATCCGTTAACGATAACTATTTCTTTACTAACATTTAAAAAAATCAAGGAAAAAAGCTTTAAAACCCATAGAAAATGTTTATTTATGCAAAATCCAACAATAAATAGGTATTTAACTGTATTTTTATCAAGTTTTGCAACTTTTTTGCTTAATAACTTTTTTTTTATTTTTAATAAAAAATGTACTGATTACATGTTTTGAAACCTTGTAACCACTAACCATTAACTAAATTTTAATTTACCAGAGAATTATTATGGCGGGAACTGAAAGGTAAAATTAAATTTTAGGCACATTTATTAAAGACTATGACACAATGTGCTAGTTGCCCTTCAGAAAGACCAACTTCTCAAAGTTAGGCCCAACTGCCAGTCTTGACCTCTTGAGCCTCCCCAACCTCCCCTTGCGAGATCTGGAAGCAGACTGAAGTTATGGCGGTTTGAATTCATTCGCGGAGCAGTGATCTTCCGTGAATGACTCCTCGCAGTTAACGTGTTAACGGACTTTAACAGACTAAATATCGAGTTATCGGAAGTTAACTGGTCCGATAACGATAAATGGAAATTAACTTCCGTTAATAGTCCGTTAAAAAAGTTAACTTCGTTAATTAACTGTCATCGGATTAACGCTTTAGTGCCCAACACTGTGAATGCGTAAGGTGACCAGTCGTACTGATTTGGTCAGTACAGCACCGACTTTCAGACAGAAAACAATGTACTGACAGTACTGAGTACTGACTGATTTTTTGGTTTGTACTGATTTTCTACTGTCAAACTAACGATTTAGTTTTTCTAAAGTTATCGATAATAACTGCAAACATTCACAGAAAATGAAAGCTTTGTTTTAATGCTCGCGCACATTGTTTTCATTGTTTTTGTTTAGATAAAGTTTAAAATAAGTGACATTGTGATTGAGAGGTAGGTTTTGCTTGTTTTCAATTTTATTACTTGTGTTAATGTTATTCTGTAAAATGGCATTAGTAAAATGTGTTGTGAATGTGGTGAGCTAAATAAAAGGTTTTGTGATGCTTTTATGTTTTAGAAGTGTATTGTCAGTGGCGTAAATCCGTCAAAAAATGTTGGGTCGAAGCCTGAAATTGGGTTACAAACCGTTACATATATTCCATATGCAATTAACGAGTAGTAATTCAAAACTGCATATTTTATCGGTCAGGTTCATAACAAGTACAACTAATATGACTTTTTAATTACAATTTTATCTGGCGCTCCCAGCAACAAATGCACCTGTGGAAAGGTTGTTTTTCCTTTGTACCAATTACTGGTCCTCTAACAAAACTAGACATAATGTTGCTACATTGAAATCTGTGCTTCTTGTTCGCATCAACATTACCCTATGAGGAGTTGCGGGAAATTAAAGACATCTTAAAACAAATTCATTCAAGCCAAAAGTACTCTTATCAAGAAAAAGTAACGTTATTTCCTGTTCCTGTTCATTTTTTTTTGCATGCAAATAGTGTTGTGTCTGTACTGATTTTCATTGAAATAAATATGGTCACCTTATCAAAATGCGTGAATTTGAAACGCTACCAATTTGTACCGGTCGTCCTGAAAGGGTTAAATTAAATCTACAGTAAACTTACTCTAGGGCCTAGGCTAATGTTATAGGTTATCGCTGTTAGACCTTTTCCTACGAAAAATCTCATACACGAATGATCACTATAATATGGACTTAATTTTACTATGTAGGCCCGTAGGCCTAAATTAAACCCTTATTTGGCCTTGTATTGGTGTCTAGAACTAAACGTCACACTTTTCCTTGGTACTACCAGGGAGTTGAGAACCTGAGGGCTCAAAGAAGCGGGAAAATGATTAGGTTTTGAACGCTTGAGAGTTCCAAACCGGCCATAATATAAGGAAATAGCGGGGATACGAGTTGTGCATATAATTCCACAAATAAATGAATAAAGACCAACAAAATATAATTTTTCAAGTAAATTTTATTAGTTTAGGATAACTGAAATGACTCTAATAGGTTATATATATATATATATATATATATATATATATATATATATATATACACACAAACTCAGAATGGTCCCCTGAGAAACTTATATGTTAAACACAGACCGTGCATGGAACAAGGAACTCTTCTGGGAAAATTAAATCCACTATAGTCCGAATAAGTAATGGTAAATGACAAATACCATAGTTTTTCTTTTTCATGATGCTAGCCCGACGTGGGCAACGGGTCTCTCGCAAAGAGATCCCATAAATATAGCTTCCCTCACCAGCTATCTGCAAAGCAGACAGGATCCAGCTTTGGGACATGGACCTAGGGTTTAAAGCAAGCCTAGTCCCTACTAGGCTTGCTTTAAACCCTAGGTCCATGTCCCAAAGCTGGATCCTGTCTGCTTTGCAGATAGCTGGTGAGGGAAGCTATATTTATGGGATCTCTTTGCGAGAGACCCGTTGCCCACGTCGGGCTAGCATCATGAAAAAGAAAAACTATGGTATTTGTCATTTACCATTACTTATTGGACTATAGTGGATTTAATTTTCCCAGAAGAGTTCCTTGTTCCATGCACGGTCTGTGTTTAACATATATATATATATATATATATATATATATATATATATATATATATATATATATATATAATAGTAGTAAGTAAATATTTAAGAAAATATTTTCGTCATTCACGGAAATGAATTAGTATGACTAAAATTTAAGCCTTCTTTTATTATGTGTGTAAAATTTACAGTAATCTACACTGTGGTTTTTACTTCAAAAATATGATTCAATAAAGCTTATTCCTATTATTTTCAAATAAATTGCCAATAGTTTACGCTTTAATGACTTTAAATAGTTCTCTTAAAAGTTAATTTTTTTAAAGAAAACGATTTAAAGGGGATTAAAGCATAAGCCATAAGCTATTTGCGGTTTATTTCAAAATTATACATAGAAACTTTATCGAATCATATTTTTTTTAAAATAAAACTACCAAAGGAGATGTTACGTCTGCGTTATTTTGTGAAGAGAAAAAGGTAAATCTTTAGGAGCGCTCCATTTTTCAATATTAAACATACACTCATAAAACATATACCATTTGAAAGCTCACATTTTTTGAGTCTAAAAATGTAGTAATCCAAAAGTATCAATAGCAAATAAAAAGTAACTAGGTTTAAATATAAAACCCTATACCGATCAATTTATGATGCGGGATCTTTACGGGGGCTCCGCCCCCGTACACCCAAGACCTAAATTATACAAATGATAATGTAATAACATATTCATGTTAGGTTAGGTTAGCGTAACAATTACAAAAAATACCATCTTACAACACAGACTGAAGATTTATAACTTAGCCAACCTTTATAATGTAGTTAATGACGTCACGCGTCAAACAATTAATTAAATCTAGTTACTTTTTATTTGCTATTGATACTTTTGGATTACTACATTTTTAGACTCAGAAAAATGTGAGCTTTCAAATGGTATATGTTTTATGAGTATATGTTTAATATTGAAAAATGGAACGCTCCTAGAGATTATCTGAGAAAAATATCAATTTAAGAAAGAATGTGACCAGTAAGCAACATCTTAAAACAAACTGGCAATCTTATCATTGCCAGTTAGTGTATTAAAAAGACTGTAAAATAGTGTAAATACAGTAAATGTTTTTAAGTCAATGCCGTATGAGCCATTTAAGAACTCCTCATTATCTTTGGGTAATACAATTAAACCAAACTCAACTATATTTAATTAGTCCACGCTCGCATTATAACATACAATATATTCATAGAAAAATTTTTGAACAGAAATTTTTATTCGACTGAGAGTTAACAATTTACTTTAAATTCACAAGTATTTCGATTTTTAAATACAGATTCACAAATTTTGAGTCACCTTTGCTTCGGTTGTGATGCTCGAAATTTTGATGGCTGCGTTATTTTCTACATTTATTGACCTAGTGGTTTTTGTGGACTTCGCAAAGGTGCATGAAAATTTGTAGAATCACGGACCGAAGGACTAGGTTAGCCTTTTCATTATCTTTTTCATCTAAACTACTGTAGAGCCTTAGGTTCCTAGACCTAATTACGTACATAACTACCTGACTGTAATTTAGATAAGTGTATAACGTGTGTTAGCGCTCCATAGGCTTATTGTTTGTGATTAACTTCATGTATCCTGAGTACATTAATTTAGGATACAAATCTAAACTAATTAGTATAAGCCTAATTAATTTCTTTCCACAATTTCATTCAATTTCTAAACTAATATTAAAGCTCGTTAGGCATAATCCAGAGGCCCTATCCTGTTCACAGTTAGTTAATTTAGCTTAGGCTAGGTTACTCAGTTCACTTATAGTTTATTTCATAACCATTGTCAAATATACCAAGGTAACTCGTATTATCTATAACTTTTTTGAGGATAGATTATAATATATATATACATATAGGATGATGATGTCGTCGTCGTCTGTCTGTCTGTCTGTCCTGTTTTATGTTCGGTTATACACCTTAAACTACTAGGGTAATCTGCACCAAATTTAGTATACACGTTAATTAAGGAAAACTAGAGAAGGTTTTAGTAATGCACCCGTCCTGTGTGCGCGTGTGTAAAAGACAATGTTTTTTTTCAGTTTGGGTATCGCGGATTTTCGAACTGAAAATTTGTATCCTAATAATTTTTATATTCTAATAACGAAAATGACATTATTTTCTTGAGAAATATGGGCAACATACGAAAAAATTGCATTTATATACGCACTAAGTTTGCATGGCGCATGACCATTGTCTAATTATGTAGTGTTATGTAGTGGGTTTTACAAAAAAAACGCAGATAATATTCTTTATTTATTAAAATTTGCAATATTTAATATTTAATAAATAAATCTTCATTGCATACATTTTTTCTCCAACGAACTCGCATAAACAGTAATTTTTTGTTGTTATTAATGTTATTTTTGCCTGCTTAGACCTAGTTTTAGTCTGAATATTATTGTTGTAGTGTGAGCATGTGATAATGCAGTGCTGTGATCTATCTACTTGTGAGTTGCCCCCGGCAAGTGAATGCCCGGTTAGATCAATTGAATGGCCGGTTAGGTCAACTGTACGCCCTTGACGATTGGTTAGGTTAAGTCATGATATTTTCGTTAGTTTTAACGAAAATATCACGACTTAACCTAACCAATCGTCAAGGCGTACTGTTGGCCTAACCGGCCATTCAATCGACTTAACCGGGCATTCAATTAACAGGTGCCGCCCAGCAAACTCGTATCCGGGCGTTATGAGTGGCGTAAACTAGATAACAGTCGTTCGCCATACAAACTAGTGCGCGTATAAATGCAATTTTTTTCGTATGTTGCGCATATTTCTCCAGGAAATAAAGTATTTTCTTTATTAGATATACAAATTTATTAGTATACAAATTTTTTTTTTATTTCGAAAATCAGACTGAAAAATCCGACATAATAAAAGCAAAATCTGATTTGAGATTCTCTCTCGCTGCCTGCAATTTGTCGGATTTCTTTTCTCTCCAGTGAAGGGAGGGAGGAATTTTACCCCGGCACATTCTGAATTCAACTCTGGTTCAGTATACTTAAAAACAAATCTATTTTAAACTCCCCTCTTACGGACTGCAAAGTATATATAAAATTAACGTGAGGTTAACAACTCATTTTTAATTTTGAGGTTTATCAACTCATTTTTAATTCAATGAGAATAAACTATTTTTTTCATAGTAAGACAGAATTCCCTTCTCCCTTTGCGCATATTTCGTTAATCAATACATTTGTGATGAGTTATACTGTAATTTATTATATGTTAGTAAAACTTAGTTAAACTACATACGAATTTAAAATACAAATGGGGGAACATTAAGGGGTGAGCATCCCTTTAGATCCTAGACTTATGAACTCATTGCACTCCAATATCCGAAGCCATTTTGTTGATTAGAGGGTCATTCAATAAAAACTCTCCCCATTTCAGGCTCTTCTACTAAGCAGATAATAACGACCACTATTCTTTAAATACTATTCTTAGGCTTTACCTAAAACCAGAATTAACAATTACACTGGCTCACATAATTTGAATTTTGGAGTAAGACCGCCCCCATTTATAAAATGGGGAGGTTTTATTTCTAATTTATATATTTTAAACTAAAATTAAAATAACTGATATACTATTTATTATAGGTTAAATTTAACGTAAAAAATAATCTTGTATTTAGTACAACAGTTTTAATTAAATTATAAAAATTTTCATAATTGGACTGGTTAATATATATATACCGTATATAATATATATATAACCTTGGTTTTGCTTTCGCCTGAGTTGTTCATTGTGACGAAGGTCAAGCTTGTCACTCCACCTTAGACCTACAGTTTAAAGTTGAATCCGAACCACGCCCCAGCAGTAGCCCAGCGTCTTAACCATTAGGCTACCCAGGGTACCCATTTATCTACCAACCAATTTCTTTGTGTGGAAGGATGAACAACTGGGTTTTGCTGCGCGCTGCCTGCCGTCACCGGGTCTCGATCCCAGGGCCGATGGATTCGTAGTCAGCGACGCTAATCACTACACCACTGAGGCGTAATATATATATATATATATATATATATATCTATATATATATGCAGTAAAATCACAGAATAACACGTGATCTTATTAATAAGCAAGCAACACACAGGGAAAAAGGGAAAAAATACGAAATCCACGAAATTTCGTTTTTCTTTTTCCTTTTTCCCTGTGGTTGTTTGCTTATATATATATATATATATATATATATATATATATATATATATATATATATCAGTGGTGGGCACGCGCAACGATTTTTGTAGCGCCGCAGCCGCAGCCGCAACCGCAACTCTGCTGAAATAGTTGCGCCGCACGCGCAAGCGCAACCCTTTTTCAAAAGTTGCGCCGCAAGCGCAAGCGCAACCAAAAATGTTGCGCCGCAAGTTGCGCCGCAACTGCCCACCTTTGAATTATATATATATGCACACAACAGTAATTTTAAATTTATTAATATTATATGCGACTGAGCAAACTGGAGATAACTCGCTAAACTTCTACAATACTCGTTGAAAAAAGGTAGTGCAGACCGCACCAAATCTCTTATTTTTCATTATTTTTTCCATCTTGCTCACCACCATCACCTCCTTTCTCCTTTCTATGCCTTTCCTAGACCTTATTTGTTAATAAATGAATAAATAAATGTAGAAACTCTTATAATATAAGTTTTTGTTTATGATTCCAATTTCACAAATTGCCCCCGACTCATTTTTTCTTGATTGTGAAACCGAGTTTTATAATGGCGTCCTTTTTCCTCAAATTGAAATAAGTTACCACTAATATTTACACTTTGTTAACGTAATGTAAACGGAATTATAATTTAGGGTATAAAAATATTTATTTCAATAGTAATTCTCTTGGGTAAGACTGTGTAATATAAATTAGGTGGTTTACCTCTTAAATTAAAAATAATTATTTACTGTATATTCAAATATGAACACTGTCGCACAATGATAATTGTATTTGAAGCAATTCTGTACTGAAATTCATACGAAATTATATTCTTTCTAATAATCCCTGAACGGATAGTTTATCTATAAGAGCTTTGATAAGAAATAAAGATAGCAGGAAATGATCATTTAAACTTGTGTAATCTCTCTCTCTCTCTGTCTTTCTGTCTCTGTCTCTCTGTCTTTGGCTCTCTCTAGCCACTTTCTTTCCTGGGCTAGTCTAAAGTGGATATTCAGGTCTTTGTTAGTCTGTAACTTTACTGGGATTCAGACAGGTTTATAAAACCAATCCTTATCAATGACCACCTTCGTCCGTTCTCTGTCACCATGACACGAAGGATACTACAGTACATACGAAAACTGCGAGTTTAGGCCTCGTTTTTCTTATTCTAGAGCAGTAGTTCCCAAACTTTTTGAGTCATTACCCCATTTTCACATGGATACCTTCATAATGACCCCCACCCCTACCTGTACCCCACGTAAAGCCAGTCCCAGTGTTGCCATGTCGTTTATTTATGCAGTTTCTGTACTTTAGATGTACTTGCTGAGTACAAAATTACCCCACTGAAAAAGCCAAATTACCCAATGGGGTAATTTACCATAGTTTGGGAAACTCTCTCCTAGAGGATAGATTTGATGTTTTGCAGAATATGGCTGAAAATTTGAGTAATATACTCCTGAACACTTAATTAAATGTCTTTTCACCACTGTAATTTATGAGGATATTAGCTGATGTTTTCAAATATGGTGGAAGTTGAGGGCCGACAGAAATTTAGGTCATTCTTAATCAATCATCAAAGTAGTCATTTTCAAAGTAATATTCCTTAATTTTGGTTATACCACGTGAATAAATGAGGTGAGCTTCGTTTCTAATAGATACATACATTTTACGGTGTCTGTTTCCACTGCAAATCTATATATGATGAGGTCACCATTTGTATTCATTTTAAGTATAGGGTGGCCACAAAGTCCCTTTGCAGTGAAATTACAGCATATCTGTATGTTACCTTGTTTTTTCATGCAAAGAGACTGTGGCCACCCTATACTTTATTTAAATTAACTTAACCTAATCTGAGCTCTTCTAACTTAACCTAACCTCTCATTAAATGCGTTTTAATTAAATTGCTAAACTAATTTAATTAATGTAAATTTTTAAATTTGTATTTAGTAGTTAGTGATTTTTCTAAAAAAAAAGCGCGTCTTTCTTTTACCATATCTGTTTTCAGGTATATAGAGATGCAATAAGTTTAAATTCTCTGTAGACGTCCATTTCGCGTACGTTAATCAAATTTACCCAACACAAACTTGAAACAGGCCACAGGTGTGTGTGTGTGTGTGTGTGTGTGTGTGTGTGTGTGTTTTAAACCCCAAAACGAAGTCTATAATTGGGTTAGTGATCCGCATTGACACAGTTTCCCAAAAATGTATGGTTTCAAAATTTTTTCAGGAAAATGTTGAACGATCAACTGTTATAATCAAAGTAAGAGGAACGCACATGTGAACTCGGAATTCTTTGTAGAATTGGGTAACATGTGCGAGTCGGCCAATTTAAGTTAAGTGATGTAGATGTATTAGGGGTAGCCAGTGGTAATTTTACATACGTTAGTGATATGAGTGGTACCCAGGTGGATTGAGCATTGACTCACTAGTAATAACCTAAACTCCTAAAGGATCGAATTGTTAGAGTTCATATTCTGCATGATTTTCCTTCTTTCTGATCATAGACCATTAGAAATATTAATTAACTTTACCAATTTATGCGCAACACGACTTAACAAGAACTCAATAGGTAAGAATAATCGCGTCGATTGGTCCAATGTTAATATGCAACAGAGAATAGAATACAAAGACAGAACAAGTCACCTTTTTAATAATTTAAAAATTTTGCATCTTACTCTGTAATAATTATCCTTGCTCAAATGATTCTCACTGTAAACTCATAGATAGGTATTATAGTAAGATAATATCCCTGTTAAGAGAAGCGGGAAGCCCCCTGATTAAATCTTACAACTATCATACTAAGATTATTCTTGGATGGAATGATTTTATTGCCCCCTGAAGAGGGAATCGAAAGACGCCTATGATTTGTGGTGCTTTCATGGTAGACCCAGATTAGGACCAGTATTAGGGTCAGTATAAGGTGGCCATAAGGCGATGTAAACAAGAAGAAGAGTCTATTCGAGCATCAAAAGCCTGTGAAGTGCATAAATAACGATAACAACAAATTTTGGAAATTTGTTAAGAATCAAACGGGTGTCAAAAATGTCCTCCCTCCGACAATCGATGGGGTGTCGGGGGAGGATGACATTGCAAAGCTGTGGAAAAACCACTATTCTAACATTCTTAATAGTGTGAGTAGGGATAATCTTAAGATAGATTGCAGCGAAACGATTGTGGGAGGGACAAGGGGAAATATTTTGATATCATTTTCTGAAGTAAAGAGGTTAATTAAAGAGTTAAAGACTGGTTCTGCGTCAGGGGTAGATGACTTATCGAATGAGCACTTAAAATATGCAAATGACGTAGTATATCTGCATGTATCATTGCTCCTATCAGCCATGCTTGCTCATAGCTATATCCCTGCAGAGTTCATGAGGGTATATATCTTGCCCCTGGTCAAAAATAAGTACGGAGACATTCTGTCTAGCAATAATTACAGGCCTATTGCTGTCGCTTCCTGCTTCTCAAAACTACTAGAGAAACTCTTGTTACTCCGATTAAATGATTTCCTATGGACATCTCCTTATCAGTTTGACTTTAAAAGGTCCCACTCAACTGACCTGTGTATCATGTACTTAAAGAAACAATATCTAAATACATTGACAGTAATTCAACTATTTACAGCTGTTTCCTAGACATAAGTAAGGCATATGATAGGGTGAACCACAATATTTTATTTGCAAAACTAGAAGACAGGAAGGTTCCCATGTACATATTAAATTTATTGAAATTTTGGTATTCCCACCAATCTTTCACTGTTAGGTGGGGCACTGTACTATCCGAGTGTTTTGGCTCCTCTTGCGGGGTGAGACAAGGCTGCTCTTCCCTATGCTGTTTAATGTGTATATTGACGGATTAATTGCTTCACTTAACGAGGCAACAGTGGGATGTTGTATAGATAATACAAGGATAAATAACTTAGTTTATGCCGATGATATGGTGTTAATAAGTCCCTCTGTTAAAGGTCTGGATCGGCTACTAAAGGTCTGCGAAGAGTATTCGCAGAAACATGATATTCTTTTTAATGTTACAAAAACTAAGGTTATGCAATTTCATCCTAAAAGGTGTAATCAGCCAGCTGAGATAAGGTTTGAAATGAATGGTGAGGTAATTGAGGAAGTACAAGAGTTTAAGTATTTGGGTCAAACTATTACCAGCTCCTTGAGTGATGACTCGGATATAAGAAAACAACTCGAAGCCTGTGTGCTAAAGCGAATATGACCATAAGGAACTTTCGATTCTGTACAAGTGAAACTAAAGACACTCTCTTTCGTACTTTCTGCAGTAATGTATACGGACAGCAACTCTGGGTGAATTATAAAAAAGGTTCTGGCAGAACCCTAAATTTGCTGTACAACAGGTCTTTTAGACTCACATAAATTGCCCCCGAGATGCTCAGCTTCGCAAATGTTTGCTACCCGCAATGTCCCGAGCTTCCCGGAGGTAACAAGACGTGTTCAATACAGTCTAATGCAAAGAATTAAAAAAATCAATCAACCCGATCATCCAAGCTATCCATGAGTCCTGCCATTTATCCTCTAAGCTATGGACTTTATGGTACGAAAACGTCTGTTGTAGCTCCACTGAACTTCGACATTACAGTATTATTTCTAATCAATTGTATATATGATATTTCTATCCTTAGTTATGAACTGTCATTGTATTAATAATATTTGTCATATGGACTATACTATAGTCTGCCAATAAACCTTTTCATTTTCATTTTCAACCTTTTTTCTGCCACACAGAAAGATGAAACTCTACTTAATAACTGCCTTTTCGATCGAGGAGCCAAAAAGAAAATGATTAAATTAAATAATATTTAGGGCGTGTTTTTCCTAATCTGGAAAGCTAAAATGTGCTTTGTTTTCTTCTTGGTTTGGTTGAAAGGCAATGTCTGTGTAGAATTTTTTTTGTGTGGAATATATGGGCCTACAGAAAACATTTGAATTTTTCACATTCATTTTAACAATGTAAATTTTCTTTTAAAAAATATAACACAAATGTTCAAAACTGTACGATCGGTCTTCCTTCAGAAATGTTAACCAAAACAACTATACAATTTTGGAAAACTATTTCTATACACATTTATATACTGACTATACGACTGTCTATCTAGCTATCTATCTATTATTATTATTATTATTATTATTATTATTATTATTAGTTTACATAATTGAGGCAGAGTCTGTCAAAAAAATTATTTCAAAAGCTGAATTAAGGCAGTGAAAGCTTTAATAAATGCTATTTCTGAATTCAAATTTAAATATTAAAACGTTGAATACATAATATTATCATATTCTAAAATCTTGATTTAATTTAATTTAAATAATCTTTAAATTAAAAAGGTTAATAATTTAAAAATTAAGTAGTACCAAATCCTATATCAATTTGTAATCGTTCCACGCTCGCACTATAACACACGAATAATTTTATACAAAAGATTTTGAGCAGAAAAATTTTCCATCCACTGAGACCTTAATATTTACTTTAAACTCACGAGCCACATAGATTTTAAGTGCAACTTCACTGGCTTTGAATGTGAAACTCAAAATTTTGATGGTCGCAGTATTTTGGTTAAACTGGTTTTTCTCCTCGCTTTCACAAATGCGTATAAAACTTTGTACAATCATATGGTCTGACTACGTGTATGTAAAGCGTATAATTTTCGGTCTATTTATTTATTTTCCAAATTCGGGTGGTAGAAATCGTGTTACATTTTTATTTATTATTTTGGGGAATAAATCTTTTGTTTTATTTTATCAATAATTTCGGGAATAGATCGGCTTTTTTATATATACTAGCTAAAGTGGGCCCTACGGGCCTATTTAGCTTGGGCCTTCGGCCTCAGTGATTGGGGTTTTGCTGCCCCTCAATTACTGGGGAGTCAATAGTTTTTGGTCAATAGAAAATGTAGAAAAGAATGCAGCCATGAAAATCTTAAGCTTCACAAATCTTGATACAGTGGGTTCAGATGTGAAGCTTAAGGTTTTTATTGCTGCGTTCTTTTCTATAGTTTTAATGACCAAATAAATGAACCCTCAGTAATTGGGGGGGGGGGGGGGGGGTCAATTATTCGGTCAATAAAACTATAGCAAAGACGAGGGGACGGACAGACAGGACTGCCTTTTTATAGTATAGAAGATTGTTATACTAGCAAACAAAACTCGCCCTCTGGGCGGAATATTTTTGTTAGTCACTTGAATTTTAAATGCAACTTCACAGATGTTACTTGAAACTCACGAAGCAGCTAAATTTCAAATACAACTTGTCACATTTTTTTTTACCTATCATGGCTTCCGATGCGTAGCTACAAATGTTGATGGTCAAATTCTTTTCTAAATTTATTGACCAACTTAATTTTCTTTATTCCACGAAAATTATGAAACTCTGTAGAAACGTGTTGCGATTTGGTTTACTTGTAGACTTTAATGTTAGGGAAGAACACCAGTCCACGCTCCTATAAAATTTTATATTTTTCTAATAACCAGAAAAGCAGGTCAACAAATTCACGAAAGAAAGCAACCATCAAAATTTTGAGTTTCACATCCCAAGACCAATGGGTCAAAATCTTGAAATTTAAGTGCTTTGTGTTTTAGCATAAAAATTTTTGGCCGGGATAAATTGGGATAAATGTTTTTTGGGGGACATCCGACCTGAAAAAAAAGTTGCTAAAACACTCCAGGGATCCTAAAGAATGTTGTCAAGAAGTTTCATGAATATCGGTCCAACCGTTTGGACATGAAAAGGAGACAGACACAAACAGACAGACAGACATGCGGTGAATTATGGTATGACTAGTATCAAAGCTGGGCACAAACTCGTTAATCCGTTAATCGTTAATTAACGAAGTTAACTTTTTCGTTAACGATTTAACTTTTAAGTTAACTTTGAAAATCATTATCGGACTAATTAACTTCCGTTACATTTAACTTCCGTTAACTCAAGTCCGTTAACCCAAAAAATTCATAAATAAACGTTTAAAAGTTTCTATTATTTTCAGTGCTGAGCAGGTGCGCAATTAATCCGCCATTGTTAATAGTGATGAACGAATTTCCATTTCCGCAGTGCAAAATCAGGCGATATATTTGTTTCCGTCGCCACAATTTGTGTCTTACCAAATATGGTAGTTATTTATGGCATTGGTTTGAGCAAAACATGGTCGACTGTAAAATCAGGTGGAAAGATTTGCTATTTGAGTTGAATGTTTCAACTTCTTTCAAGAAATATCACGAGCATTTTAAGGCACTTTCAATAATATATATGTAACAATTACAACAAATAACTACATTCGTTTCATTTGCAGTCTGTCTCTTGCGCAACATGTTTGTGCTAGTGAATATTTAAAATAATCGTTGTCAAGTAAGTCATGTATATTTATAATATGTCTGTGAGTACCTTATTAGTAGTCTCCTTGATACATTCTCCTTGATACCTATGACTCTGTGGTGGTCCTGAACACAATCCTGGAGACGAAGAGGCCTGCTCTCCACAGAGTCATGACCCAGCTGAAGGTCAACAGCTTCAAAGACCAGGATGTCGACTTAATGAAAGAGTATGTCAAGGTAATTATTTATAAATTATAATAAACTAGCGGGACTCGTGGAAATTCCACGATTTATTTTTTTTCTGGTTACAATTAAATGCAGGACCTTGATACATAATAGCGTTGTTTACGTAAACGTTTGAGAATACAATTATTCCAACTATATTTATTTATTGCAATAAAGTTATATTTTTCTTAACACCAGCCAGTAGATACGTTTTTTTTTGCTCATTCAATTATCGTTATATTATTGAGTAAAATACAACAGAATAATATTGCAGAATAATACAAATTTGAATTTCTACAATTTACTAATTCTCCATTGTTTTATTTCCAGATCATGTCACCTGTGGCCAAAGCACTCGACAAGATCCAGGGGGAGGAACAAGCCTACCTTGGGACTCTGCTGCCAACAGTTGCTGCGACAATCTTCAGGCTTAAGGACTTGAAGTCCAAGGGCCTCGTCTACTGCAGCGCCTTGGTCGACGCACTTTTGGCAGGCATCGACAAAAGGTTTGGGCCCCTCCTGGAGGATGACGAATGCCAGCTGGCTGCTGCCTTCCATCCCAGGTTTCGCCTCATCTGGTTGGACAAGTATGACAACACCAAGGTCGCCAGGGTGAGGAAAAGCATGGAGGGTACAGTCGAGGAGGCCATGAAGCAGCAGTCCAACGAAGTGGGCAGCAACAGTGGAGGCAGCAACAACGAGGAGGAGGAGGAGATGACTTCTTCAGTGCTGTCATCCAGACAAAAGAGAGCAGCAGAAGCCACAGGTCACTCAAGGGCAAGGCCCAGAACTTGGTCAAGACCTGGCTGGAGACCAACTCCAAGGACTTGCTGACAGATGCTGCCTTCTTGGGTGAGCAAGTGTTGGTGGACTTGTTCATCAAGTTCAACACAGCCATCCCCTCCAGTGCTGCAGTGGAGCGTTTGTTCTCTATGGCAAGGACATCCTGAGGGCCAAGAGATCATCCCTGTCTGATGAAAACTTTGATATGCTAATTTTCATGAAGGGCAACATGCATCTCATGGACAAAATGGAGAACGAGAAGAAGAGGGAAAATTAAATTATATATATATTGTGTTTTTCATTTTTTTTATAATAAAAATTAACGTTAACGGTTTATCGGTAACTTCCGTTACATGTTTAACGGATTAACGGTTAACGGATTAGCGGTTAACGAAGTTAACTTTTTGGTTAACGGTGCCCACCACTGACTAGTATACCCGCCCGTATAACAGACGGTTTTTTTTTAGGTAACTATGCCGATGCGTAGAATTATAATCCGTTACATAGCATATCCGCATGGCTAGACCGTGGTGCTGAGTTCTTTGAAAACTGTATCAACAAATTTTCTTTTATTATTATGGGCGGCAATGTGAAGCTCAAGATTTTCATGACTGCGTTCTTTTCTATAGTTTTATTGATCAAATAATTGATATAGGTCGGGCCCCGGGAGCCGATCGGCACTCTGACCGTGCCACGCAACAGGCCGTCGACTGCCAGTCTGGCCAACCGTAGACAGCCCGCTGCATGGAGATTTGAGGAAGTTTGGCCACCAGCGCGTTGATGTTTCGGTTTGACGTCGCCTCTTCGCGTTGACGTGTCCCGCGCTGGAGGATACAGCCACTGTTAGAAGCTTCCTCGTCAGCTGCTAACTGTCGACATACGTTGAGGTTTTTAGCTCCTTCCTATCAGTTTCTTATTATCTTTGTCAAAATGTGCTGTTTAATACTGTCACTTCTTTTTGTACCTTATTTTCCTTATTAATTTGTCCAACAATTTGGGATTGGAAGTATATAATGAAATTATTTCCTGTCCTGTCCTTCAAATGTTTTGATAAAAAGTTCTTTTATGATTTTCTTTCAATCAAGAATAAAGAGAATGAATTCTTTATTAAATTTTGCTTTATTCTTTCTGTCTCTCTACAAAAAATATCTCGTGTGTTGCAACAAACAACAACAACATCGACACCGCTACAAATAACCTACAAACATACATAAATAGTATACAAGACTGGCTCACACACAATAGACTCAAAGTAGCGCCCACAAAATCAACCATCAACGTACACTATTAGCAACAATAGATATTAGTAAAGCATTTGATGCTATCCCACTCTTCCCTCTCATAAACAAAATACTCAACACAAACCTTCACAATAACACCAAAAGGTGGCTGAGCAACTATCTTTCAGGAAGATACTCACATGTCACTTTTAATGGCAAGTCATCCAAAAACAAGTTTTTTCCGAACGGGGTCCCTCAAGGCTCTGTTCTCTCACCAACACTGTTCAATTTATACATGCATGACATTCCAACACCCATATATAACAAGCTTACCTTATCATCGTATGCAGATGACATCACTCTAACATCCACCCACAACAACATCGACACCGCTACAAACAACTACAAACACACACAAACAGTATACAAGACTGGCTCATACACAATAGACTCAAAGGAGCGTCCGCAAAATCAACCATCACCTTGCTAGCAAGCAACACAAAAGAACACCAGATAACTCCACAGCTTACACTAAACAACAACAACAACAACATTCCACATACTACTTACAGGACCAAAATACTTGGGGTCACATACAACACATCATTATCTTTTGCAAACCACATTCAGGACATCAAAAACAAATGTACGTCAAGACTTAACACGCTTAGGGTACTAACAGGCACAAACTTTGGGGACCAGCAGGAAACAACATTACTCATATAAAAACAATATATTCGCTCAGTTATGGACTATGCTAGCCCATGCTGGGCACCCATTATCTCAAACACACACATAAGCACCTCACAGACAATACAAAACAACGCACTTCGTATCATCACAGGATGCACTCAAACAACACTAATAGAACACCACAGAAACAAAAATACTGAAAGTTATGGAACATTTAGACATGAGGGGAACACAATTCATGGCAGCAGCGACAACTAACCCACAACACCCTTGCCACTACATGTACAATCATGCACCGACACCTCGCATCATTAAGGTAACACCAGAGAGACATTATAACCAAATACTCCATTCCATACCGCGCCCCACATACATCACACAGTACAGAAAACACACACACACACACACACACACACCTAACCCACAAAGCGCTGACACGACTCGGTCCGAATGCGGTCCTAGGTGCGAAGCCGCCACCCATTGGCAGGTCAGAGACCAGCTTGAGCAGATCGGATCGAGTTAACATAGCACAATTCCGATGTGGCCATCACCCCAACTTACAGACATATAAACACAGACTAGACAACTCCACAGACGACACCTGCCACCTGTGCCAGGACACACCACAAACAATTCAACACATGATGACAGACTAGGCTGACCATACGTACCGTTTTGAACGGGACAGTACCGTTGTTTTTATATTTCCTGGCCGTCCCGTCGTTTTAATAAAAATGTCAATTTTGTCCCGTTTTTAATAAAAACTTTTTCATGAATACAGAATATTACATAACCCCCGTCCCTTTTTTGCCACCCCAATGTCCCGTTTTTGTCTCAAGGAAATATGGTCAGCCTATGACAGACTGTACCGCTCTAGCACAACAACGAACACAACACAACATCACTAGTGCGCTGAACCTCTGGTCCACTCCGGAGAGGGCGATCGGTTACCTGCGTGTCGTCGGCTCGTTCGGTCAGGGTGGGCTGATCGGCTAACCAACAACAACAATCAAATAATTGAATCGACAATAATTGGGAGCAGCAGGCCCCCCAATTACTGGGGGCTCAATTATTTGGTCAATAAAACTATAGTGATGAAAATCTTAAACTTCACAAATCTTGACACAGTGTGAAGCTCAAGATTTTCAATGCCGCATTCTTTTCTATAGTTTTATCGCGGTGCTGGGGCCTTCTGGCCCAGTAATTGGTGAGAGCGGCGGGGGGGGGGGGGAGGCTGGTCATACATATATTTTCGTTCATTACTCGTCACCCCGATCCACATCCGAAGTTTGGTCGAAATCGGTTCAGAAACGTAAAAGTTTTTTCTGCGGACACAGACACATTTTCGGTGAATTATAGTAGTAATGTATATTATATTAAATACATTATATTTATTTATTTGTAGTTATCGAATATCGATTAAATAAATTCAGTATGTTTTATATTCGTGACTGAAACCTATATATACATTTCTGTAATATTAAACTGGGAACAAATGCTGGGATGAAAATTGAAATATATCGGGTTGGCCAAAATAAAGGTAGACCTTTTAAATCCTTCATATCTCGGCAAATATGGTACAATCGGTACATAGAACCATGAAATTTTAATGTTAGTACTAGGTAATTTTATGGTTTGTATGCCATCTTTTATCATTTTAGTTCAGAAATTAGATTTATGGCGAATATTCCAGAAAAATCTTGCTAATCATAGGTTCAAGTTGATAATTAATTGAAGCGATTTTAATTAACGTAAGCCAATTGTAGGAGGTTTGGACAAGCTTCTCAAGAAAATCGATAAAACAGGAGATATCAAAAGAATATCAGGTAGCGGTATTAAATTTGGCTACCAAACAGCTCTGATTTAAATCCTGTCGATTACGGTCTTCGGGAAAATTTGTCACAGAGAATTTATCAAGTCAAAGTAAGAAATGTCGCTTATTTACGACAGCTTCTTCTGGGAAAATGGAATAAACTACCACAAGAACAAATCAATAAAGTCACAGATGAGTTCCGTCCTAGACTGAAAAAGGTTGTAGAAGTTCGTGATAAACACATCGAGCAGTTTTTTTAAACATTAACTAACTTTTTATCTGCACATACAATGCAGTAGTAGTGTAAATGGAGAATTTCCAGTGGCATAAAGAAATGTTCAATAAATCCGTAATTTTTATTAGTTTTCATTGAAATCCGCTCACCTTATAGGAAATTTACTTAGTTGTGGGGTGTGAAAAAAATATTGAAATCTGACCATAACTTTGGATTTTACAGCTACATTTAAGGTTTTTGGACTTTTTCGTGTTATTTTCTAAAACCCGATTTCGTTAGAAATCAATCGGAGGGTAAAATTGTGTTTTGGGGTTTTACCCAAAAATCATATGCCTTAGATATAGGTAGGCCTTGAGTGAACCTAAATAATGTTGCAGACTTGTGACGTCAGAACGCTTGAAATTGCTATTTTGTTTTAACTTAACATTCTAACGACATTCTTGTTACTCTAATTTAATTTCTAACCTAACCTGGGCATAACAACCTATGCTAATTTAACCTAAATCATCTAACTTAACCCAACCAGCAGAACACTTGTCGATAGAATTTCTTGTTGACGAAATGTTGCATGGGCAGGGAAGTTAACGGTTCGCTTAAAAATAATGATTGGCTAATTAGACCTATTTGTCGATAACCCAAAATCATTATAAGCTTATAAAATGACATTCAGTTTTATCGGCTCTCATCAGACAAAGGATTAAGGATGCTGTCGTCGAATATAGTCTTAATATCAACCTTTTCCAACAGTAAAACTAAGAACAAGTTCAGTATCTATAAGATGTCATCCTCCTCCTCCAACCCTCAAGGTTGTGAAAAGGCTCCCTTACCTTCCCACACTCAAGAGCAATCACGTGACTGACAATTCAGCCCCTTCCCCCTAAATGCACCCTACTCCTCTGCTTTTTGTTTCTTTCTTCGCTTTACCAGCTTAAAGATGACGATATGGGCCGAGTTGAAACATTGAAGCTCCTCAATCATTTTTTATTAACAGATCTTTTTCTCACAACAGACTTTTTCTCGTGTACTGTCTTTCTTCTTGTCAAATATAAGAGGTAAAAGTAGTTATGCAGAGTCTGTAAACTAATAATAAGTTTCTGAACAAATATTATTGAAGTATTTGGTTTTCAACGACAGTATTTTATGCACAATTACATGATTTTAAAAATATTTTAGCTCGCGGTAATAGACCGTTTTCGATTAAATATTAAGTATTATTACAAAAAAATTCTCTCCATCAATACACAATATTTTTACGAACATGTTTTCATATTTTTAGCTGTACATATATTCTATTATATTAACAGCATTTACACACTGTTTCTTTTAAATTTCATGTAATTAAACGAAATAGTAGCACCATCCAAAGCTTTAATCTTCAAATTAAATTTCTAGAAATACATAAATCAAAGTCCCCCCTTTTAAATGGTGAATTTAAAGAAAATATTAGTCTTTTGTGGCTAACGAACATAAATTTAAATGTAAATTTCTGTGTTAATTCGTATATTCATTTCATTAAATTTTAAATTTTTTTTAAATTCAGATTTCTGTAGTATTTTTTTATGTTGAAAAAGAGCGAGAAGTAACCGAAATGTAAAATACTGTATTAATTATCCCTTTAAGGCGTAATAATAAAGGATTCTCTTCAGGCGAAATAAATTCGTTTGCCATTAATTTTAAAGGGTTGAAATATGTAAATTAGAATTACATCATTCGTCTTTTACGGTTTAAATGAAGATGTAATTAAATTTAAAGTACAATGAAGCCACTCAATAAATTGTTAAAATTATATAAAATAGACCTATTAATTATGTAAATAAATATTATATTTAGTATAAAGGCATAAATAATTATTATTAATAAATTAAATAAAGACGCCGACAGCCGATACAGACCAGCATCCGTATCTTGATGGGAACACCATTTCCTTATAAGCGAACTGACGATACTGAGGTCGGGGGTTCAAATTTTGATCGTGATGGTAAATAATTATATTATATTAGTGGTTGAGGGTTGTGACAGTTTATGACCTTCTTAATACCATCAACCCCCTTTCATTGCTCTCATTTGGATCACTGTATAAATTGAATTTGTAAAGATAATTTACGGACACCCTGTATATATAAATAAAAGGACGTGTGTGTGTGTGTGTGTGTGTGTGTGTGTGTGTTCCAGCCATAGGTCCAAAATGGAAGCAGTTACAAACATGAAACTTCACACACACACTGATTAGGTCCGAGGTTGTGCACCTGGGTATTGAATGCCCAGTTAGGTGAACTGTACGCCCTTGACGATTGGTTAGCTTAAGTCGTGATATTTTCGTTAGAGTTAACGAAAATATCACGACTCAACCTAACCACTCGTCAAGGGCGTAAATTAACCTAACCGGGCATTCAATTAATCTAATCAGGCATTCAGTTGACCTAACCGGGCATTCAATTAACCTAACCGGGCATTCAGTTGACCTAATCGAGTGTGTATATATATATATATATATATATATATATATATATATAAGAACGACGGTTGTGTAGAAGAGCGTCTACACGAGCGTCGTTCTTTACATTAATTATACTGTGTGTTGTTTGCAGTTAAAATGTATATATGTACGGCATGAGACGGCTTGTTTTGGGACCTTTTTTTTTGTTGCAGGTAGAATAACATGCAATGGCTAATATGAAAGCGAGTTACACTCGTGAGGAAAAGGCGGAGGCATTTTCCTCACAAGTGTAACTGTAACATTTGTTTTATATCTAATGTATTACTTTAGTAAATTTAATTTAAAATAAATTTTCCAATGAGATCGGACTTATGGGACACCTGTATATATATATATAATGGTTAAGAAATAAATCTAAAATAACAAGGGAGCAATCAAGAACAATTAATTAAGCGAAATTGTTAGATATACCGTTGCCTCTTATGTAAGCACTTTCCAGGGAATTGCTTTATTGCTCCTTTGAAAGCATTCAAGCATTTACAGATTAGATTAGAAGTAGTATTTAATATTATATTTCAATGTTTAAATTATGATAATTAAAAACAATACAGTTCTCTCGCGTTCTCTGATAAATTTTTAATTTTTGTTTTCATATTTTAATCTCTCTCTCTCTCTCTCTCTTCTCTCTCTCTTTGTACACTTGATTGTTGCTCAACGTTTCGAGACTTATTCTCATACATCTTCAAAAATTAAAAACCAAGATATAATAGGCACTAATTATTTAAAGGGTCAGCTTAAAGAAATTGTTTTTTTTTTAAATTGCCAAATGAACCACTTCATTTTTTCCGTAGCTTTTGATTTGATGAGAAAATTGAATAAATAATAATAGATTTTATTGAATGAATATACTTAAAATCGTGGTGGTGCTTTCCCCTTTCCGTTATGTAAAGCTAATACAGGTTCTGGCACTCCACTGACGAACTGTGCCATTTGTTCTTGATGATAATTAACATGGTGTCCATTTACTGTTGTCAATCCTCTGTGGTCTAATCTTGGGTGGGGGGAGCAAATACCCAGCTGCCACACCTTCGGGTGCGCCAATGGTTTTAGAGCAATGGGCCTCATTATTATTAATTGGCCTGATCGCTGTGCTAGTTTCTGGCCCTACTTGCTGATTATTGTTGTAAAAATTGGATACACTGGACCATACTTACTTCGGGGCTAAGTGTACCCCTAATTCAATAAATATCGTGAGTACAATACAAAAAATACCTCTTTTGTATTGTATTTTAATCCTTATATATATATACAGGGTGCGGCATAAGTCGCTTTACCGAGAATAATGAAATCACCTTGCGAAGAATAATATATTATTTATTACAGAAATTGTTCAAAGTGTCCTCCATCATGTTCAATACACACGTTACATCTATGAACCACTGAATAACAAATAGCACGACACAGTTCTTTGTTATTATTCAACGTCTCGAACTCTTGGCGTATCAGTCTTCATGTGATCGAAGTTCCGAGGTTTCTGGCCGTAGACTCTATCTTTGACTATACCCCGCATTGAAAAATCAATGTGGTGTGATTATTAAATGCCGGGTGTATATATATATATACACTCGTATATGCGCCTAGGTGGTGGTGTGGTTATCATCGCTGACTACGAATCCATCGGCCCCAGGATCGAGACCCGGTGACGGCAGCCGGCGCGCAGCAAATCCCAACTGTTCATCTTTCCACACAATAAAAATTGGTTGGTAGATAAATGAGTACCTTTGGTAGTCTAGTATTTAGAGCGTTGGGCTGCTGATCGGGAGGTCGTGAGATCGAGTCCGGCCGAGGACTTTATAATTTCTGACCCCCCGTGGGTCAGAATGAACAATTCGAGGGGAAACAAAACCAAGGTTAACTAAGGTGTATATACTGTATATATAAGGATTAAAATAAAATACAAAAAAGTGGTATGGCGTAAATCCACATTGTATTTTAAATTTATTTTAAAACGTTTTTAGTAAATTTTCTTTATCTAATCTTCATAATATTTTCCAATAACATAACATTATATTAAAAAAAAAAGTACTTCAGTTGGGAATCCTTTATTTCGTGGGAAAAAAGTGTTTAAATTTAGATACATGTTTTGGTTGGTTATACGCCACAGATGTGGTTTACAAAGTCAACTTTTAATAACCTTGTAATCACAAAAGCATTTAATGCGATATCGTAGAACATGTGTGTGTTATTGCTGTTATCATAAGCAGATATGAAATATGAGGGTTATGTCGTAGCCTTTACCTTAACGCCGTTTCCCGTCGATTAGCGAAGTTAAGCGACATTGGATCTTGGTACTAGTTGGATAGGAGACCGTCCTCCGCATCCAGATGATGTAGCGACCCGTGGTTGAATCCAACGTAAAGCTATAGGTTCCCATCAGTCATATTTATGACCTTAGATGTTTCGAAGGAGGTTAACTTTATAATTAAATGTGAAGTATGAAATACGCAACATAGCAGGAAGGTGGTCATTTTGAGCATGACGTGATAAACTGAAGGAGTTACAGTACCTGTGGTGCACTGTCACAATGGCCTTGACTTTCATTGTATGATTAGTGTTTCAACAATCCGCAATTATAATTATGTAGTCGATTAAAGCTGCTATTCACGTCTGAACAACTCTTGGAAACTTGCTATATATATATATATATATATATATATATATATATATATATATATATATATATATATATATGCTGCAACCCACAAGGAAAAAGAAAAACGATTCCAAGGCCTTTCGTGTATTCAAAGCTACACCTCGTCAGGTCAGGCCTTGGAATCGTTTTCCTTTTTCCTTGTGGGTTTGCAGCATTCATTCATTTCACGTGTTTTATCTTGAAATTCATCCTATATATATAATATATATATATATATATATATATATATATATATATATATATAGGGTGGGCCAAAAAAACCTATTACCCGATTTTGAACAATATAATTTTACCTTTATCAAATGTTATTTATACAATCAATATATGTGTCCTGTACAGAATTTAATGGTCTATTTCGTGGTGAAGTTGGATTTTTGCTAACTGTAACCATTATTTTGTAATTCGCTGTTATACAGACACGGGTAGAAAAACTTTGTTTCTGTACAGTTACCTAATTGAGTCTTAAGATTATGCGGAATGTGCCCTCCTCCATTATCAATGCATGTTTGCAACCTTGATTTCTCCCTTATCGACGGCAGTACCGCATCAAAGATTTTTTTTTTGGTGATAAGCAGCAGTGATTTTGACATTTTTATCAACAAAAACAATCTCTGACTTCCCTAACTTTGAAATAAAGATGGAAACCATGACTTTTTGAGAAAAATGCAGACATTCCCTGCAAAGTCGATCTAGACTGATAGATTTTTTTTGTCCTGTCTTCCATAAACTCCGTCATTTTGTGTGTGTATTGTTGAAGCAACCGTAAAGGTCTTGTCGCTGAACCATATTTTCGACACTTCTCTGTCTGAGAATCGATCTAACAGAGCACAACATTTTTCAACTCTTGCTTGCTTATTTGATGCAGAGAGCTTATGAACTTTTCGACTCCTTTAAAACATTTAAGACCCAGATCATCTTTTACTATACGATGAACGCTAGAGCGAGAAATACCAGTAGTTTTTTAAATTTCTCGGACTTGTGGGTGTTGGGCCGTTCTTCTTGACTGCATATCATGGATGAAACCGTGTCAATATTTTCCTCAGTACTGATGTTTTTAGCCTTCCACTGCCTTCTTTTCGTTTGGTCGACCCTGTGATATCGATTTTCTTTGAGATATTGAAGTCCAGGTATCGTCCATCGTTTATTTGGAAACTCTTTCTTCATTCGTTTTGCACCCCAGTGTTTCTCCTTACGCAGCTTCAATATCAATGCTTAATCTTCCAAAGAGTATTTCATTGTTATAACTTGTTCACCAACTATAGCAGAATGATGGTCTGAAATGAAAAAGGAAATAAATTAATTACTTTGTGTAAAAATTAGGAAAATTAATTATTTGTGGAGAAACTGACTGTCATCTGAAAGTATCAGTTGCTGACTTTGACCGCCTTTCAATTGAACACCATATTCTGATACTCCTGGGCCGTTAAATCTAGATTCAAAGCCAGCGTTTGAAAGAGTAAACGTATGGGTACAACATACGGCCTCAGCAGTAAGATCAATATACAGGGTGAGCCACAATATTTTTTCAAAAGTTGGGTAATAGTTTTTTGGCCCACCCGGTATATATATATAAAATCCATTTTGCCCTAAAGAGGCATTTTTTCCCACGAAACAAATGACAATTTCCCAAAGGAATGAATTAATTTTATTTTCTTGTACAGATAAATGTTGCTACGAAAATATACAGATTAGATTATGAAAATAGGAAAGCGCGTAAACAAGTTCAAAATACAAAAGTGCTTTTGAAAAATTATCGAGTTATTTTAACCCAAATTGGTGTCAATTCACCTTCGATCCATTTACGTGTAGTTAATATTACTGTACTACTTCGTTGCACTGTACTTCGTTAGTTGTGAAAATATTGTGGTTCGGATCCCACTTAAAGTTGTAGGTCCCCCTCCGTCATATGACCTTAGATGATGCGAAGGAGGTTTAAACAACCCCATCATCACGTCAGTTGTAAAAATAACTTTTTTTTTTACCTTTTATTTTCGTAATTGCCCTAAAAAGTAATATAGTAATCAAAGCTACTAAATGGGCGGAGCTTATTTAACGCCGCCAGTTTGGGTTAAAACGACTAAATAGTTCTTGGAATGTGTAAATATAAACTTAAAATAGTTCTGTTATTGAATGTTTCAATTTTCAAAGTTTTTTAATTTTGTGTCGTTAAACCCCAAAACAGTTTTCGGTTCCCGTAAAAACTTGAATGACTCTTTCATTTCACTGTTGCCAATCGCTTTTCAAACTATGGAAACAATGACGAAACTGCAGGAAATTTAGTTTGTTTTGGAGACTTTTCTTTACTCAAGTTCTGTATGAAAAAATTTCAATTATGACAGTTGTAGGTGTGTGTACTGTGACGTCATAATGGAAGAATTCTAAATAAAATGTTAAATAATTCAGTATCGATGAATTTATTTAATTTTATTAAAAGGTATTAAAGTTTTTTCCAAGAGAATCCATTCGACTCGTACACGGTTATATGCAATTATCAGTCTAATTCTGACACTGTTAACCAGCTATATATATATATATATATATATATATATATATATATATATATATATTGTACACATTTTTTTTGTATTCAGTACATATTCACGTTACTCATATTTCTATATTATTTGTGTAGTTTTGTAATGAACATTACGTGTCATGGGAAAAATGGATCATTGTATTTTTAACTTGTTTTTTGATCCTAGAGTAGGAGTCAGTACGAATAAATTACAAAAAAATTATTAACAATTCACAAAAATAGGGTTGGATTAAATATTTAGTGCGACTTCCTCGAGCATGGATGATGGCATCGCAATTCAAAAGCATCGAGTTAACCACAGCTTGTAGCCTTTCTATAGAAATTTTTTGCCATTTCGAATGAACAGCAAAGTTTTTGATTTCATTTTATGAATCATCATCATTTTGTAGTTTTTCACAAGTGTTCAGTGGAGTTCGGATCAGGACTCTGTGCGGAAGCTTCAGAATTTGGACCCTCCCAATCTTCTCCCGCCTGTCTAAGTAAGCCTAGTTCAATATTGCAGTATGCTTTGGGTCGTTTTCTGGCTAGAAGATGAATTCCGTTCTAATTAAGCGAACTCCAGCTGCGGCAGTGTACGCTAAACCAAAATTCTGTGGTATAGAGTTTCCTATTTACATAGTGTACAATATTATTTATATTCTTATTTGTATTCCTCTTAAATTTTACGATCTCATCAACTCCCGTTGAAATGAAGAATTCCCACCACACCAAAATGGAACCATAACCTTGTTTCAGTCTTACTGATACAGCCTGTTGAAGTTTTTCATAGCTACTTCGTCTCACAGATAGTTCAATTTAGTCTTTTACTCCACAAAGCATTTTTCTATTCATTGCGCCATTTTGTGTTTCTTTACAAACTAGAGCCTCTTTTTCTTATTAACATAGCAATTCCGTGGTCCTTCTGAGTTGGGGGTCTTTCATCTAACTCCGGAGAGCAGCCATGAAGTCTGTTTTCCGGAAGAGCTTCCGACCGGAACTCCATGCCCTTTTGAATGGTTACAAATATTTGTGGAGCCGCCTTATTAAAACGACTTGCTTAGGAGTCTTTGAATAACGCAATCTTGTCGTACAGGGATTATTCTAGTACGAACTTGTCTACTGTAACTAGCTCTTGAAGAAACTATTTATTTATTCTAGTACAGACTAGGATTAGTGGTTTAATTTCTTTATATTTTTTAATCCTTTTATTGCAGGAATGAAAAATAATTATCGTCCATCAAAATAATTCTAAAATGCTCAGGATTCAAATTTTTGTTGCGGTTATTTTAGCAATAAGTTTTACCGTTGAAGGTCGGGCTCGCAATGGGGTAAGTTTGGTTTTATTATTTGATTCTCTCTCTGCAGAGAGAGAGAGAGAGAGATAGAGAGATTGTTTACGTATACACCCTTACAAGATTCTCATTCTTTTAATACGTATTAACAAATTAATTAAAATCCAAACTATTCAGAAAAGGACTTTCGAAATAGACCGTTCAACTAACGGTTTCCTGAAGGATGGGCTTCCGTTTCGATTCATTGCCGGAGCAATACACTATTTTCGAATACATCCGGATGACTGGAGAGACAGAGTGAAGAAACTCCGGCAGTCTGGTTGCGATACACTTGAAACGTAAGTTTTGTATGGAAGTTATCTTTAGCATAATTATCATAATTATCCTTTTTAAAACTCATCATTATCATAATGATAGCCAATATGTCATCATTTTTTCAACTGAAGAGTTCGTAATTATTAATAATAGACTTGAACAAGTTCTTAAAACATCATTATTGTATCTTTACAAGTTGTGATTTATGAGCATACAACCAATGTACAATCATGTAACTACCGTCTCAGTGGTGTAGTTGTTAGCGTCGCTGACTACGAATCCACCGTCACCGGGTTCGAGACCCGGTGACGACAGCCGGCGCGCAGCTAAACCCAGCCGTTCATCCTTTCACACAAAGAAAGTGGTTGGTAGATAAATGGGTACCCTGGGTGGCCTAGTAGTTAAGACGCTGGGCTGCTGGTGGGGCGTGGTTCGGATTCCACGTTAAACTGTAGGTCTAAGGTGGAGTGAAAAGCTTGACCTTTGTCAGAATGAACAATTCGGGCGGAAGCTAACCAAAGGTTACCATATATATATATTAACCCTAGAAGGAACCTCATGCATACCGACTAGTGTCGGGGCCTACGTAACCCCATGATGAAAATTACATTTATAGGTTGAATTAAACAATTTATTTTTACTAAGCAATAATAAAACTTAACTTTCGTACAATAAAAGACATAATTTTCAGAAAAACAAATGTACTTTTATTGTAATAGGCCGCGCTAGCTTTTTAGGGTTAATTAATTAACCCTAGAAGGCTCATGTGGCCTATGACAATAGAAAAAGCCGCTAACATTGATCTAAGCGGTATTTGAAGCCTCCTGGAAGCCTGTTGTCATAAAAATGTTGCTCGGAGATTGTAATCCGCGCTTTCAAAAAGCGTCACATGACCTTACTGCCTCTCTTAGGTCGGTACAATTTACTGCGGAATCCTTTAATAAGGAGTTAAGTGAGAATGGTCTACTTGCTGACTTTGGATCTGGATAAAAATTTACTTGGTTTTTACTTCGGTTACTTCATTAAATAGTTTCTTTATTATCTTTATGAAAATGCAACCTACTTTATAGTTACGTGGAGTGGTCTAGTCATGAACCAGAGCTTGGACTTTACAACTTCGAAGGGAGAATGAATCTTGTTAATTTTATAAATATTGCTGCGGAGGAAGGGTTACTGGTTATTCTTCGCCCCGGTCCATTTATTGATGCTGAAAGAGATATGGTAAGGCCCTTTCTAAGGAGCTTTCATTAGCCAATAGTGCTTCATTCACTTATTCAGATTATTTTAAATTTTAATTAAATTCCATTCGGGTTTTAGTTCCACCTGTTGCTAACTCATTAATTTGGTGAACGAGTATGGGGTATATACAGTAATTTGAACAAAAGTGTAGACTTTACTAAAACTGCATTGTGCATGGGAAAATAAAGCGGGCGATTAACAGTTTACAGTTTAGAGATGTATTGAATTCTATTTTTGCATATGAATTAACAAACCCTTTAACAAACTGTTATTTCCATCCACATTGATTGATTGTAAGCAGTGTTCGGCACTAAAGCGTTAATCCGATAACAGTTAATTAACGAAGTTAACTTTTTTTAACGGACTATTAACGGAAGTTAATTTCCATTTATCGTTATCGGACCAGTTAACTTCCGATAACTCGATATTTAGTCTGTTAAAGTCCGTTAACACGTTAACTGCGAGGAGTCATTCACGGAAGATCACCGCTCCGCGAATGAATTCAAACCGCCATAACTTCAGTTCCCGCCATAATAATTCTCTGGTAAATTAAAATTTAGTTAATGGTTAGTGGTTACAAGGGTTTCAAAACATGTAATCAGTACATTTTTTATTAAAAATAAAAAAAAAAAGTTATTAAGCAAAAAGTTGCAAAACTTGATAAAAATAGTGAAATACCTATTTATTGTTGGATTTTGCATAAATAAACATTTTTCTATGGGTTTTAAAGCTTTTTTCCTTGATTTTTTTAAATGTTAGTAAAGAAATAGTTATCGTTAACGGATTATCGTTAACTTCCGTTAACTTTGTAGTAAAATTATCGGATTATCGTTATCGGAGTTAAAAATTGGGGTTAACGGATTATCGTTATCGAAGTTAACTTTTTGGTTAACGGTGCCCACCACTGATTGTAAGTAACTATTTTGTTAAATTAATTACTTTTCAATTTAGGGAGGTCTTCCTTATTGGTTGCTGAGAGAGAATCCTTCCATGCGGCTCAGGAGCAGCGATACAAGTAAGAATATTTCATGGTACTTCGGATGAATTAGGGTTGCCAACTACAAAGGTTGTAAAATAAAAAACAGCCCACCCTCGAGTAGTTACTACAAAATAGGTTTTGTCTTATGGCCCAATTACCAGCCACCATTGCGCCTACACTAATGTGAAAAAGTCTTCTGCGTTGTTTAAATCAATAGTGTTTCCTAATACAGGGAATGAATTATTTGCCGAAATTGCCGGGTTAAATATTGTGCCAGCAGTGGCTTAAGCTGCCAAAAGAGGGGGCAGTTAGCAACCCTATATGAAACAGTTTTAATTTTCTTGTCTCGCTTCTTTTTTTGGCACTTTTGCCAATTTGTTTGCTTTTGGCACTTAAACTAAACAGATGAACATAACTGTGATTCTATATATTAATATTTATGGAATGTTGGCCAAGTATCACTGATATTATTACTTTTGTTTTATTGGTTTTTTATTATGAAAGTCAGATACCAATTCTGAGTCAATTTATTTTATTTGGGAATCGTAGGGTGGGAACGCCAACAATTAATAATTTGGGAAATTAAAAATAATCACGGATTAAATTTTGACATTTGTCATTAATATTAAAATAGAGGAAAAATTTAATCGCTTTAAGATCCAAACATCCCTTTGATCGGTAGCATGGCATAATCTGAAAGAGACGGATGTTCGTAAAGGATTGATACCCATTCCTTTAACGACATTATAGCTTCATCCACACTATAAACTAATAAATATAAATAAACCTCACTTCTGATTAATAACTTTTTTCCCATTTATTTTCAGGTTATCTTCATTACGTTGACCAGTGGTATAATGTCTTGTTTCCGTTACTGAAACCTCTTCTTTATGAAAATGGAGGACCCGTCATTATGGTGCAGGTAAAATAAAACGGACTCAAAGTCCTTTCATCGCCTTTTGAAAACGATGAAATATTTCATCCGAACTGTTGATGAAAGCATCAAATACATCGCACTGATTTAAAATATATTGAAGAGTCATTGAAGAAAATAGTTTTAATGGGGACTTTTTGTAGGGTGTTAAGGAGCGAAGTCGGCTGTCGTTATAAGATCGATTTGACTAAAGTCGACCACCTCAAAATATTTTAAACCTGCATAAAATCTGAAAGGTAGACCTTTTATGGGACTATTAATTTAGGTTCGATTAAGTTGAATCATGTTGGTCTGTGTTAGGTTCAGTTAGGTTCATTTAGGTTAAGTTGGAATAGGCAAAATTACTAGTATAGATTCGTTCAAGTTAAATTATTTTTAATTGGGTTAGATTAGGTTAGGTTAATTTAAGTTGGGTTAGATTCGTTTATAAGTTAGATTAGGTTAGGTTTATTTAGATTGGGTTAGATTCGTTTATAAGTTAGGTGAGATTCGCTTATAAATTAGGTTAGGTTCATTTAGATTGGGTTAGATTCCTTTATAAATTAGGTTAGTTTTTTTTCCATTAAGTTTAAAATGTGGGTTGCATAATTATACTTGTCTGCATAAATTCAAAATGGAATAAAATCAAAGATTCAACTTTATAAAACTTCGATTTGACCATTTACTTTATTGGAACCTCTTTCCAAATAATGCTAATAAGAACAGTGTAATTGAAACATTTTACATTTATGTTTCAGAAATAGCTAACACAAATGCCATTCTACAATATATATATATATATATATATATATATATATATATATATATATATATATATATATATATATATATATATATATATATATGAATATATATGTATGATGCAAACCCACAAGGAAATAGAAAAAATGTCGTTTTCTTTGTGGGTTTACATCATTCATTCATTTCACGTGTTTAAGTGTGAAATTCATCCCATATACTGTATATATGTTACGGCCTTTTTGCAAAAAAAAAATGCCGATTTAGGTTAACTGAATGCCCGGTTAGGTCAACTGTCCGCCCTTGACGATTGGTTAGGTTAAGTCGTGATATTTTCGTTGTTTAACGAAAATATCACGACTTAACCCTTTTGCAAAAAGCTGGAAAACGAATATGGCAGTTACTTCACCTGTGATTTCTACTACACGGATCATCTGAAAGAAATTGCAAGGTCTCTTCTTGGAGACAAAGTGGTCTTTTTACTACTGATGGATACTTAACAGATGAATTGAAATGTGGAAAAATCGCAGACGTCTACGCTACTGTTGATTTTGGTCCAGGTATGCATATAATCTCGATCTTAAAGGTTTTCTCAAAAGTAGAGAGATTATGAAGAATTCCCTCAAAATGGGAAAATTCCCTTTATAGAAACAGCATTGGTAGTAAAGATTTATTTAATTTCATTTGAAGATACTGGTAACCGATTTTTCTGAACTGTCCTATACCATAAGAGGTAAGCTTGCGAAACTGGGAAGGGGATATCGTAATAGGTCCGTTGATCGATATAGGTTTTTTATTTGAAGGTGACTTTCAAATGATGGGGTTCTACGGCTCATGGTATATTTGAAAATCTTTTCTAGAAGCGTTTTATTTACTTAATACACAGACAGTTTTACTTTTTTCTTTAGGAACAGATGTATCGAAAGCATTTGGCGTTCAACGTCTCTTCGAACCGAAAGGTCCCTTGATAAATTCAGAATTTTATCCGGGTTGGCTGGATTACTGGGGTGTACCCCACTCAACGAGAAACTACAGAAGTAAGTTTCTCCTTTCTGTATCTAGCACCTATTATATGATCAAAGAGTATTTGAGTTTAGTAAAATGGAATCATTCCTAGGTGAAATGAGGTTTTTTTTTTATGTTCCCACTGCCACCAAAATGGATTCTAAGACTTTATATAGAAATTTGGAATCAGTTTCTTGGTTTGACCGAGATATGAATATAAATCACTTTCTGGCTCGATGTAAAGTCTGTATGATAAAAAGGAGAAAGGAGAAAGAAGATTTTCTCCCCATACTTTTATATATATATATATATATATATATATATATATATATATATATATATATATATATATATATATATTATATATATATATATATATATATAAGCAAAATAAAGGAAGAATATAGAATTAGAGGCCTATAAAATCTCTCTTACTACTGTAAATTATATTTGAAATTAATTTGAGAGATCAAGTCAGATCGTATATAATGTCTTTCGCAATGCATATATGTTTTTGGGATGTAATGATGGGGTTGTTTACCTCCTTCGCAACATCTAAGGTCATATAACGGAGGGGACCTACAGCTTTACGTGGGATCCAAAATCCGAACTACGGGTCGCTACGTATATACACATTCGTGTTTTAACAATTTCTCTATACTTTATGACCTTTGAATTAAATGGTTTCAGAGTGTTACGTCAACGCTAGACGAAATGTTGGCAATGAATGCGTCTGTTAACATTTTTGTATTTCACGGTGGTACCAACTTCGGCATGACAACGGGTACTTCATTATTTTGTACAGTTAAACACTCTTCATAAAAGAAATAGGTTTGAATAAATGAATCGCAACTGATACGCGAAAAAATAAATACTGTATTTAAATAAATTTTTTAGTATAAATAATAAATATTAATTAGTTAATTAAATAATGGAGACGTTATTGAATATAATGTTATTTTAGGGTTGAATAAAGTATATTATTCTCATTGTTTACAAACTGAGTTTTAATGAATAAATTTCACTCAGCATCCAACCTCGGAGAGAGATTCCAAGCATGTCTGACGTCTTACGATTATGATGCCCCTTTGACTGAAGCGGGAGACCCGACGGAAAGTACTATGCTATTCGGGACGTCATTCAAAAGGTTAAAATAATATTTATTATAGGATTAAAAAGTGTACTTGGCGTTGAATATAAAAACAACGTAAATAAACGACACATTTATTCCATTTCGAAATTATCTTCGGTTGGGCAACAAACTTGACCTTCGTCAGAATAAACACTTTAGGCGGAAGTAAAACCAGGTTCAATTAGGTATCAAGAATCTTTGCAAGGCATGCGAAGGTTCTCAAGATTAATTGGTTTCTTTAAACCAATCAGAAATATTCGAAGTTTCAAAACTCAATCATAGCTTCTCCTTTCCTTCGTGGTTTTATTCATCATAAATATTTTTCACGTGTTACCTTCGTGAAATAATTTTCATATATATATATATATATATTATATATATATATATATATATATATATTGTTATCCCATCTAATTAAACCAATCAACAGCGATCGTACTTAGCTGTCATTATTATAGGCCTCAATAATAATTAGGAAAAGTTTCTTGACATACGGTATAGATTAGGTTTAATTATTATAGTTAGTGTAGAGATGTTCCTTATTATTTTAGGTAATTATGTTAATCAAAATTTATATATATATATATATATAATATATATATATATATATATATATATATATATATATATATATATATAATAATTTTTCAGACTGATCTAAATATTTGATTTCACAACTGAAGTAGGCTACTCAAATTGTTACTGAAAGCAACGATGTTTTAACACCCTGTCAAAATATACAACCAATCTGTTCTTATATACAACTGTTTTATATATAAATGTATGTATAGTATCTATATCCCACACATTTTAGCCCCACCATAGACTGTCGCAAGCCAATTTTTTAAAGAAAAGGTGAGGGGAACAGTAACGAAGCCACGATATGCTTGTTTGAGGACTTAATTTTCGCTCATGGTGGGAATATCGCTCATCTCAGTGCCTCGTATTCTGGCGTTAAAATAGACTAACCAACCTATCCACTCAATACGTACATAATTTCAAGCATTTCTTATAGGCTCGATATTACCATACTGCCAATTAAATTCTCTCATGTTCTAGTATGTGGAACTGCCACCTGGTCCCGTTCCTGGTCCAAGCCCAAAACAGTCGTACGGAGATGTTCAGCTCTCCTTAAAAGCTGGAGTTTTGGAACTGAAGGAAGTACTGGAAACTGTTTCTAATCAATGGCCACTCACATTTGAAGCCCTTTCCGTCCCCAATGGAATTGTCATATATTCTTCAAAGATTCCATACATGATAGTAAGTTATTGTTTGAATATAGAGGAATATGCTGATAAGTTAGTTATAACTATATTCTCGTTATGCATTACTCTGAATCTTAAATATTTAAATCCAGTACATGTGTTTTAATTTATCTTTTATAGAAATAAAACTAGAGTTTGACTGTTTTCCTTTACTCTTTTCATGACAGCCTGATCCTGCTACCCTTACTTTGTCTGAACTCCACGACAGAGGGTACGTTTTCGTAGACAATGAGTTCCAAGGAATCGTTTCAAGAGAGGAAAAGAATTATGACCTATCAATATTTGGAAAACCAGACCAAACACTGACAGTTGTGGTTGAAAGTCAAGGAAGAATGGGCTACGGAGGCGATCTTAGTGATTTTAAGGTTAAAAAGAAGTGTTTTAACATAATTATCCAACTTAGTGGTTGCACTGGGTTAAAAACGGTCATGTATGAGTACAATAAACGGAGAAAAGTTCTGAGTTGTAAATTTGCTCTGAGTATCGAACTGAGGAATGAGCAGGATACAGCAGAAAATATCTTAAGTCAGTATGTAGTGACTACATACTGACTTAAGATATTAACACAGCGGTTTCCAAACTGTGGGGCGCGCATGCAAGTTGTGTGTGATTCTATCTGTCTGCTTGTTAACTTTTGGGTCTCTAAAAAGAGCTGAAGTGATTGATTGATTGAGTGGTTGGTTGGTGGTTGGTTAATTGAACTCCCAGTAATTGGGGGACTGCAGGCCCCACAATTACTGGGGGTTCAATTAGTCAATAAAACTATAGAAAAGAATGTGGCCATAAAAATCTTGAGCTTCACATTGCGTCAACATTTGTGAAGATTAAGATTTTCATGGCTGCGTTCTTTTCTATAGTTTTTTTTACCAAATAATTGAACCCCCAGTAATTGGGGGACCGCAGGCCCCCCAATTACTGGGGGTATGATAAAAAATAAAACACGATTTGAATAATTAAAATTTAATAGTCAGCCCACCCCAGGCAAGTGCTGGGCATAACAGCCAGTAATACATAAAATACAGACTAAATCTATATTTTATATACTAGCTAAAGTGGGCCCAACGGGCCCATTTAGCTAGACCTGCGGTGCTGGGACCTTTGGCCCTAGTAATTGGGGTGGGGGTCAGTTGTTAAGCTTCACAAAAGTTCCTCGTGAACTTAAAGTAAATATTAAGCTTTCACTACCTTAATAATTTCTTTTCAAAATCTTCGGTATCCGATTTCAGCTTTTGAAATAATTTTTTCGAAAGACTTGACAGACTATGCTTCATTTATATTATAGATTGATGATGATGAAGTGCTCTGCCCATTGGCAGGTCCATATCATGACTTCCTCCAGGCTACCCTGTCCTGGTGCCAGAACTTTTGTTTGTTGATAGGTTCTACCTTCCTTGATGTCATCCAACATCTTCATTCTTTATCTGCCACGCATTTTCCTTCCCTCCGTTCTCCCTTCAAGCACGTCTCTGAGAAGCCCATCGTGTCTGAGAATATGGCCAAGCCATCTTTTCTTCCTTTTCTGGATGGTGTCAATTAGTGTTTTTCCCTCATCTACTCTTCTCAGTACTTCCTCATTACTTACTCTGTCCCTCCAATTGATTCTCTCCATTCGCCTCCAAAACCACATCTCACAGCTTTCCAGTCGTTTGATATCGGCCTTTCTCAATGTCTACGTTTCAGAGCTGTAAGAAAGGACGCTCCAAATCAGTATTTTAATCATTCTCTTTTTCAGAGCTCGGTCAAATCTCCTGGTAAACATTATAGATTATGTTAACAAAATTTGCACATGCCAACTATTGAACAGTACTAAGCAATGATATTTAATAGTATCTGTCATCAACTTGAACTCCTATACAGTATGCACTTATTTTTACAGAAGTGGCACGCTCTAATACCTAAATTTTACCCTTTTTTTTTAAACCAGGGAATCACGACTAACGTTAAGATAGGGAACGATCAGATATCGGATTGGGAAATGACTCCCGTACCTCTCCTTAATGCTACCAAACTACATGATGCAATAGATCGCCTACACCAGAAAAACATAGCACAAGTCGAGGAAACATCAACTGCAGGGATGACGTTCTATGAAGGTGTTTTGGACATCCCCGACGATCTGTCACAACCTAAAGATACATTCTTAAGACTGGATGGATGGACAAAGGTGATAAAATGGGTCACAAAAAGTATTAGATGAAATACGAAAACAATGTATACGAGTCTTCAGGGAAAGAACACCTTCTGTGTTTACTTTTTCATGCGTTACCAGATAATGCCAAAAAACTTACAGTAGTCACTGAAGATTTTCCTTTTGATTGTGAGTCTCTTGCTTAATTGTTTCAATCTTTTAAAAGTTATTGCTAGTTAAGCTGAAGGTAATGAACCTTGTTTTTTTTTTGTTCTTAACTTTAACCTAATCATTTTTAAAGGGTTACGCCTGGATCAACGATTTCTTGCTTGGACGTTATTGGCCTGTTGTTGGTCCTCAAGTGACTTTGTACGTCCCTCGAGGTTTGCTTAAAACAGGTGAAAACTCCATTCTCATTCTCGAGTTGGATAAGACGCCATGCAAAGACTCTTCTTCTTGCAAAGTCTCTTTCGTGGACACTCCTGAAATCGATGGTCCTACTCCTCACTGGTGAAAGATCCAGTCCAATCTTATGCAGCATCATCGTACAGTTATAAAGCGGTGACACAGTTATAGATGAAAAGTGTTGGATGAAAACTTCGTGATTTTACTGACTAATTTTGAAATTCGCTGCACTATGAACTTCAGATAATTCTAAATTTCAGTAGATTTGATTGATTGAATAAAAGTCTCCAGTTATGTATATAAAAGACTTAAAAAGACTTAAAAAGTATAACTGGTTTCACACAAATTTATTGAATATATCCGATCGCAGTAAACTAATAATGAAACCTTATGTCATGTCCATGTGGCCATCGTGGCCATGTCGCAACACCGCTTCCAGTCGATCAGCGAAGTTAAACGACATTGGGTGTGGGTAGTAATGGGATGGGGGACTGTCCTCCACGTCCAGATGATATAGCGACCCATCGTTTGGGATCCCACATAAAACTGTAGGCAGGGGCGTATTTAAGGTCTCAAAGTATCCGGTGCAGGTGCTTTTAGGGGCCCGTAACTCAGATATGTTACTGACTAAAAACAATGACAACAACAAAACGTTTATTTCTACATTGCATAATAGCTTTGCATTCAATAACCCTTATACAAATAACGCACAAATGTAGAAGCAGGGCATAATGTGAAGCCTATCAGGCTTACAAATTGCTATGTTCCATATGCATATGAATTTAAATTAACATTGACAGAGAACACTTTAAAAAAAAATAAAAAATATTCGCAATAAACAAGAATTTTGTAAGGTTATGCAAACACTAGCTTCGAATTAAAACTTAACTAAAAGCAAAGGAGTAGAAAAACACTAAACCAACGAAGATGTATGAATATATATGCATTTTTACTGTTGTATTATACTGATATTATTGTGAATCAGAAAAATTGGACTTCTGTATGACTAGTATGAGCAACTTATTGTCTCCATATAACTTGAATTTGAACAAATTAGTTATAGATTTTTTTTTAAAGCAACACAAATATAAAAAAAAAATTTAGGAGTAGTTTTCATCTTGCCTACAGTATGAAAATGCACATACTATAAAATTCTACAAACACTTGTCATATCCCATTTACTTTAACTGAAATTATCTGAAATTAAAGCACACAAGTAAACATCATTGTAAATCAATAAGTAACATAGTAGTATATCTAACATAAATAGTATATCTAACATAAATAGTATATCTAACATAAATAGTATATCTAACATAAGTAGTATATCTAACATAACGTATATTTTGTTATTAAATAGAATATTTTATGTATATTTTTCTTAATATTTGGATTAAGAAATATTTGGTTTAAATGCAATTGGAGGGACTACCACATTTTTTTCAACAGACAAAATTACCGGGACTCCCCATTTTATTCAACACACAGTAATCTCAAGGCAATTTTATCATTAGATACACTTTTTCCAAAAACTTACCACATATAACAGTTTTCAACAGCTAGGTTAGTATTGGTATGATCTAGGTATGCGTAACCAGAGGACTCGTTAGGTAAGGTTAGGTTAGGTTTCTTTAGCGTCTGTTCGCTCGTCTAAATACGACGTAGCGATAGACATCTGAATCACGGCGCTGTTACCGTCTGAACACATCTATACACTTTTTTCAACAATTTGGCAAAATAGCACAAAATTTCCAACCGTTGAAAAAATATATCAATAGCTGCAATATATTTATCATAATTACGTACTGTACGTGCATGACATGCGAGGGAATGTTTGATTGTAAACACACACAGCTGACAACTGGAAGCTCGCTTGCTATGCGGGATGACTCGCTAAGCGATCCTTTCTTCTTTTTCTAACTAAGCTTTTACGTAAACGAAGAGGCGACCGCACTTGATGCTTTATTTTTCTTGTTATTGTGCTTGATCTACCCTCAATTTTAATATTGATTTTTTTTTGCTTTTAAGGGCCCGCGTGTCAAGGGCCCGTCGGTGTATGCACCGCCTGCACCGACGTTAAATACGCCCCTGACTGTATGTCTCCTTCATCTCATGATACTTCTTGTTACGGAAGTGGTTAAACAACCTCAAAAACACCTAAACAATAACACTAGGTCAAAGATCGTACTTCATGACAGCACACACTAAACTGTCATTCGGGTTCTGCCTCTCATGATTTTTTCCTGAAGTTTCTCACTCTGTTTTCTGATATCTCGGGTTTCGTTGACTCGTAATCTTGCTTTAACAAAGAGGGTAAGTTCGAGTGAGAGTATTAAAACGAGTAAATGCTTCAATGTTGAAAGAAAAATAATGGAGGCGCAATGGAAAGTACTTAGCTGATCAACAGGAAGTGGTGTTACGACATTGGCCGAGACGTAGCTGCCCTTAAATTAGCTAACAATAAAAATATTAATATATCAAGAGCAATAAATTTAAATTTATCAAGTATGAATAAACGTTAAAACAAATTTAAATAAATATTAGTTAAGTGCAATCAAATAACGGTAACGAATAATGTTAATCTAACTTAAGTTACGTTTACATTTCAATATAAGTTACATTTCAATGTAGACTAATATTTAACCAACATTAGATATACAGTTAACTATAAGCAATTATAATTATTATAACTGATTAATTACGAGTAATTAATTATAAGTATTAATTAATATACAATTATATATAACAATACCTTAGTCACTCAGGCAGGGGTCACCAACCTTTTTTTTGTTCACCACCGACTTTTACGATTTTTTGAAAATTAAAAAAAAGCTTATCGCCCACCTTAGATCAAAAAGAATAAATCAACATAATCGATAAAATAAATAATGAAATAAATGTTTAAGTACCTTTAATGTGAGCCCACTAGTGGGCGCTACCGCCCAGGTTGGTGACCCCTGAAGGCTTAGTGAAATAAGTGTATGTGAGGTGTTATAGGAAAGGAGAGTTTGAAACGATTGACGCTCGAGAGAGAATTGCTAAAATGCTAAGATATTCAAATAGACATTAAATTAGATTAATTAAGTAAAATAGAATTAACCAAAAGTTAAATAAGGATAACAAAATTATAAGTACAAAATATGACAATACTATGGATTAACAGGCAAGAAGTTTATTGGAATACAGTATTGATGGTTACACTTCACGCTATAAGGAGATAGGAATGGCTATAATGACCAATAATGAGTATTCAAAACGTATGACGACTATAAGGAAGATACATAAAATAATGATAATAGAAAAGGATTAATTCATTTTTAAGATTTAAATAGGATTAATAAAATGATATACACTTGGTGAATAATTTTATTATATGAATGGTATTAAAATGAGAGATCGGCATTCTATGATTATGGTTTTAGTGTAAGTAATGCTTTCAATGAAAATAACGTTAAAGAACGTAAATGTGGTGATGATGCGGTATATGATTTAGTTATAACGTTAATTAGGAAGATGATGATGATAAACGTTATAAGGGCAATATCTGTGACTACATTCCAATAATTACAATAAAGTTAAATAGGACGAGAGGTGTTTTAGTACAGGGTGATTCACTCGCTGGTAGCCCCAGATTATCGCCAATACGATACTCTGCGGCTACCAGCGAGTGAATCACCCTGTACTTAAAGTTATTTCATCATTCATGAGGATGAATTCCGAAGAAGTCAGAAGACAAATGAAAGAAAGGATTATATAAGAGTGGGCATGTTTGGAATCTGTCTCATGACAAAAATGTGACACGTAGTGGATGAACCGGATTATCCACTGCCACGTGTGAGTTTCCCAGGACCAAAAATTGTTAAATTTGTTCGTTGTCATATTCATCCAGGGAAAAATGACCATTATTTAACCAGGTATAGATAATGATTGTGGGACCATTCTTGGTAAAGTTAGAAAGTTCACACCCATGAAACGTTTTACTCAAGAGTCCTAGGAGTGTAATAGGTGTCCCCGCTACACGTGATCTTGCATGGCCGCCTCTGTCAATAACCTCAGTACCTCTGATTTCTTCTGATAAAGATATCTAAAAGACCAGGCTTTAAAAGAAAACTCGGGACATTGGAAGCTCTAAAAGCCTCGAGTAAATCTAATGTAATGTAACAAACGCGAGTCCCGCTCTATGTTTAAGAAACTACACTACCCGAAATTTCCGAATTGATCACGTAATTTTGGAAAGGGGAGGACATTTTGAGCATGCTATCATTGCTATGCGCTTGTGAGAAAAACTTCCATCCTTCCACAATAATTCCGCCAAATTTCTTGAACGTACGTGAACCCATTGATTTTTAATTATTTTTTGAAAGGACGGCATGATTAAAGTGGAGGGCACTTTGAACACGCTGTGTGCTGCTGCAAAAAAAAAAAAAAGTGCCCATCCTTCCACAATAACCGTGTGTAGTTTTATGAGCGGAGCGTACATTAATTAATATTCTATTGAATTTTAATTAATTTTTTGAAAATGACAATTAAAAACGCCCTGCATATATTCGGAGGGACCTATACCCATTTCGCTGACAAGACCAAAACATCGACACCCTAAAAAACTAACAACTTAACTTAATTTAACCTGCTAATAACTTGTCGATAGAATGTCAAGTCGATCAGATGTCGTAAGGCTGTATGGGGCTACATTACTGATGTAGTCAAATTGGGTTACTTTATAGCCAAATTCAGCCACCTTTGTATCCCAATGTGGTATAGCCAATTACATCCAGCGTTAGTTACATCATAGTACCATAGTCGATATATATATATATATATATATATTAGTCAAAGTGTGTAACCACCCATTTCACGTAATGGCTGAACCTTTTAGTCATTTCGTGAAATGGCTGTTTCACTTCAGCCATTCTTCAGCCATTACGCGAAATGGCTGAAATTCCACCTTGGTCATTTCGTACAAGATCATTTGCCCGGTTGGGTCAACTGTATGCCCGGTTAGGTCAACTGTATGCCCTTGACAATTGGTTAGGTTAAGTTGTATTATTTTCGTTAGTTTTTTAACGAAAATAACACGACTTAACCTAACCAATTGTCAAGGGCATACAGTTGACCTAACCGGGCCTTCAATGGTGGACATCGGAATAACATTGAAGGCCCGGTTAGTATTTGAAAACCTCTATATTGAAAATTCAAATGTGTTCAAATGTGTATTTGAAGAGTGCTTCACACTATTTGAACAGACCTGTGGATGTATGTATGTTTTAGCAGATTTAGTTAGTTAAATAAAAGTTTCCAATTTTATTGTGATGTTTGTTATTTCTATGAATTCATGACAAAAGTCATTTTAGCCATTTCACGAAATGACTAAGGTGGAATTTCAGCCATTTCGCGTAATGGCTGAAAATTTTAGTAATTTCGCGAAATGACCAAGTGAAACAGCCATTTCGCGAAATGGCTGGTTACACACTGTGACTGTAACATATATATACAGGCGGCACGCAGCAAAACCCAGCTGTTCATCCTTCCACACAATAAAAATGGTTGGTAGATAAATGGGTAGCTTAGTGGTTAAGACGCTGGGCTGCTGGTGGGGCGTGGTTCGGATTACACGTTAAACTGTAGGTCTAAGGTGGAGTGGCAAGCTTGACCTTTGTCAAATTCGGGCGGAAGCAAAACCAAGGTTATATAGTACAGTATATATATATACACAGTATATCAACCCACGTAAAATTGTAGGTCCCCTCCGCCACCACGGAGGACATGCACAATACACAATTACATACACAGTTTGGTAGACCAGCCATGAGTGAATCCTACGGTCTTTGTTGGTCTGAAACATTATAACATTATATAACATATAAACAATGACGTAGAAAGAAAACGGAGCGATGACTGCTTTAGAGCAATGGAGTTAGGAGTTACTGAGCGACAGAGTCTGTTTGATAGACTCGGTCAGATTTCCACGCAGACTGAACGTGCCGGAAGCTCAACACTGTATATGTTCCTACATAGATAGTACCTACGTTGTTATTAGTTATTACGTCAAGCTTTAGCATTAAGGGGCTACTTAGGTTGGGGATCAAACCGAAGTGCATGAGTTTAGATTAACGGCCAGTTGAACAAAGGGGTTATCACCGAAATGATTGATAGCAAGTATCAACACAGGTAAGTTATGTTTGGCTTTTGACTGTAGGCTCATTAGTTCTTGGCTAGCATAGACCCATAAATAATTAAACTAATAGGCCTGACCATGTTTGACCTATCGTGGTCTATTCGGTTGGAAAGCACTAATGCAGGCTAGTATGTATCCCTATATCATCAAGAGAAGACCTAGGCTAGGTCATGTCTGGCTTACGGTGAATTCCAATCTTCTTAAGCTAGGGCTAAGTTTGGTTGCTTACCCTGTGTTGCAGGATTGCCCAAATTAAGCTTTAGGAGTAGGCCTAGGCTAATTCGGCTAGCCTAAGTTAATCTCATGTAGGAAGACCTCTAGCCCTCTAATATATTTCGTCTTTTCTTCTATACTTTTGTCTACCTCTGTAGATTCATGAACTTACAATTTTAAACTAATATGTAGTTTCATAGCCACCAGATGTTTGACAGTCAAAAAAATGGAAATGCCACCCATTATATATACTAGTACAGTTCGCTTCGCTGACGGTTAGACAGGCTAAACTACAGAAAAGAACGCAGCCGTGAAAATTTTGAGCTTCACATTGTGTCAACATTTCTGAATCTGGTATCTCCCAAAACCTCCTCACCCCCATTCATGCAACTTGGGGGCTAACCCCCTCCCCCATTACCCCCACCCATCCCCCACCCTTCCCCCATTACTGCCTGGGATAAATTTCACAAACAGGCTAAACTACAGAAAAGAACAGTCATGAAAATCTTGAGCTTCACATTTCTGCCCGTAATACAATTTCTAAATTTTTTTCTCAATTTTTTCTCACAATTTCTGAAAGTGTGACGGATGGACAGACAGACGGACAGCTCTCTTATTATAATATAGATTGGACCATCAGATCATATGATGTCTTGGTGAGTTTTAGGTAATTATTCGTTTTTTGACCCAGTCTCTTTTTATAATGAGAGCAAACTTTTCTGGTCAATTTTGAGGTGTTCTGCACAAATCTGCCATCCCTTTCCTGTGCAAATGCATAGTTTTCGAGATATCATCATCTTGGAAACTACGCATTTACACAGGAAACGGATGGCAGTTTCGTACAAAACACCTCAAAATTAACCAGAAAAGTTTGCACTCGTCATTTTTGTTTAAACTAACAAATTTAAACGAAAATATCATGACTTAACAACCAATCATCAAGGGCGTACAGTTGACCTAACCGGTGTCAAGTACTGAACTGTCCGCAAAACATTAGGACCAATCAATTTGTGATGCGTGATCTTTATGGGGGCTCTGCCCCCATACCCCCGAGACCTAAATTATACAAATGATAATGTAATAACATGTGCCAACCTTGCATGGGTAGTCCACTAAATTTCACCTGCCCTTAAACTGAAACGACACACATTTATTTTTAGGATTTTTTTTATGGTACCTAAAGACCTTCTGGTCTTCTGGTCTTTTCTTAAAATACAAGCACTATTGCATTTAGGGCAGGTCATGGATGTCTTAATTATTCCGTGATTGAAAAAAAGGTCTCAACTCTTGTCTTCATCAAGGGTAATATGGCGGATCACGTCTTCAAAATCAAATATGCATAACTGACACGTCATACTTCTAGTCACAAAAAAGCCAAACTGAACAGAGTTCAACAGATGAAAAATTGCTAAAAATGATTTATTTGTAAAACAGGACAAATTGAATTACGCAGAAGTAGCCAGAATCACCAAAAATAAGAAATATTCACCAAATAGTCTATATATATATATATATATATATATATATATATATATATATATATATATAGAAAAAAACCAAAAATAGGAAATATATTTTAATAAAAAAACATTTTATACAAATTTGCACAAGATAATATATATATTTTCTTATTCAGTTTTGATTGGTTATTCAATATATATTGCTGTTATAGCTGGGTGTGACTGGGTCAAAAAATGAATAATAACCAAGTTTTATGCTGAGGTTAGGCATGTGCTTGTGTTTAATAGGAAATGGTTGCTCCACATGAAATTCAGCCAAATGACTACTTAAACTCTACCCCTTTAAATGAATAGGCGCCATCATGATCTTCACTTGCCCCACAAACACCTTTAAATGGGAGACCCAAAATGGGTGCACACACATTTCTACATTACTGTACAGTCTTTACAGCCACACCTACACTTTTCCTCCTAAGTATATATTTGTAATGTATATGGTTGTAAATTGTGACTTGGTCCGCAATTGATATGGACCGTGACTTATTTTTGGTTGGCAAGGTACTGGTATTGATGGGTACCGTAATGAAATTGATTGGATTCTTTAGATCTGATATATTTGCATGTCAGTTATAAATAGATATAGAGTGTAACATATTTGTGGATAGTAGCCTATTATGACTTTGATCCTCTGGATCCAGAGATTCTATCTTTATTTTTAAATTGATAGTTAATTAGTTTTGTAAAAATTGGTTGTTGCCAATGTACAGGCAGTTTTTACATAGTGGAGCCACCTCAATGGGCTGAAGTGGCCCCTAGTGTGCCCACTAAAAATTTCTTATGTTCTTATGAGTGGGAGGAAAGAGGGGACCAAATTGTAAAGAAACTACTATGGCTTAATAGATTATAAATTACTCATTAATTGTCTCTTGTTTAACCTTTTGAGGCCTGAGACATCTTCCAGGGACTGAACAAAACATGTAAAATGGTCAACCTGCTAGTTGGTACATGGAAGTTGCTCTCTCTACTTTTTATCATCCCCCTTCCCCCTCTCAATCTTTGAACACTTCCCCAGTACGTTCATAAGGTTGTGAATGTACAAGAAGCTGCAATTCGTGCAAGAAGTGTGTGGTGTGATACATGCACTCTGCCCACTCCAGACATAGGGTAATAGTAACAGACTATTACAAGATTTTCAAGTAATAGATCATAATTTTTTGGCTGTAATAGTAATAGAAGGCAAAGTAATAGATAATAGTCTTTTACTTTTCTGTTACAGTGGCAGTGGATATATTGTGTGAACAAAGAACTGAAAAAATGAACTAAATCTAATCTAAACTAAAATAAACATGTATGTGAAATTGTGAACTAATATTGTGGCAAATATTTCCTTCAATAAAATAAAATTTATCAAGACCTACACTCCTACAGTCTCTGAAATTGTAATGATTTGGTTAAAACAAATATTTATTAACACACTACTTCTAATTGCATTTAAATAGACATAAAGATCCTTTTCAAATGAGTGAAGTACTCCACATACAAAAGTAATAGTAATAGATGACCTAGTAATAGTAGAAATCAAAAGTAATAGTAATAGAAACCCAGTAATAGATCGTGTGTTTGGCCCACTCTACATGTAAATTAAGTGGGTACATAGGTATATTATTTGGGTATACTACATGCATATTAAATGCACCCGAGTAATTAGTAATTTCCCACATCACCAACTTTCAGCATATTGTGTGTGCCAATTTAAGTTGGGTGGTCACAAAACTATATACCAATTTTTTTACTTTCCTTTTTAAATTTTAATGGTGTGTCCATCAAATTTGGTTGAGTTCGTAGGATTTGCTAGAACAACTTGATATTTTGATACAAAATTAAGAAGTTTTAGATGTAGAATTCAAAATCTGGCAAATTTCTAGAATCCAGACACAGTTCATAATAGCTTGGTAATAGCTATGTTTAATTAGGTAAGGTTAGGTTAGGTTAGTGATTAGGGCCTATGGACTGTGTCTGATTCATATCTGAATTCTGGAATTTTTGTATTTCAGAATCCAGAAACAGTTTGGAGATTGATCATAATAGCTCGGTAATACTGGTATATTGGTTAGGAATTATGGGCTCTTTTCTGAACTTCATCTGGAATTTTGCCCAAAATCTTTTAGAATTTCCTAAACTTGCTTTTTAGTTTGTCAGTTTGTCTATCTGAGAGACTTGGTAAAATACTGTAAGTTCTTGTGTAAATTAGATATTTTTTAGTATAAAATAAAAAAATGGTTAAAATTTTAAATTAAAAATTGATTTTAAGAGATAGTTGCATATTTAAGTATTTTTTAATTGACTAAAAAAAATTATAAAATTTTAGATCTGATGAACTGTGTGCCAAGTTTTGTAAATTGGTTGACTTTAGTAGACTATATAGTCTTATTGAACTCCACTCAACTATGCACATCTCTAGATCTTCCATTGATACATTCACTCAACCTAAAGGATTTTAACTACAGTTCCTATAATATAGCAAATGCTACCATACTTTTGTAGGGTTTCAACAACTATTCAGAATCAACTTTTGGATCTTTTCCAAATGGATGACCCCACAGGATTTTGCTGAAAATTTGTATACTAATAAATTTTTATATTCTAATAACAAAAATGACAATATTTTCCTGGAGAAATATATGCAACATATGAAAGAAATTACATTTATATGCGCACTAGTTTGCATGGCACATGACTGTTATCTAAATTATGTAGTGTTATGTAGTGTGTTTACAAAATAAAATGCAGATAATATCCTTTATTTATTAAAATTTGCAATATTTAATATTATTTTAATAAATAAATCTTCATTTGCATACCTTTTCCTCTATACGAACTCACATTAACAGTAATTTTTGTTGTTATTAATCTTTATTTGTTGCCTGCTTAGATCTAGTTTAGTCTGAATATTATTGTTGAAGTGTGAACATATGATAATGCAGTGCTGTGATCTAAATACTTGAGTTTCCCCAAGTCAGTTGAATGCCCAGTTAGGTCAACTGTGCACCATTGATAATTGGTTAGTAGGGTGTCTCATTAATACATAGAATTTTTTTTTTTTCGATTTTCTCTTGCTCGCGAATGCTGCCCCGATTTCAATAGGCATAGAGGTTCTAAAAATCGAAAAATGATGGGAATCAAACAGTATTTAGAGGTCACTCAAGTTTAACACTTTCTTGTAGCTATTTAGGAAAAAAAAGAAATTTCTATCATTCTCTTATTCTCTTTATTTCTGAACAAAAATGAAAATAAACGAAATGCACCTTTAATTAATTGAAATAAGTGCGTATAAATGGATTGTTTTCATCATCAATCTGTCCTACACTACTTGATTTTACTCTTCAAGCTCTCCTTCGTCTTGATGGGGATCAACTTCTGGTGAGCCCGAACCACCTTGAGGACGAATTGCTTCTGCTTCTCATCACGCGTGATGGTGGAATTGAATCTTTTCATCAAAGCAATACCACGCTCGGCGGCGTCATTGACCACCTTCAGGGCTTTCACCCTCTTTTGCGCCGTGATCCAATCCTGGTCATTGATCCAATCCTCTGGATCTTTCATGAGGAAGGTGGGAGACTCAGATTCTGGAAGGATCGCGCGGAAGAAGACTACTTTTGTTCTCCGGGTGACGAAGAGCTCGATGGATTGCTGTGGATTGAAGTTCTTCGGATCGATCCGCTTGAGTCCTTTCTTCGTGGCGGGGGATTGGAGTCGTTGGACCATCTTTAGCTTCGTGTCCTTTGGAATGCGGTCGTCAAAGAAACCAAGCCCCACGAGATCCTCTGAGAGGTACCACAGGTGCCTTTTCAAGGCCATGGATGCTGTGTGGCTGACTTCCTTGTCAGGGTAGGCCTCGAGCAGGCGAAGGAACTCTAGGTCGTTCAGTGGAGCTCGATTCAAGACCATTGCCTCATTCCACTGCTTCACGTACGCGAGGGAGATGAACAAACACAGCTGCCGAAGTCCTCCTTCTTCCCTGGCTGTCAGGTCCAGTTGGTGACGGAACATGAAAATCTTGAGGGCATAGATGGCTTTGGCCATCCATCTGGCGTGGTGATAGGGGAAGAGGATGGCCCCAGACATCGCACGAAGACATCCTTGAGTAAGATCTCCAAGATGTGGTGACAGCAAGCCAACCACAACATGGGACGGCCAAACTCCTGCTCAATGCGAACGCAAGCACCTTGGATCATCCCAGCGTTCACAGCTGTGGTGTCGAATCCCAGTCCAATGATTTGCTCTGAAATGCCAAAAGCCTGGACTTCCTGGAGTACGGCTGCAGCCTGTTCTTTTCCAGTGCCATCCACCGCAATGGGTACACCAAGAAGCTCCTCGACTCCATCGCCCGTCACCACAACAGCAATCCGGTCAACCTCCTCCTCCTCCTTGGCGATATCTTCCAACAGTTTCCCATCCCAGTGCAAGACTAAAGGACCAGAAGCTTCGAACTTTCGGGTCAACTCTTCTCTCATCTCCTTTCGGATCTTGTTCCGTGTTCGATGAACAGTTGCTGGCGAGATTACCAGGTCATCCAGGTCATGACCCAAACTCTGAGCTGCTGCTGCAAAGGACGATGTTGCTTGTCTCACGGACATGTTGTCGCGATCCCAAGCAGCGATGAGATTCGGGTCCGTGAGGGCATTCATTCGCCTTTTCTTTTGAGTCTGGGCCTTGCTGGTGCTGGGCGCTTGGTACGTCTCGTCGTCATCATCCTCGTCTTCCGTGTTCATTTCAGTGCTGCTACCATCCACCTCCAAGATCGCTACCTCCATGAGCTGTGTCACCCCAGCATCCCATTTACTCTTCCTAGCCGTGGCTGCAAGATCCCTCTTCTGCTTCACAGCTTTCTTCGCTGTCTTCTGGTCCACCCCCGCAAGACTTGATGACATCCTGTCTTCCCTCTGCGAGGTGAGAAAATCCTTGTCCTCCTGAGGGACCTTGGAGGAGGATAGCGCGGAGGAGTGAGCCACGTCAAACACGTCTTCAAAATCCGACTTGAACATCCCCTCCTTGTACCGGTAACCCTCTTGCGGCTTTGTCCTGTTCTTCTTGAGTGCGTCGTAGGTATCGATCAACTTCGCCAGCTTCTCCCCTGCGTACTTCTTGGTGGTAGTTGGTATGTTGGCCTTCTCCCAGATGGGCCAGATGGTTTCCACCACCAGGCGAATGCTCTCCGATTTGGTTGGTGGTGGTGGTGGAAGTAAAGGAGCAGGCATTGCTCCTTCGATGGAAGTCGTGGACAAACAATCGCTGCAATTGGGGCCTTGTCCAGCAACCACAACTGGTTTCCTGCTCTAGTAACCATCACCTGCGAAAGAGAAGAAAATCTTGTATAAGTGAAACAGAAGTGGTGAACTTGAGTGACCCCTAAAAATCCTCCTACAGCTGTCAAATTTTGTGATAACAATCCTTTATAAAGGTGTAATACGGGCAAGCGTCGCCCCAACCCGAAATCCTCCATTCGTATATTTGAGACACCCTATTGGTTAGGTTAAGTAATGATATTTGTTAAAACTAACCAATCATCAAGGCCTACAGTTGACCTAATTGGCCATTCAGTTGACCTAACTAGGCATTCAATTAACCAGGGGCCACACAGTAACCTTGTATCCAGGCATCATGAGTGGGGTAAACTAGATAATGGTCATGCACCATGCAAACTAGTGCACATATAAAGGCAATTTTTTTTGTATGATGCGCATATTTCTCCAGGAAAATAATATAATTTTTATTAGAATATAAAAATTTATTTGTATACAAATTTTCAGCTAAATCCCATGGGGTCATCCATATGGAAAAGATCCAACTTTTATTCAAAAGATGTTTATTTATAGTAGCCATATATTGACTACTAACAATTTTTTTTTTTACATCAGAGGCATGTCTTCAAAGTAAAGACTTCTTGAAAGGGATTACTCTTTGCTAGTCCTGAGGTGTTTTCAAGTGTTTGGAGTGAAAAAGTAGAAAACTTAGTTAGCTACTAGCTTCATACTTCAAGCTCTGTCAGTTGATACCGTGTAGTTTGAAATATAGACCTCTCTGATAACTGATTGCAGAAATATTCACTTTGAAATAAAAAGGTATTTTAGATGAAGATTGACTGATAGGTTTTATTCCCAAAGACAAAAGTGAAAAAAAATTGAGTAAATTTAGGCTTACCGTACCAAGAGAAAATAAAAATATTTTCAATATCTTGGGTGCTTGTTGGAGATACCTAATAATGTAATCATGCATTACCATAATTGAAGAACTAAAGAATTTCTTGAAAATAGGTACCAGTAATGCAAATTTGGAGACTCGTACAAATTGTTAGTTTGTTTTTTAAAATAAGAGTACTTGCAGCATGAACAAAATCTTGTTTACCAATTGTGGGGTAAGAAGGCAGAAATAGTTTAGATGCAAAAGACAGAAGAAGAGAAAAGGTAGAGACTAAAGTGCACACATCCATTCACACTTAAGTAGCCCTTTAGTTCTGTGTGGTGGTGCTTCCATGATTGTCAAGATTTTAAAATAATAATAATAATAATACAGGTATAAAATTGAAAGGAAGGTTGGCTAGGCAAGACTAACTTTAAATCTAGTGCTTTATTACCAGAATTGGAAAGAAGTCAAGAGGAATAGGTTACTTTTCTTTGAAGCATTTGATATGCAGAATTGGTTAAAGAACTCTGAATTTTCATTGTAGCTTACTTCAGGAAATTTTGCATCATGAATGCTAATCTGATATCAGTAGCCTAGATCCTACACAGGGCTAAGTAAATCTCAAAGAAAACCAAAATGGAATAATTTTTCATGATATCTGTCAGCATATGACCTGGTAATTCTATGTAGGAATTAGTTTTCCTGGTTTTTATGATTTAAAAAAGTATTCTAATGTCTTACATTGCACCTTGCCTTAATTCATATTTGTATTATATTTCAGATATGTTCACCTTGATTTTAAGGGAGCTACACCAAGGATAAGCTACTTGGGAAAAGTAAGGTGCCAGGAATAAACCATAGTCCAGTATGGTATTTGATACTTTACATGAATAAAATTCACTGTACATTACTTAAAATCAGTGGTGGACATAAAGTAATTGATTACAAATAAAAATTACTGATGTCTGAAAAGTAACTAAAAGTAGAAATTACTTCTCTGGATTAATTATATTATAATTAATCCAGAGAAGTATAATTTCTACTTTATACTTTACTTTTCAGACATCAGTAATTTTTATTTGTAATCAATTACTTTTTGCCCACCACTGCTTAAAATTCCTAATTAAATTTTGGGTAATTTTATTTTTTACTTGAGCAGATTTTGCCAATGATATCATCTTGGGGAGCTACAGGAATTCTCATTGAATATGAAGATGCATTCCCATTCATTGGAAATCTATCACAGCTTCGAACAACTTCAGCGTTTTCTCTTCAGCAAGTCTCAGAATTACTCTGTCTTTGCAAAAGGAATAACTTGGAAATTATTCCACTCATCCAAACATTTGGGCATTTGGAGGTAATCTGTCTGCTTCATTTGACATTATATACTGTGTGACATAGTCTTAAGTTACTCAAATTAATAGGTAAAATAATTTGATGTTAGTTGTAATGTAAGCAATGTATACACTTAGATCTGACTTTTTCATTATTTCTATCTTTAAATATTAAATAAAATGGTATTGACATCAAACATTTTGAATAACCAAAAAGCTGAAGTAAGCCCCAGGCTACATGATACTGTACATGAAAATACATTGCCTTTCATGGAATTGCTCAAAGTTGTTTTTGTGTTTTTCCATACTTGAGCTGCTTTTATGAAGAATTATTTTTAAAAACTTTTTCATCTTTGCAGCAAAGATGAAAATATCCCATTTAGTTTTGAAGTTTCCCTAAATAGATGAAAATGCTATTATTTCCCAGGGAATAGGTTTATCATGTATTATGGTTTTGTACATTTTAAATGTATATCAGGCTGTATATGGTACAATAAATAATTTTCATCAGATTGACGAGTAATGTGTTACTTTATCATATAATTAGAATTTAGATATTTTAGAATTCCTGATTGTATCAGTTTATGTGAGGAAATAGCTTAAAACTCTGTAAATGATTTAAAAATAATGAAATAGAAAAGACTATATTGGGCGAGATTTTTCACTTGGTAAATGATTTGCAGCAGTGTTAAGCAGGGTTGTGGAGTCGGTCCAAAATTTTCCGACTCCGACTCCACACATTGTAAAAATTCGACTCCGACTCCACACATTGTAAAAATTCGACTCCGACTCCACACATTGTAAAAATTCGACTCCGACTCCACACATTGTAAAAATTCGACTCCGACTCCACACATTGTAAAAATTCGACTCCGACTCCACACATTGTAAAAATTCGACTCCGACTCCACACATTGTAAAAATTCGACTCCGACTCCACACATTGTAAAAATTCGACTCCGACTCCACACATTGTAAAAATTCGACTCCGACTCCACACATTGTAAAAATTCGACTCCGACTCCACACATTGTAAAAATTCGACTCCGACTCCACACATTGTAAAAATTCGACTCCGACTCCACACATTGTAAAAATTCGACTCCGACTCCACACATTGTAAAAATTCGACTCCGACTCCACACATTGTAAAAATTCGACTCCGACTCCACACATTGTAAAAATTCGACTCCGACTCCACACATTGTAAAAATTCGACTCCGACTCCACACATTGTAAAAATTCGACTCCGACTCCACACATTGTAAAAATTCGACTCCGACTCCACACATTGTAAAAATTCGACTCCGACTCCACACATTGTAAAAATTCGACTCCGACTCCACACATTGTAAAAATTCGACTCCGACTCCACACATTGTAAAAATTCGACTCCGACTCCACACATTGTAAAAATTCGACTCCGACTCCACACATTGTAAAAATTCGACTCCGACTCCACACATTGTAAAAATTCGACTCCGACTCCACACATTGTAAAAATTCGACTCCGACTCCACACATTGTAAAAATTCGACTCCGACTCCACACATTGTAAAAATTCGACTCCGACTCCACACATTGTAAAAATTCGACTCCGACTCCACACATTGTAAAAATTCGACTCCGACTCCACACATTGTAAAAATTCGACTCCGACTCCACACATTGTAAAAATTCGACTCCGACTCCACACATTGTAAAAATTCGACTCCGACTCCACACATTGTAAAAATTCGACTCCGACTCCACACATTGTAAAAATTCGACTCCGACTCCACACATTGTAAAAATTCGACTCCGACTCCACACATTGTAAAAATTCGACTCCGACTCCACACATTGTAAAAATTCGACTCCGACTCCACACATTGTAAAAATTCGACTCCGACTCCACACATTGTAAAAATTCGACTCCGACTCCACACATTGTAAAAATTCGACTCCGACTCCACACATTGTAAAAATTCGACTCCGACTCCACACATTGTAAAAATTCGACTCCGACTCCACACATTGTAAAAATTCGACTCCGACTCCACACATTGTAAAAATTCGACTCCGACTCCACACATTGTAAAAATTCGACTCCGACTCCACACATTGTAAAAATTCGACTCCGACTCCACACATTGTAAAAATTCGACTCCGACTCCTCACATTGTAAAAATTCGACTCCGACTCCTCACATTGTAAAAATTCGACTCCGACTCCTCACATTGTAAAAATTCGACTCCGACTCCACATTGTAAAAATTCGACTCCGACTCCACACTTGTAAAAATTCGACTCCGACTCCACACATTGTAAAAATTCGACTCCGACTCCACATTGTAAAAATCGACTCCGACTCCACACATTGTAAAAATTCGACTCCGACTCCTCACATTGTAAAAATTCGACTCTGACTCCTCTAGTGTTTCACTCTATAATTATCATAATAATAAGACATTTCATCACCACCACACTAAGTGTGAAATTTTATATTTTATATTTTATATTTAAATAAATATTAATTGTATATTCTGAAAATGTAAAAAAAAAATATTAAAAAAAACTTAATCTAGGGGCTATTAATGAATAAGGTTTATTGACCAAAAAAACTAAATAACCTAAATGTTAGTATTTAGAAATTAAGGGTGACACAGGACACAGAAATTGGAGTTGGAAGTTTTTTACCGACTCCGACTCCGCCCTGAAACGTGCGACTCCACGACTCCGACTCCACAACCCTGGTGTTAAGTATGGAACACTACTCCAATTGTATAGTAATTTTAAATTCTTTTATTAATGACTATAGGCTTAGTAACACTCTACACAAAGGACTTTTTTTTCCTTTTTAAAGAAAAAGTGCCTTTGGGATTTTTCCCTTGTATTTAATACATAGAACCAATACTGAATGATGTAGTAATGATGTTCAATAAAGCCTTTTGACATGCTGAGGGTAATGTTTCTTAAAAAACATTTGTCATTGTGTACCATGGGTGATGTATAGCATGCAATTAAAAGCTAATATGCTTATTGTAAATATTAATTTAGTAATATCTTTTAGTAGATAGGTTAGGTAGCAGTTTAGATAGGAGTTTTAGCAGCCAGAAGTTTTGCTTCATTGGTTTCATAATATGTATATCTTTTACAGTTTGTTTTGAAGCACGACTCCTTCCGTCACTTTCGTGAAGTTGATCTCTATCCAAATGCTTTGTGTCCATTCCATCCAGATGCTCCAAACCTCATCATGTCACTGGTCACTCAAGTGGTCGAACTACATACTGAATCAAATTATTTACATATTGGTGCCGATGAGGTGGTTTGATTCTCATAGTTTACTGACTTTCATGTAATTAGATCTTACTTTTATTTATTTAAATTTTTTTTTCTTTTTTTACAGGATTTTCATTGAGAGGTAAAAGTGATGACTAATTTAGGCCTTGTATGCAATTAAGAGTGGGTATTTGGTGTTATTTAAAGCTAGATATGGTAGTTTTTTTGCTTTGGTACGCCAGTCTTGTACAAATTTTTCCCTAGATTTAATTCCATTAATACATACAAGCAGAGTTATTATGAAAATTAGAATATGAAAACATTCAAATCATCTCCAACCTGTACCTGTTGAGTTTGCATAAAAATGAACCGATGAACCATTTCAAATGTTTGCTGTAATCAAATGGATATCATAATGAAATTTTAAGGTGGCATCATGCGTACTTTGCCTTTTAAAAGTCCAAATTGATATTTGTTAAACAGTGTCTGCACTTTGAAGTACATATAAAGTCTTGTGAAAAAGAAATTCTCAAAAAATGCAATGACACTATTTAACAAAGGAATAGATCTATAATTAATATTTAATATCACCATTTGTTTAGTGGAATTACTTTTGCTACTTTCAACTAGTCAGGGAAGGTTGAGCTTATGATCGACAGATTTAGGTTTCAGTAAGGTGGTGATGTATGAAAATAATTGTCCTGCCATACTTGTCCAGAATAAAGTTTTCCATTTCATTTTGGAAAGAAGTCAAACAGGAAAAAAAATTATCATTTCAAACTTTTTCAGTATGATTTTGTGTGGTGGTGATAAAGACCTCATAAGTATCAAAACCTTGATTGTACATAATGAAAAATGAAATGTTTAAAGTAGGGAATGTTTACAAACATTTGAAATATAATTGTTACGATGCCATAGAAACCATTGGATTAAAATTTTTGTAACATTATGTGCCAATACCAGTTAAAGTGAAGAATTAAAATAAAGCTACATTTTGGGGAGATGGGGCTTAGGAGGGTTTGGAATAATTACTCATGGTATATACAAGTACTGTACGGTACTGTACATTTTTATTTCTATACGTATTTTACGAGGGTCGGTATGGAAGTAATGCCTCTTATTTTTGAATTTATATTTACTTTACTTGCTTACTATATTTACTTTATATTTGCCACATATGTTTGCATATTCCTGAAATTTTCATTGCAAATGGAATTATATTTAGTGAGAAATAAAATGAGGCATTACTTTTGTACCACCCCTCGTATTTTATTTTCATGGTTTTTTTTTTTCAGCGAAGTCTTTTTAAAGGAGTACCATAGCTTGATGAGTAAAGTAAATTTATCCAACTTCCTTCAGGATCTTCAGAGAGTTTGGATGTGAGTTGATGAGGTCCTCGTTCGTTTGCAGGTGTGGCATTTGGGAAAGTGCCAGAAATGTCGAAGCGAGATGGATTCAAGAGGATGGAGTCCTATCGACTTATTTCTCTACTGGGTTAGCAACATAGCCAAAATGATAAAGGAGAGGTATCCCAATCTCGGAATCATCATTTGGGATGACATGATGAGATCATTTTCGGCGTCGAAGTTGAAAGGTAGTGTAAAACAATCGTTTCCTCTTATTTACTAATTTACCGCGATTGAAATTAGTTAAAATACACATTGATTTTTTACTCAATGGGCTTCCAATGTACTTCATTTATTTGTGTGTGTGTATGACAGATTTCCTTTTCTTTTTTCACGGACTCTGACGATAAAAGTCCAGAGTTAGACTCCCGCTGCTGATGGAGTTTGGTCAGCCACCTACTATGTGATTACCCGAGCTCGGGTATCTTCGGAGTTCGCGCCTATTCCTTTCCTCCGTAGGGAAAATAGGGTTTCCTGAAGTCGTTTTTATCTTGTTGCTAGTCGTCTCAAGGTTTATCTTTATTTGCGGTGTGCCACAAGCTTGATGAGGTTAACCTCACTAACAGACCACGAGGCGAAAGTACGCAATAATGCAGACGGCCCTGAATGAGGGTTTTACATCTCAATACCTGAGCTGCAGCCCCACCGTTTCTGCTGTGGTTGATTGCGTCGAGCTTTCCAGCAAACGTCTAATTTGTTACATTAAATTTACTTCCAAAATACTGCACAGTCACCCAGGAATTTAGTGTGTGAACGTTCATTTAATCTGTTCTCATTATTGAAAGGTTAGGACCAAGTCTATTGGTCAACACATCTGAATTCGACTCGTTTCAGTTGTCCTCGCTTCTGAAAGAAAACTTGTATCGAACAAGTTAGAGTGTCTGTATCGAACGTTAGAAAATTAAAAATATTTTACATTTGTAACTTGCAGTATAATAAATAAATAAATAAATATATATATATATATATATATATATTATATATATATATATATATATATATATACATATATATACAGGGTGGGCGGAAAGTAGCTCCCTATTTTGGATTGGTAAAAAAATATGTATATTATCCATTTATTTCAGAAGAAATAATATGAAAAGGTAGGCATACATGGTAGGTTTTCTCTAAAATTCAATGTGGGCTCCAACTCTTTCCACCAGCTTCTGGAGCCGCCCAGGAATGGCGTCTACTGACTTTAGCAGGAACTCCGGCGGGATGGAGGACATGACTTCCCGAATTCGGTCCTCCAGTTCTTCCAATGTCCTCGGTTTGGTGCGGTAGACTTCTTCCTTTACCCACCCCCAAAGAAAGAAGTCGCATGGTGTCAAGTCGGGGCTCCTGGCTGGCCATTCGCTCTTGTTGTCCGTGAGTGGCTGGATGCCCACTTCCCTGGGCGTTGGATGGGTCGTCGTGGTCCACATCAATGGCCAGCCAGGAGTCCCGACTTGACACCGTGCGACTTCTTTCTTTGGGGGTGGGTAAAGGAAGAAGTCTACCGCACCAAACCGAGGACATTGGAAGAACTGGAGGACCGAATTCGGGAAGTCATGTCCTCCATCCCGCCGGAGTTCCTGCTAAAGTCAGTGGACGCCATTCCTGGGCGGCTCCAGAAGCTGGTGGAAAGAGTTGGAGCCCACATTGAATTTTAGAGAAAACCTACCATGTATGCCTACCTTTTCATATTATTTCTTCTGAAATAAATGGATAATATACGTATTTTTTTACCAATCCAAAATAGGGAGCTACTTTCCGCCCACCCTGTATATATATATATATATATAATATATATATATCTCGTAGTGGCCGATGTCGTAACACCGCTTCTCGGAGATCAGCGAAGTTAAGCGACATTGGGTCTGGGTAGTAGTTGGATGGGAGACCGTCCTCTGCGCACAGATTATGTAGCGACCCGTGGTTCGGATCCCACGTAAAGCTGTAGGTCCCCTCCGTCATATGACCTTAGATGTTGCGAAGGAGGTTAAACAACCCAATTAAATAAAAAAAAATATATATATATATATTAGCGTGTAGCGTCATTGGGCAAAGTGTAACGGATCAAGAGGCACATTTCAGGTTTTGTACAATTGACCTCCCTAAATTCAAAAATGGAAACAAAAATTTTTTTGTGACAAGTGCAACACCTTTTTCGCATGTGAAAATTGCTAGTTACCCATAACTTTTGGACACTTGCTTTCCTAGGTTTTGAGCTATCATTTGACCACTTACAATGTACTGCTTTTCAGGAAAAATAGGAAAATTTATTTTTGGAATAAACATATACATTGTAGGTAGGTAGGTAGGTAGACTAGATAGTTTTATTTAGTAAATGATACATTAAAATAATACATTAGTTTTGAATGACGGCATAAAGTCACGGGATTTAAGTACTGCTCTAATGTAACCATCTCTTGAATCCTTTCCATACACTGCCCCAGACGCTTCAGTTACCATCCTAACACAGCATTCTACACCTTGGGAGTGACATGGTATCCGGACAACAAGGGGCTCTTCAGTGATCTTATCGAGTTGTTCGACAGAGAACTGCTTCGTGAGTGGTGGTTCCATTGTGCACTCCTCCACTGGTGGAAGTAAATTTTTCAAATTCTGAGCACTTTGTTTGATCTTTGGTGGCCGAAATTCTCTGACTTGCTGTTGAGCAGGTTTGGGAGCTCGTCGAATGGTCTTGATTACATCGATGACCAATTTCCGGTTGCTTGATCTGCATCTGCAAGCATTGCCAGTAGAACATTTTCAGGGTGAGCCCAATATGCATTTCTTTGGATCACAGGCCATGTGACAGTCTTGCTAGCTGGTGGCAGTAATCGTAGCAGCTTGATTTGTTCCAGGAAATGTTTTGGGCCATCTGTGCACCTTGGATGGCACTTGATGCTAAACCACATGGGTCCATAGTGGCACACGACAAACTGTGTGAGTGAATACAGTTCATCACTTGGCTGCGCCATCGCTACATATAGCCGACAAATTCTGCTGGCAGTTGTAACCCATCTTGCATGGGAGATTGGTCCAGGCTTCTCTCGTAGAAGGTCTTTATTAATGACACCAGTCCTTATCGCTTTCATCATTCTGTAGAGGTAGGCTTGGTCACGACTCAATTCAGTAAGGTCAACATCCGGGAGAGTGTGGCCATCAGCAATACATTGAATTCCTCTAGAGGAAAGTGGCAAACTTTCACATGTGGCCAAAGCTTTGCCAATTGGTCCTTTCCATTGAGTTGCAGATTCTGTTGGGCCGATGAGTTCCTTGCACAAGTGGCGCAGTGGGAGTTCATTTAAATGCAGACTACAGATGAACCAGTGCAAAGGGCGACCCAGGCGGCACTCTAGCATGTGTATTGCTCCACTTCTGTGCCCTGTGTTTGTGGCTGTGCTGTCGGCTCCCGCTGCAATTATCTTGTCTGCAATACCCATTTCTTCAATCGCATTTTGAAGTCCATCCACAATGACAGTGCCAGTTCCTCGTTCCAGTGTCAGATGGCTTAGATAGAAGGTTCCAGGCTCCGACCAGCACATAGTGGTCCTCAACTTTCTTTGTGCTGTACCATTTGTTCCCCTTTTTCTCTTTGACAAGTGTTGTCTCTTTCTGCCCATCAAAAAATAAAGCAGTGACTTCCACATCGTGGTAAGTTACTGCTTCCTTCAGATCCCTCCGTACCTTCTGCCGTGCTCTCCATACTTTGTGGTGGTCAATTACGTTTATCTGATCATCAGAACTAATGATGCCATAGTCAACCAATGTTGCAGTGCTGATAGCTGCAGCAGCCCTGTTCGATACACCATACGGTCAGCTTCCAAAGCAACAGTGGGAATCGGTGTGATGTTCCTGTCTTCCTAGGCACTATCACCCATCCACTCATCACCAACACTTTCACCACTGGAGTCTGCTTCTGCAGAGGATGCTACCTCTTGCCGTTCCGTTTTTCTTCTATTCTCTTCTTGTCTTTCTTGCATCCGATCCTCTCTTGACTTCCTTCTCTCCATCATCTGAGTCACATTCGTATCCACCCGACTTATCTGCATGATCCGCGTGGTTCTCTGGTCGATCAGAAAGGCATGCTCTCGTCGTGGAACTTTCATTTCTTTTTCACAGTGGCATGCAGACAGATATGTCAAACAATTGATTCAGGCTTTCCTCGAACTTCTTGGTTTTTGTGGCCTGCTTGCCTTGCTTCGATGCTTGTGAGCCTTTTTCCATCAATCGGAGCAGCTTGGTCTTCACATTCTTGATTGGCTGTGATGGAATGTTAGCACGATTCCAAAGGTCAATGAGTGTTTGGCATACCTCCGGAAGAATCTCCCTGTTGCTGGTGTACTTGTTCTCCTTCAAGAAGAGGAAATGCCTTGCAACTTGTATACGGGTTGGAAGTTCAGACAGAGGAAGCTCTGATAGTGGAGAACCAAAGACAATGTGGCTGGCAGATCCCCGTGTTCTTTGCGTGCTCATTGTACCAGCAAAACTCAACAAGTATCACACAGGAACACTGAAACAAAAACATAAACGTATAAATAAAAAATATTTATGAGTATGTATATATATATATATATATATATATATATATATATGAATAGAAACGACATAAGTATTAAGGAACGTTTCTGCACACGAGGAGGAGAGATAACGAAATAATGAAAAATGAGGCGAACCGCCTCATTTTTCATTATTTCGTTATCTCTCCTCCTCGTGTGCAGAAACGTTCCTTAATACTTATGTCGTTTCTATTCATTTATATACTGCGCGGTCATTGCAGTTATTTGCATATATATATATATGAAAGGCTTGGTTTATTGGTAAACAATAAGTTTACCAATATATATATAAAAATATACTGCACACACATGTATTATGTTATATACTGTAAATATCCATAGGTGTGTATATATATATATACCCTAAGACATATAACAAACTTATAAACAATTAAAACAAAGAAATGTGTATAATGTATATATCACAAAACGCACCTTTCGTTAGTACCTTGGGGTTTTTGAACACCCCATCCACAGAAAAAACACTTCTCTCAAGCGAGCTAGCGTAGAACAAGAAATTCCAGGGGATGACTCACTGAGAATAATTAGAAAGCTGCCAGAAGTACCATGTCAGTCAGTGTTGCCAACTGTAATTAACAAGAACTTTGTATTTTTTACATGCGAAAAAGGTGGTGTTCTGCTTGTTGCAGAATTTTTTTTATTTTTTTTCTGAAATCAGCAAGTTTGATTGTACAGAACCTGAAATGTGCCTCCAGATCGCTCATGACGCTACACGCTAATATATATATATATATATATATATATAAATATATAATATATATTGTGGGGAATCTGTGTAACTAGAGATTCCATGAAATCCCAAAAATGTTCAGGGATTTCATGTTTACAAGGTTAAGTCGTAATATTTTTCTTAAACCTACTTGAAAATTATTGAGTACCAGGTTAGGTCAACTGTACATATAAATGTTCAGGAATTTCCCTGAACATTTTAGCGATTTCATGAAACCCCTAGTTACACATTCCTTGTAATATAAGCACACCGGACAAAAAATTAGTCGCCCCTAATAGCACCGATAGTAGGAAGTTCAAGGTCACACAGAGGACGCTGATGTAGCATTGGTAAGTGACAAGTAGCGGTGACGTAGCACACAGGATCAGATCTGTTTCGTGAGGTGGTGAAGAACAAAGTGTGTGTTGGATATAGTCTGCAAAATGGGTCGTGAGGCAGACGTTACTCAGTGGCAAAAAGGAGCCATCGTGTTTGGCAGAGCCCACGGACACAAAATGTCTGAAGTAGCCCAATTTGTTGGTGTGTCAACGCGTACTGTCCAGCGAGTTTACAAAGAGTGGTGTAGTTCGCAATCAACTGAAAATCGACGGCGTAACTGTGGCCGGAAAACAATTCTCGATAATAGGGAGCACCGCCATGTTTCTCGTCTAGTAACTGCAAATCGTTTTCAAACCAGAGAACAATTGCTCCAAGAAACCAATGACGTTCTCCAGCGACCAATTTCCGAACGGACATTGCGACGAGACCTGCATGCGATGGACATCTGGAGCAGGGTACCACGGAAGAGGCCGCTGTTAACAGCAGGTCACAAATTGGCACGTTATAAATGGGCTCAGAGGCAAAAAAACTGGACTGCGGCAGATTGGAAACGTGTAATTTGGTCCGATGAGTCCCGTTTTTGTTTGTTCTCCAATGATGGGAGGCGACGAGTACATCGCAGGTCCAATGAAGCCTTTAATCCTGAATGCGTCGAAGGTGTTGTTCAGGCTGTAGGTGGTTCCGTGATGTTCTGGGGATGTTTTTCGTACCACGAAATGGGCCTTCTCGTTCCAGTGACGATGAATTTGAACCAGCAGGCGTACCTCCGCATACTAAATGATGAATTGGTCTCTGCCTCGCCGGATTCGTGCGGTTATCAAGGCCAGAGGCGCCGTCACACGTTATTAGGTACATTCTGAGAGGGGTGACTAATTTTTTGTCCGGTGTGCTTATAATGACATATAATACTAATATATACACACACACACACACACGCTCACGCAGGGTGTTTCATAACATGTGGGCCGCACTTTCAGGATGGATTCAGGACCTGAAAACAATGAAAAACGTTTATATGAACATTTCCTCGAAATCGCTTTGTTTCCGAGTTAACCGTTTTGTGTTCCATCAATTCTTTCCGCAAACTGTTTACAAACACTGCTTGCCGACAATGTTTGCCGATTGTAATGTTTTGTACACTCTATGACATGTTTCAATATCGTTGAGTGTAGAGCCATCAGTCAGTCAGAGGTGCATCGCGGTGTTTCACTTTTCGTATTCGTAACTTCTTACCGTGAATAAGTGCAGTCCAGTGAAAAAAAAACTCTAAGTTTTTGTGCTATTCAGTGATAGTGTGCATTTGAAGTGAGAATGAAGGCTTATTCAAACAGAGAAATGGCAGACATGTATCTCATGTATGGACTTGCCGAGTGTAATGCGGCCGCAGCAAGACGTCTTTATGCCGAAACGTTTGCGAATTGCCGTCTGCCAGATAAGACGACCTTTCAGAGAATAGACGAGCGTCTTGGTGATATAGGATCATTCAACAAGCGAGTTTAAGATGGTGGTAGACCAATCAGCGCCAAAACTGTTGAGTTGGAGGAGCGGGTCTTGAATAGTGTGGAGGAACATCCTGGTGTCAGCACCCGAAGGATAGCAACAGCAGAGGGTGTAAGATACGCAACTGTATGAGGAATTTACCCGTATTACATTCAGAGAGTACAAGGCTTACTGAAGCTGATTTCCCACCACGAGAGGCTTTTTGTACTTGGTTCCTTCAACAGTGTGCTCGACGTAGATGACTGAAGGGGCCTACATGAGGTTTCGACGGAGGTAGTCTGAGGACGTACAGGCCTACCAGCGGGAGGATGTGTTGAGGACCCGTTGAAAGGGCGCTGATCGAATTGGTTGAATGATGAGTGAGGCGAGGGCCAGGAAGATGACGCCAGCAGAAATCTTGCAGAATTGGTTTCTCTCTGGTGGGATGAAATTATAGGTCGCCTCAAGTGATGATTTACTTCGTGTATGCTTGACTGATTTTTGAAAGACTAAGGCCAGCTGAGATCGAATGGTGCTACGTGAAAGTGAAAATTCACGGGAAGAAACAACGAGCAAAATGCGATCGATTTTAAGTGAACTCGCGCTTATATAGGCTCTGAAGACGAGTAGTTTTCGCGGGTCTCTTTGAAAAACAAAGTAAAATTTTCTCTTCTTTGTGGGCTGTCCTTGCCTAGGTGGGTTTTATTGCTGTTTTGGTCCAAGATGTTTGAGAACGACGAGGAAATGAATTTCCGGTCTATATATACATACACACCATTCATTTTACTCTAATTTCTCATGACAATTTTCAATCTCGAACATTTTCCTGCGTTTACGATACTCAAATGGTGGCCCAATTTTCCCTCAACTATGAGAACCATGGGTGACAGTCTAATGATTTGAGGGGAAACCTTGTAAATAGCTGGGATTCTTTGTACAGTATATGTTTAGAGTGGTTGGATGCTTATTTTGGACATTGATAACCAAGGAAGCCCCCTGGTGGCTTTGAGTTATTCTTATACTTCTTGTGTTAGAATGTTTTCTCGCCCTAGTTCGTTGGGAAATAAGATTCTTTATAATGTATTATTATTATTTTCATCGAGTCACTCGACATTGGCATTATTGCACGGATTGTGCCATTATATTTAATACCACACATTCAGATGTCCTGCTTCCACATTTAATAAGTTAATTACGTTCCCATTCTAGCCAGGTTGATTTTCTTGAACTGATGCAACTCGTGCTGTAGTTTCTCATGCCCTAATTGCAACTTTTATTATATCTGTCGGATAAGAAGATGATAGGGTTAAAATTCTCTCGGACCAACAAGGACGTCTATACCGTTTAAACTGGTATAGGTCTGCCAATGTCGGATATGATGTTATGCTTCGTTACACCATCTCCGACGTTTCACAGGTGTTCTCCGTATGTCACTTCCTCGCACCCACAAGGAAGTTTATACCGTTTAATTATTTTATTCTGACTGCGAATTTCGAAGACAACAATTTATATCCTCGGTTGATGGCGTCCGCTCTCTCTCAGTCCGTTGAGAGAAGGGAATGCTTTCTCCGTTGGAAGGATATAAAATGACGAGTTTTCCTTTATTTCCACAAAGTTGAAATCACTAATAAACACCCTTAACACAACACTTGCTTAGAGAGTTATTAACGGGCAAATGCTTACATCAAAATAAGCTGAGGGGTCCAGCCAAACCCGGCTGGCCCACGGGCGGAACACACTACTCCCTCTGTCGGAAGCTGAGGCGAGCGTTAGACTGACAAAGCATGTTGCCTTCCTCAAGGGGCTCCCTTTTGTCCTGGAGAAACACCCATGGTTGCTACGTGTTACAGAAGACTATTAAACTTGCAAAATCTTACTCTAATAATGATATTAACGAAAGAATTGGTATAATTGGATATTAGCAAAAGAATTTATACAATTGTAGTTTTACACTTAACTCTTTTATGTGATTTATAATAATTGAAAAGAACATTTACAATTTGGGAATCTCCGTTTAAGATTACACGTGGCAACACTGTTTTCGTTAGGCTTATCGAAAAGGTGCAGAGAAACTGGGCTTGAGGCAGTTTATACAAATATTAAGAATTTTAACGGAGTCCTGTTTCAATTTATATGAACAAAATAATATCTTTTAAAGGATTAATATTTTAATTTATACAAACAGAATATCTTTAAATTTTAACATTTATTTTCTCGTAGAAACACACTTCTACATATCTCTATCTTTAAAATGTGTTACTGTAGAAAAAGATATGGTGAAAGAATGAATATTGTGGGCAAAGACTCTTATTATAAGGGTTAGGTTAAGCGGAAGAGGAAGGCAAAAATTGAAACTAATCTAGTTGTAGGTGCTGAACGTCCATTTTGGAAGAATGTCCGAGAGGGTACTTTAATAGTTCAATGTGTGCCTAGTTATGCATGATTATTTGTTAATTTCACCGTTGATGTCTGAATGTAATATACGTACGTACCATACTTTATCTTAAAAACAACTGTTTTAGAAAAGGTTGCTTCAGCAAAAACACACTACTTTCTCTCTGACAGTGATATAGGTTTTCTCCCAATATAGGCCTATGATCAAAATTAGTTTAGAAGTTAGTAGTAATAACATTTTCCTTTACAGAATATAATATGGGTGAATTAGTCGAACCGATGATTTGGAAATATGAAACTAGTAATTTTAACCTCCCTGAAGGTAAGAGCTATACTCCTCATGCATTATAACCTGGAAATAATTATTTAGCGACAATAAATTTAACTATATTTCCTCATTGGTATTAGGATTGGCTGCCCTGTGAATTTAACATAAGTTAAAGGTATACTGTTTTTACATTCAAAATGCTTTACGGAAAAAGCCTTTTAAATTCATAGTTTGGCTGGTTTTTTTTTTTTTTTTTTTTTGTAACTGCACAGTTGTGGGAGATTACTGTTTTGATAAATGAAGTAAAAAAAATTTCTTTCCAAAATCTTATTTATTCTCATGTCGGTTTTCAAGGTCTGTTTGATACCTTTTCCAAAGTATTCGATAGAATATGGGTGGCCAGTTGTTACAAAGGGGCGACCGGAAGCACTCAATTCCTGCCACCCATTCAGCATCACATCGACAACCAGCTAACATGGATCTCTGTTTTAAGTCAGCACTGTTCCAAGTTTAAAGAAATAAGAGGAATCGTATTGACGGGATGGCAACGGTAAAGATTATTATAAAGTTAGCTCGTTAAGCGTCACTTGTTTTCACTTTTATACGCACCGATAGACGATATAGTTCGTCGATAACGCTTAAAAGGTTAATAAATTTTTCAATGTTACATATGCGTATAGCAAAGAGTTTCGTTTTTTAACGTTACATTGGTCAGTTTTTCTAATTTCCCATTGGGTGGGAACGGTGATTAAAGTTCCACATAGAAGGTATTGGAAGCCATTTACAAATGACCGAACCCCACCACACTGATGGAATTATAGGTATAGCTATTTAATAATAATACTTTCGAATGTTTTGATATGAGAAATAGGTTTATAATTACTGGATGGCAAAACCAGAAAACGGTACTGAGAAATGTAAATCGATCGTGGACTAAGATTTGGTATTTATATCAAGATCATTTTGAATGTTTAGATTTTTCTTTGGATATCTTTGTATTGATACTGAAGACTCGAACCTGTAAACGGAAGATCTCTGGAGAAATAATATGTATTTTGCCCGTTATTCTGTAATAGTTTTTGCTGTCAAGCGGTGCCGGTAATTGTTAGTTTTAAATTTTTAAGGCACATGGCAATCTTCATTGTCACCAAAACTTTAGCTTGGAGATATTTTTGTAGCGAATGTTAAATTTAACTATTAAATCTTTCAGTTCGAGTTGGCAGTGCTCAGAGTTTCGTGGCTCTAGCTCCGGCTTCAGGCTAGCTTCAGCAACTCTTGCTCTGTCTTTGGAGTAGTTCCGATTAATTTTTATTTAACTTCGGCACTAGTTTCAAAAACCGTGAAAATTGGGGATTTTTTTTTAGTGTCGCTATATGTTGTTGTATGACCTTAAATGCAGTTTATATTTTATTTCATATGAAGACGGGTGGAATAACAACAATTGGTAAATTAAGGCGGAAAACTTTATTTCTTTACATACAAGTACATGAAATGTGTAATCAATAAATAAATCGATCGATCGATCGATCAATCTTGGTCGAATGGAGCAGTCCGGAACCACCCCGGCTCCAGAGCAAATTTAAGAAAAATTTTTCCATCTAGCTCTTCGCTCCGGAGCCAGAGCATTGCCAGTCCTACTTTCAACTTGTTACTATATCATTTATGAATGCTATTCTTCAGTTAAAGCTTCAAACCAAGGCATACGTGTCAATATTTGAATGACAGTGCCAGGTTATAGAACGAAGTACTGTCAAAGCTAGTAAATAAAATAAAAACAGTTCTCCCGTCAGTAATTGTTAATTTAAAATTTAGACTGACAGGTGCGTATGAAAGTCAGTCAGACCATGTAAGGCCACTTTACGGGTAACTCCTTTCCAGCTTCAGTGCAGAAAATAGCGCGTGGCTTAGTGGGTAAACACCATGTTCCTGTAAGCGAAGCGAAGACCCTGAGGTCGGGTGCTCGATTCCCAGTGGTGTTGGTAATAATAACCGCAAGAATTAAGGCAGTGCGCCCATTATTTAGCTGAAAGCTGTGCCAGTTTCTGGCCCTCCTTATAGGTCAAGCCTACAGCTTTATTTGTGGATATATAGGAGGGGTCCCGCGTCTTAAGGTACCTAAGCGCCAAAATTAAAATTCGTTAGAAATCGCCTCCAAAGTTCAGCAATAGTATCTGTTATTAATTGAGCTAGAACGTTCATTTTTGGCTAAATTAGAGTTCTAAGTATGCTAATGAAGATGTTGACGAGTTTTTGGAATAGATTTTCATATTATTTTAAATTTTTTGATTATTTTCTTATTATGCCGAACTTTTGGCTGGCGATAGAGGTGAAAAAAGTAGTTCGCTTCATAAGGTTTTCAACCATACTTCTAGTGTCGTAACGTCATTATAACCCAAACCACGCGATAGAGGAAGGGTGAAAAAAGTGATATCCACCGAAAACACGTTTTCGCCTGTGGTGACGCTTAGGTACCTTAAGACGCACGACTCCTCATATATAACCATTCTACTTGACAAAAAACTACAGGTGAATTCAGTAACTTCCTTTTGTTACCATGGTAATTCCTTCCTTCCTTCCTTCCATTCATTCACTTCATTTCTTGAATCACGTCAGGTACGATCATTATGCCGTTTTGTGCGAGTTGTTACCAGTGGCATTTCCTTGTCTCGCCCTCTGTCTCAGGGTCTTGAAGAGCGAGTCCTTCAGGCAAGAAGATCACGAGGCGTTGTCGCAGGAATTGGGCTTTGAGAATCCAATAAATGTGTTCCCTTTCCCAAGGTATTTATAGAAAGAGATTTTGTAAATTTAAAACTGTATTCGATGTAGACTGAATTTAGTAGCGTGTCAGTATTTATACAGGCAAGATTGTTTACGAGCTACGTTTCAATTCTACAACTGAACATTCTTTTCAGACCACAAATTTTAGAACAAGGTATGTCGTTTCCTGGCCATCAAATATACGTTGCTGTTCAAATGTGGTCAAATTTCGTTCACAAGTATCAAATTATATGCAATTCGGAAGGGTAATTCTATTTATTTTATTTTTTCTTCCAATAAATTTTTATGAAAGGGCATTTTAGGTTTGTTTGTTCTGAAAATGACGCTCCGCGATTTATCAATAGCTAAGGCTTTATTTTTTTTGAGGCTAGTGTTAGAGTTCTTTAGTGAAATCAGTGATCTGAGCTTTCGGTGTAGAATTCTTACAAACCACACATTATAAAGTTATCTATAGTTGATAGTGTTTACCTTTGACTGATATGAAAGCTTAGGGATTCGGATTCTTTCGCATTAATGTGAAAGAAGCGTTAGGTTAATTCATTCCAAAGTTTGCGTACTGTTTCCAACAACAGTAGGAACTATTGAAATTAGATTTGGCTTAGAATTATTTTCACTTCTGTTAAGTTCCAAGTATTTAATCTCCACTTAGGAAGAGCGATTTGCGTAGTAAATTGGCTGGTCACTAATCTTTCGTGAGTGTTTTCAACCACAAACAGTAAGCGTGTAGCTTAGATAGACGTATCCTAATCGTTTAATTTTTTACAGGATGCTTGGTTGGTTTAGCGATTATTTTCGCTCCAAAAATTTTACGAATCCGGCTCAAGTGGAAACTATTTTGTACCAGCTTCTCGAGTAAGTTTTTTAATTGCAATATTACAATAGCTTACTCAGAATAGGAGCATATGTGCAGTGTTCTTGTATGGTTTGATGGTAATTTCATTTAGGCCTATACTATACAGGGTGTCCCAGAATTAACTATCTATTTCAATGAAATCGGGCAAATTTTTTAAAAACACATTTTTTTTATGTTTATCATGTTTAATATGTGTTAAAAATGTATAAATTTCTAAATTTTTTTCATAATTTTTTCATTATCTGGTCCAATGAAAGACCGTCTGAAGTCAGAATGGCAGAGAGAGACTCCAAAAGTTAACGTGTGGCTTGGAATGACCAAATCCAAAATTTATGGCCCATTCTTCTTTGCGGGAGCAACTGTAACAGGTACCGTCTACCTTGATATGCTTCAGCAGTTTCTCGAACCACAGCTTCTTGATAATGTTGTGTTTCAACAAGAAGCATTGATCTTTTGGCGATAAACCTTTGTTTTTATGAAACCCCATGCAAAGAAATCCAGGGGGTGTCAAATCCGGAGAACGCAGAGGCCAAGGTCGAGGTCTTCCACGTCCAATCCACCGATTCGGAAGGCGTCTGTTGAAGTATTCTCGAACAATTAGAGCATAATGACATGGTGCTCCATCTTGTTGAAACACAACATTATCAAGAAGCTGTGGTTCGAGAAACTGCTGAAGCATATCAAGGTAGACGGTACCTGTTACAGTTGCTTCCGCAAAGAAGAATGGGCCATAAATTTTGGATTTGGTCATTCCAAGCCACACGTTAACTTTTGGAGAGTCTCTTTGCCATTCTATGACTTCAGACGGTCTTTCATTGGACCAGATAATGAAAAAATTATGAAAATAAAATTATGAAAAAAATTTATACATTTTTAACACATATTGAACATAAATAAGTGTTTTTAAAAAATGTCCGATTTCATTGAAATATAGTTAATTCTGGGACACCCTGTATTTTAAGTAACTGACAATTGGTTAAAAGTTTTGGCAGGGGAGAGACTCTCGGGTATCCTGTTCACTAGCTCAAATTTTAAAATCGCCGTCGACCTGATTTAATACACTCGGTTTAACCGTAGAGTTGGTTACGAAAGAGTTTCTACACTTAGACATATATTGGCTTTACAGAGCCAGTTACCCACTGACTGAAGTGTATCAGAGGTTAGCCCCAACATAATGTTCGATTTCATTGTAGGATTAATACTGCATGTAAAGTGTTAATTCACCCCTTGTTAGTTATTTCTCAGTTTTAGACTTTTGTTCTAATTCAAAGTGTATAAATGTGGGAAGGAGATCTAGGTCTCCTAACTGTTTCCAAAATACGTGTTCGGAGAAGGGAATTGCTTTTGGTGAAAGAAATTTCGAATTTTAAAGGATGAAGGGGACCCGAAACCACAGCAAGTCATGGATTTATAGGAAGCACAAACTCTTGACCTGTTCTAAGGTCTACCAGGTGCGCGTGAAGACAGAATTACGAGCTTTCGACTTATTGTGGCTTTATTCCCTTACTATCTTTGTTAACAGGGACGAAGCACCGAAAACGTAGTGAACAGTTTTCTGGAAGCTAATCGATCACTAGTTATACGGCATTTAACGTGCCTAATATAGGTTCTCAACTCCTGTTTAGAGTACGAGCCTAATGGTTATTGAAAACAGTTGTAGGGTTTGGTGGGTTTATTAACATTAAAATCATTGAGTTAGTAACATCTTGAAAGTTGGTAGAATTACACCGCTGGTGGGTAGGTTGATTGATTGGTCTGTGTGTTCCATAATATTTTGGGCCTGAGCTCAACCCGATTCGTGTAAGGAAGTCGGGGTTCTGGATAGTACCATTTACTATCGGAATGTCTGATCTGTTCAGTGTGTCAGGATTAACAAAAATATTATTTTCAGGCTGGAAGAGAACCTATTGGAACTTCAAAATCACATGGAACACAGTTTGCTTGAAGTGTACTACGAAGACACGACTGAAGAGTGGATTGGGTGCTTCTTCAAGCCTTTACTCCAAAGGATTAGGACTGTTATCGAAGACTGCAAAACTCAGATCAAAGTCGGAGGTAGAACGAGAAATTACAAACTCGATAAAGACTTGATTAATGCAGAAGACAGATTTTAAAGGAGGTTCTCTTAATACGAACCTTCAGCAACTTACTTGTATCGTATCGGTATGAAACAGTGTTCAAATTCATAAATCTGTGAGGGAAGTTTATAAGTAATATTAACTGTACACTGAAATAAAACTTTGGATCCGAGTGTAATAAGGGCCAATGTCGTGCACGTGTTTTTTAGACATTATAATTCAGAGTAAAGGAGACCAGTGTTAAACTGTTAACTTGATAATTAGCCTCCTTTGCACCGAATTGTAATTCTACATTTAGCGAAATTTGGTACATTTCTTATTGCATTCACAACGAATCCTTAAATACTGGCGGTTTGGGAATTGGTGTGGCTTATTATTGATGTGTAATGTTAACCTCCTTTGCAATATTTAAGGTCATACAGTTTTACGTGCGATCAGAATCATGGAGTATTATACAGGGTGTTATCAAGTTGTGTTTCATAAATTAGTATACATATTCAGGACGTTAAAGTGAACAAAGAAAGTTCTTTTATAAACACAAATCCACAATCATTTCAATTGGATCATCCTCATTAAAGTTTATCAAAGTGGTAGTTGCGGATCTTGTTGGAGCTAGAAGAATCCGTTCTACGTTTCGTCGAGTTTGTGGACGTCTAGCAGCAAGTTCTTCAAAAGAATACTGCTCCATAACGCTTTAATATTACACGAGAGCGACGCATGAAATAATTTGTCTTTAAAATGACAACTATCAAAAGAAAAATAGCTCTGTTTTGATAGTGTCATTTTAAAAACCAAAATTCACACGTGTAATGTTACGGAGCGGTATTCTTTTGAAGAACTTGCTGATATGCATCTCGTGTTAGGAGAGAGGATGCCCAACGCATTTGAATGCTGGACGTCACGACAAAACGTAGATGTAGAACGGTTTCTTCTAACTGTCCAACAAGATCCGCAACGACGACTTTGATGAACTTTAGATGAGGATGATCCAATTGAGGATTAATGTTTATAGAACAACTTTTTTGGTTCATTTTGTCGTCCTGAATATGTATACCAATTTGATGATAATTTGAATTTTAAGTAGCTGTGCTTTCATTCCAATTTAGTGATTATGATGGATTTGCTTAAAAAAAAAAATGCATTGGGTTCGTTACCTGGCGTCTTCCCGTTTCCGGTACTTTTTACAAGGTGTTGTGTGTATCCCTACGAATATGTCAGTTGCCCGTTTAATTATTAGGGTGGTAACTGAAGGCTATTTCATTAGTATTTCTGAGTATGTATTATATGGTACAACAAACGTAATTAATGCAATATAATCCACCCTATTTCGATTCTCAAAAATTTTAATAAGATGTAATAACGATGATAATGCCAAAAATAAATAATATATTGTTATACTATATTAAAAGATTTGGAATGTCAAGAAACTTCTCAAATAACTACAAAATAGACTCGTTTCCCCACAGCCAGTTACTATGTAAATAAACAAACTGATATGAATGAAAAGTTCGTAGGGATATACAGTACCTTTTAATCAGACAAACTGGTAGAAGTTTGGAAAAGCTACTGCAGGAACACAAGAAAGACGTCAGGTTTGTTAACTAATCTAGTGCAATTTTTAAGCCTATCCATCACTGAATTAAGTGGAATAAAAGAAAAATAACTTCAAATAATTACAAAGTTACTCTTTTAAAGTTCAGGTTATCAAAAGAAAACTATAGATTTAAGGTATAAACACACTCCATTCACGCGAAATCCAACCGTCCAGTATTTAAAGGCTTACCTTTCAGCAGTACGAAGAGTTAATATGTAAAGTATCGAAATTCGTACTGTGAATAATGTTTTCACTTAATGCTTTTTATTCATTTATTGGAAACTTATAATAAAAAAAAAATTGTTTTCTATTGCTTACATAAATAAACAACTTAAGCCGGGTCGAAATTTTTTATTTACGTACATAGTGTGAGGTGGTTCAATCAATCATAGTAACACCCTGGTAAAGTATTTTTGAATTCTGAGGACCCCTACCGGTTTTTTCAGAAAATTCGAAATTTTATAGCTATTATTGGTAGAAATTAAGAAATTCAATAAAACTTTTGACCTAAAAATAATGTTTTTTATTCCTTCCATTGACTTTCCACTCAAAAGTAAGCAGTTCTTTTCTAAAGTATTTAAAATAAACTTATCCGTTACTAAGTTCACACCCCGTTCAACGCTTTGGCTGTGACATGGAAAATCTAGTATTTCTGGAGGTTTAGTTCTAATCTGAAGCAATTGCCCATTGGTAAAATTACTTAGTAAAGGTGGAGGAGTGATTTTATTTATTACCGATATTTTAAAATTAAATAAATTTTAATACAAACTTAACATTCTAGGTATCTAGAAAGAAAAAAAAAATGTAATATTAGGTCTTATATCCGGTGCTATGAGTCAGCACCGGATTTAAGACCCTACCCCGGATCTCAAAAAAAAAAGTTGGTGAATGGTCTATTCTGATGTAATTCGTACCGGGAAACCCGATTTTGGCCATACGAAAGCAAAAACAAAATATTTAAGGTCGATTTTTACGATTTTTGGCCTATTTCCCATACAAATTCATATGGAAAAAGTGAATATCAGTAGGGGCGGGGGAGCGAAGGTCCCACAGCCTTGATTTTTGGTGTGGATACTATTACAAAATGATCAACCTCACAATATTAAACATCCATTGAGCACAACGCTTAAACTCCGTACTGAAAATGCGCTCACACATGGGATCACCACCGATAACGAGGTATCACCAACTTTAGGGATCCGGTGTTAACTTTCTTAAAGATTGGTGGTGTACTTCCAGTGTCACGTCTACATCTTTTACATGGTCTTCCTCTACTTATCACACCTTGCCTCACTCTTGTACGCCTTTTTCATAGTTTACATCCTTCCCACGTGTCCACACCAGCATAACGTTTGATTATGTGTAATCCCTGTGACATCGGAAAGTGACGCCTAATGTAATAAATTATTTAAAGTACGAGTAGTAATTACCAACGTAACAGTTTCTTGCACTCTCATTTCGTCTTTTTCACTAAATTTGATTCCTGTTCATGTACCTAGACTACCATCTCGTTAAAATACTCAATCTCCATATTCATTCGTTTTGGGCGATCACTAGCGGGGTGAGGCTGTGGTTCGCTCCCGACTGCTGGTTCGTGACCCTTGAGGGCACCCTCACTCAGTCCCCCATACACTAAGCATAACTTCCTATTATTCACCTATCCAATTATTCACCTAACTTTGAAGCCTGTTTACTACCCTGAAAACTTTATTCCTAATTAAAATTGTCGTACCATCCTCTCACGTCATAAGACACCTTCCGAAGAGAAATTAGTCAGCCGTCTGCAGCCCGACTGATTCGTTTTCGGAAAGCGTCCGATATACCCTCCACCCATGAAATATCAACTGGAATCACAATAAAAGGCTGTTTGGGAGCCAAGAATGAACTAGAAAGGCTGAAAGGCTACTGCTAATTCCCTGGCACAAATGCCCATTTGACTAGGCGTGACGTTAGATCCTACCCACATTCTGACTCAACAAAAGACCCTTTTGTGAAAAAAATCCATTAACTGAGCTACAAGGAAATAGGCTAGAAGCTAATTTACAATATAAAAAATTTAAAAATACCATTGAAAAGGTTGAATAACCCGGTCAGACATTGCCAAAACTTAGGAGCTAATTATGTTTTTAATACAAAATACACTTCACCTTTCATTCTCCCATTCATTACTAGGCTATAATACCCTTTCAGTTTCGTGCAAACCAATTTATGATGGGCTCACTTGTATTGAGTTCACGGCCATTCCCTCCTTCCATTAGATATGTCGAAAGACGGATTATGTAGGCTACCTCTTGTAATCAATGGAAGGTTGACTGGTTTTGAGTATGGGTGGCGGGGGACATCTTATTCTCGGGTTATTATCTTGAGAATGCCTTGTTGGTTAGATTGGTGTTTGCGATTCATAGGTGTCGTGCCCTTTCCGTAGAGAACGAGAAATGGGTTGATGCACAAATATTGAGGTACGCTTTCATAACTGGAAAGAAAAAGAGCATTGTGAGTAAAATCTAATTTTAGAGATGAATTCAAATGATCTTATGACTACAGAATTCTGTGTTAACCCTTTAAGGACTAGTCCGCAGCATATGCGGTCACTCTTGTTACCAGAACGTATAGGTTTTATTGTTATTCAAAACTAAATACTTTAGTAACTAGTCACTGAAATGACACACATTTTGGGTTCCTTTCTCAACAACTAAATGACATCTATATATATGAACATGTAGAAACATTTATAGAAACGAGGCATTGTAGTACAATTTATATTATTTCTGGTGGACCTTAAGGTACCATCCGTCATTAAAGGTTCGCAAAACTATTTAAGGAAGGAAGTAAATAACCGATCTGTTATTGTTACCAGTTACTCATGATTTTATACCACACATTTTTAGCAAAACGCCAACAGGTTTTCGTGAGCCGACCTATGGTCGAAGAACACCATCCGTTAACTTTTCCATTGTCGTGATCGTTTACGAAATGGATCAAATATTTCATCGCTAATCTATTTTTTTCGCATTTTAAAACCTTATGCAATGCAACATTACTGTACAAAATATCTTAAATTGAAGGCTACTTATATTTATTGAAATTTAAACTTTATTTAGGTCAGATTTTAGCCACTTTTTTTCAACGTTGATATCAAGTGTAACAATAATATTTGGAATTGTCAGCTTCCTTCGTAACGGAAAGGTCTTGTAACGAAGGGAAACAGCAGCTTTTCTTGGGATTCAAACCACAGATTGTTACAATCTGGTCAGAAGTAAGGTTACGTCATGGGCACTTTACAACACCTCGTTAAATCAATAATGTTTATCGATATTGGGTCTTTTGAGTAATCGGATGGGTGACCATTCTCTGCGTTTGGGTGATGTACCAGTCCTTAGATGGTTTGGTAGGTCCCCTCCGTCACATGACCTTTCTCCCTTACGAAGTAAGTTAAAAAAAATTGATATTGGTCAAGAGCAAAGCTTGGAAAAAAATTGAAAGTATTACTGACGTAGATCTTAGGCTCAATATTTTTTTCACATCATTTAACTTGGTTTCCGAAAGAGGATACTTTAATGTAGAGTTTAAATAATTTTAAATTATATTTTATACTTATTTTGTAACTGCATATTAGATTAGTGTTATAATAGGTATACAAATCTTTAATCTACATTCTACAGTTATAAGCTGATGAAGACCCTAAAATCCACTCCAAACTAGCCCAATTTACAAATGTTGAAGGTGAACCAGTGGTGGCATTCAGCCGGTTCGCACCGGTTCGTAAGAACCGGTTCTTAAAATTTCACGAGTTCGCCGAACCGGTTCTTACAGTCTCTTTGCAATTTCAAAAATTGGTCGCCATTGGGAAAAGGTCAGTTAGATATTTTTCTTATTGTTTTCCTTTGCAAAAAAAACTTAGGTGGGGATGTAAAGCGAGATAGAACCGGTTGATAAAATTTTTGAATGCCCCCACTGAGGTGAACCCGTGAGTAATGTGCTAAAATGTACTACATCATGTTCTTCGTAGATTGAAGAATGGGAATAAAATAAATGAATAATAAATTAACTGCATCAGGCTTTCAACCGAGAGTAATATAGGGACTTTAAAATTCGTAAGGAAAAGCCCCCATGGCGTCCACTCCTATCATCAGTCAATACATTCAACTACAAATTGGCTACACATTTCACACCTATCTTGGCTCCTTTTAGGTGGGGCCACTGGGGGGGGGGGGAGAATGAATACACTACTAAACTCATTTGTAAAAAATTGTGAAAGTTAATGCAACTTATTACAAGGGCTACTTTTGATGTTCTCTCTAGCTGCTTACAAATACACTTTTGGATGAAACCATTAATCTTTGCCTTCAATTTATTTCTAATAATTCAACAATTTTAAATTGGGGTGTTTCAAATGTCAAACTGTCTATTGGAGATAGCAACAAAAGAATTTATCTTCAGTTTTTACGGTGAACAGTGTATACAACGAGTTAGCGTACCTATTGGGTAGACCTCTAGTCCCCACATCAACTAAAACGGGCTGTTCTTGCGTATTAATGAACTGAAATGGCGAAATGAATGTCCTTGTCTTTAAACAAAGCCTACTAGCTTAGTAGGCTTTGATTTAAACCAGTTTTTTATCAAATGTTATGTTGACGCTTTTGTTATTTAAATCACGAGCATATGTTAAATCTTTTTACATTACTTAAATAGTAAATAAAAGACTAATTTAATTTAGGAAAAAATCTTACATCATTTTTATATTTAAAAAAAATCATTACATCAGTTTGCAGGAATAAAAAAAAAAAAAAAAGACATTTACAGGTTTGGTAATGAAATTAGACTCGCCTCATTCAAATATAAAGAAAAATTTATTTTAACTGCTGAATAGAACTTGTAATATCTGATCCAATTACAAATTATTTCGTAATGAACTGGATTTTTTTTTTTTTAATCTTTACTTCGTAAAGGATTCAAATTAAAATTTATTGAAGATTAAAAAAATATGATAGAAATTCTCAGTAATATGGTATTTAGAACACTACTATGAATTGTCCAATCAGGGACCATTTTTCATTACACTTCCAATCAGAGGAAGAAAAATAGAGGGTGTCCACAAAAAAAATTGTGGAAAAGCCATTTGAAATTAGTTAAATTTTTTACGATTTTTGTCAATCTATATTTTGTTAGCATAACGCATAACGAAACCAACCAGCGCCTCTACTACAAAGTAAAGTATAAGGAGTAAACTCTGTCAACTAAACACCCCAATTTACCCTTCGTTTAACAAGAAAAAAAAAAGCTACAAAAATAAGCTATTTTCAAACATTTACAGAAGTGTTTGTTACGACTCCTGCAGGAAGACTATTCCAGTTTATTTGGAAGAAAAAGTTTTTGCTATATTAGTTTCAAGCCTTTTTTCACCTTTCATTTTAAAGCAGTTATTTCTTGTACTGTAATGTTCTTATCGTACAAGACTTTAGGAAGTGTTCACAATTTACGTTATCAAAATCCATTTAAAACTCTAAGCACCCGCATTAACTCTTCCTTTAAATGCTTAGTTTCAAGGGTATACAAAGACAGCTCCTCGAGCCCCATTTCCTTACGATTTATTACCGAATGATGGAATAAGCTCAACTGTTGCGCGGCGCTAAACGACGAAAACTAATGCCCCGAAATTCGTTAAATTTGTTACGTACGCTTCTCGCACCCAATTACACTACTTTTAAACTATTCCCTCTTAATTTTCACTCGTTCGCCTTAAGTTTCCTACGTTTGTGAAATCTCATTCCTAGAGCGAGAATATAGTTGTTTCATTTTACCCAATTTTTACGTATGTCCGACTCGTTTATCAGTTAATTTATACCCATTAGATTTAAGTGGACTCCATCTCGAATGAATGCATCCTTTGTATCAAAATCCGACCATCATAAATTAGTCAATTCAGCTCCTCCAAAAACGGACATAGCTTCCAATTTCGTATTAAAGTAAATGGCTTCGCTAATCAAAAGTAATTTGATAAATTCTGGGTAATATCCCACAAACTAACTTATATGACTACTTTTAAGGCTTTGATTAAAGCGATTTATCGGTCCTGCTCTTCAAACTCTACAAATCGTTGTCCCGAATGTGTGAAATTAAAAACAGTGTAGAAAGGTGCTCTCTAAATTTAAATACCTAACTTCCTACCTTATACGCTCTATTTCAACATCAGGTGTATATTCTTTTTAATGAATTTTAGAACGAAATTCACTCTTCATATGCCTAACAATCTATGAACAGAGTAAAAGTGTTTTCATTACTATCTAATATCTCCAAAAGACAAAGGCTCTATAGCTAATTCAAACTTTTTTAGGCTTAACAAAGGCAGTTTTGAACCAACAAAATTATCATCAGTCACATTATTTCTGTTCGAGTGAACTCGAATATTTTCGCATCAATATGAAGTGACAAATGTACAGTCGATTGCAAAAGTTGGTATACAGTGGATCACACTTGCGTTACGGCAAAGCATATCCCCGACTTCTGTAATTGATAGCACGTTGCCCAACCGTCAAGATCGGAATTAAAAGAACGAAAAGAACCGCTCTGGAAATAACGTATAGGTTACGATTTAGTACAAGGAGGGTATTGAACGTTACTTACAATACAATATAGTAACCATAAATTTGAACATTTAATCGTCCAATTTTGCAAAGCAGACAACACTGTGTTGGGTGACATAGCACGATTTCTGAGAAAGGATGGGAGCTCTAAGCTTCATGAACATATGTTAAATCCTTCAATTTTAAATTACTTTTGAATGTGTGGCGTAATTAAATCTCTAAATACGAACATTTTATGCTTTCTTTTACATTAATATCTCGCTGGAAGATGTTTGTATCGTTTGGAACAACCGCCGTTACCAGGATAATCTACATGCTATTTTAAGTAATTAAATTTTACATCGCGTGGTTTTTTTTTTTAAATACCCGACACAAAGTTTTTATTTTTCATTAACCGAAGTAAAAACGTGAAATTTTGGACCATCTGAAGATCAGGGGCCCCAGCCTTCTTTAGTTAGCTTTATAAGGCGAATTAACGAAAATATCACGACCTAACCTAACCTGTCGTCAAGAGCGTACGATTGACCTTACGATTGGTTAGGTTGTGATATTTTCGTTAGTTAGCCTTATAAGGCTAACTAAAGAAGGCTGGGGGCCCTGATCTTCAGGTGATCCGAAATTTTTACTAAACCTCGACACATGGGGAGTTAGTCCTTTAGTACAAAACATGTTGTATGTGATGTTCTCACTAACACAAATTTCTTGTTGTTTTTGATAAATATCACGGCCACCATCACCACCAGATTTAAACACCAGTGACTTATCTGTAGAACAGAAGAATTGAAAGCATCAATTGAACAAGAAATTCATCAGATTTCAACAGATATTGGGGCAGAGTAAAGTTTTCTTTTGGGGGGTTCGTGTGCCAAGTGTTAATGAGGCGAGAGGACATCACACAGAGCATGTTTTGCTCTAGGGCAGCGGTTCTCAACAGGGGGTCCGCGAGTTGACGATTATATTCAGCAAACTAATTTTTCCCTTTTTTGTGGAGGCTAGTTTTGACCTCTAACCGATAACATTTTCGGTTACTTGAAACTTTCTAAAACACGAAATAAATCGCTTCAAAACGTTTTTTTTTTTTTTTAAGTCTTTTATCGCCTTTTCCAAGTGTTTCTCAGTCGTTCGATTGAAATTCTTTAAATAGGTTCGTGAGATACGTTTTAGAATTTAGGTTGCTTAATGGTTTGGTTTGTTTTGTTAGAATATTACATTTTCACTCCGACTAAGTATAAATCAAGACTAAAAAACTATACTAATCTGGATACCTCAGTTTGTCTATATGCTACTTAATCATAATGCAAAAGATATTTTTGGGACCCCCTCCTCCAAAATTATCAAGATTTTAATAAGGGTACTGCAGTACAAAAAAGGTTGAGGAACGTTGCTCTAGGGCAAGGGTTTTCAAACTGTGTTCCGCGAGAACTTGATGGGGCTCCGTGGGGCATGTCATGAGAGACTGAGGGGAGAGAGGCAAGATAAAATAATAACTGGCCTGGATGAATTTACGATATATATTATGCAAATTCAGTGATTGTGTTTTGAAAGGCGTAGGCAGAGAGAGTGTGGGCGAGAGAGAGTGTGGGCGAGAGAGAGTGTGGGCGAGAGAGAGTGTGGGCGAGAGAGAGTGGGGCGAGAGAGAGTGTGGGCGAGAGAGAGTGTGGGCGAGAGAGTGTGTGGGCGAGAGAGAGTGTGGGCGAGAGAGAGTGTGGGCGAGAGAGAGTGTGGGCGAGAGAGAGTGTGGGCGAGAGAGAGTGTGGGCGAGAGAGAGTGTGGGCGAGAGAGAGTGTGGGCGAGAGAGAGTGTGGGCGAGAGAGAGTGTGGGCGAGAGAGAGTGTGGGCGAGAGAGAGTGTGGGCGAGAGAGAGTGTGGGCGAGAGAGAGTGTGGGCGAGAGAGAGTGTGGGCGAGAGAGAGTGTGGGCGAGAGAGAGTGTGGGCGAGAGAGAATAAGTGTTGCCCTCTCACAGCCACAGTAAGAAACAGGAGCCCATTTTGTAAACAAAACACAGCTGATGACCACAAGCACCGGTCTGATTGATTTGGCGAGTTTTGCTATGTTTTTAGGTTAAGTTCTCTCATTACATTGCTGTGATCATAACTTCTTGAACTATTGAACTTTTATCCAAAGAAAAGCAATCACATCTAAGTCATTGAACATTTATTTGTTTAACTTAAAATTACTCCAATAACTAAAATTCCTCATTTAATTATTTTGCATTGAAAACTTTAATTTTACAATAAACATTTTATATACTTATAATTTCTTTTATGCTGACAGTAATGTGGGGAGGGGAATTTAAAATAAATAGGTCAAAAAAGTATTTTTTTTTCCTTGTAAATTTCTAAACTTGTATTTTGTGAAATTAATATAACTGTATATGTAAATTTCATAAATTACAAATAAACTGCAGTGAGCATAAATTGTGTTTTATTACCATTTGCCTTTAAAATTTTACCTCGTCAAGGTTCCGTGAATTTTTTTTTTCTTTAAATAAAGGTTCGGTGGCTTCAAAAAGTTTGAAAAACTCTGCTCTAGGGGACTAATTCCCCCATGTAGAGAGAAAGTACAATAAATATTTCATGCTCTTACTTCAGTTCAAAAATACAACCCTTTTAAAGCAGGAGTGAGGAACCTTTGTGTCGGCGGCCTGGCAAATTGCAGCTTTAAAAATAGCTTGGGACAATTAAGATGTAAATACCGTATGACTAAATAATCAAACTGTCCGCGGGCAATTAAATTAACTAATTTAATTATACATTATGCACGTGGGCGGCAGGTTCCCCACCCCCGTTTTAAAGCGTTAATGTTAAAAAACAATCACTCTGTACATAATACATGTCAGCGATAGATGCGCGAGCAAGAAACTACCAACAAAAAAGAAAACCAGTGAAAATAATGATTAACTAAATGTTTCGAAAACTTGGTGCTTTCCTGTTAACGGGAATACCCAACCGCCCGCCACCAAACTGCTATATATTTTTGCTCTCATTTTCGTTTAAACTAACGAAAATATCAACTTAACCTAACCAATCAAGGGCATACAGTTGACCTAACCGGGCATTGAATTAACCTAACAGGTTAATATAACGGAAAATGCCCAGTTAGGTTAATTGAATGCCCAGTTAGGTTAATTGAATGCCCAGTTAGGTTAATTGAATGCCCAGTTAGGTTAATTGAATGCCCAGTTAGGTTAATTGAATGCCCAGTTAGGTTAATTGAATGCCCAGTTAGGTTAATTGAATGCCCAGTTAGGTTAATTGAATGCCCAGTTAGGTTAATTGAATGCCCAGTTAGGTTAATTGAATGCCCAGTTAGGTTAATTGAATGCCCAGTTAGGTTAATTGAATGCCCAGTTAGGTTAATTGAATGCCCAGTTAGGTTAATTGAATGCCCAGTTAGGTTAATTGAATGCCCAGTTAGGTTAATTGAATGCCCAGTTAGGTTAATTGAATGCCCAGTTAGGTTAATTGAATGCCCAGTTAGGTTAATTGAATGCCCAGTTAGGTTAATTGAATGCCCAGTTAGGTTAATTGAATGCCCAGTTAGGTTAATTGTGATATTTTCGTTAGTTTAAACGAAAATGAGCAAAAATACATCATAAACAGTTTGGTAGTCCCGATAATACCCAAGTACCAAATTTATTAATCATTTAAATGAAATTAGTTAAAATGTAAGCGATAATCAGTTAGTCGGGGGCCAAAATGTCTTTGTCATCTAAAATCGCAGAAAAAACGTCGCTGCTCTCGGTACATTGTCGCCACATGAATTCCGCAAGATATGAGTTCAGATGATGGCGGGCGGTTGGGTATTCCCGTTAACAGGAAAGCACCGAAAACTTTAATCGTGTATCAGTGGCGCGAGATTCACTCGGCAAAATATTTAGACGTGGTAATCTTTTAGTTTAACGTTGCAAATTAGGTAGGTGTACTTTTAAGTTATTCAAACGTCGCAAATTAATTTTTATTGTAGAGGTCATTTTAAACATGACAAGACGTCCTAATTTTCAGAGGTCGTTTTAAACATGGAAGGACGTTCTAAGTCGCTAACCCACAGAGTTACTCGCGATAAAATTCTCAGCGATGCTGATGTAATATAAGAAAAGTGGAAAATTATGATTTTTTTTTTTTTATTTGAATAATTTGCTAAGTTAAATTTCCTTGGCGAATTTGCGACGTTAACCATGACCACCTATCTGGCTTTAATCTTCTTTTCAATTATGGGAAAGTGATCATTTTAATTGTAATTAGTCGAAATAATAGTTGCTAGGTTCTCAGGCAAGTTTGATAAGAATTAGTGTTTAAAATAGTTTATAACGTTATTCGATTTAGCAAATCTATACGATAATGATCGCCGTGATGTTATTCGAATTTAGCAAATTGATAACGATTAACTAAGTAACAACAGTAAAATTTATGAACTAATATATATTGTTAATACAGTTAATAATACGATACAAAGAACATAGAACAAATTTAAGCTTTAACCCTTTCGTTTACAAATATGTTTTGTTTAAACCAAAAACTATAAACTTGTTAGTTGAAATCAAATATTTAAGTAACTCGTCACTTGCATCACGCAGATTTTGGATTCCTTTTGCAACAACTAATCTAAACTAGACGTATAAACAAACGTGTAGAAGCATTTCTAGAAAACTTGCATTTACTATGATTTATATTTTTTCCGGTGGGACATTACAATCGCACTAGTACTGAAAGAGTTCAAGTAGGAACAACGAAGTATGCTAATAACGTACCGCTACGAGACCCAACGGCGAAACTACTACATGAACGAGGAGGTTTCCGGTAACCGACTGCTAAGGTTCAACTAAACGAACGCGCAGTTTTACTGTAGTGGTTGGTTGGTTGGTTGGTTGATCTGTTTTACGTTGTTCGTCGAAATTAAACTAGTTTGGTGGGATATTTATTTATATTTATAGATCTGTTTATGGTGCATTCAACCACTTTGGATCATTTACATCATTTTGTGGGATATATGTCCAATCAATAAATTCTGCGAATTTATTGACTGCATCACATATAGGTAAATAATGGAACAGATCCTATGAGAAAGTTTGAAGTTGAGTCGTTGCTATGAAATTGGTAACCATGAAAGGTCTCATGACGTCATACTCCATTCTCGCACCAAAAGTTGTGCCATCTTCTGTTAATAATAATTATTATTATTGGCAGTTCTAATGGAATTTTTATTTAACTAAAGTAATTTTTATTCTCACTATTCAGTAAACAGACATGACCTCATCAATTCCCCCCCCCCCCGCTCTCACGGGTTTCTTAGATAAATTAATTATAATGGGACCTGTTCTACAATTAAATTTACCATGGCTTTACTCCTTTGGCTAAGCCAAATAATTAGCATAATAATATATTTTTTGTAGGGGCATAAACTACCCTTCCATATGCACGACAATAGAACTCGAGGTTATATAACTCATGTATGAAAAAAATGATTTACCGGAATTTTTTTACACCAATTACGAGGATGAATACAAAACTGAAGACTTTTTTTCCTTTCTTTCGACAATAACATTACGTCACGTCACGTAAACTGAGTTTTGGCTAGTATTGATGCTAATTTTTTTCAGGGTTGTTTAACGAGATATTTTGGGGTTGGTGAGCCCCCTTCGTAACTGCAAAGATCATATGACAGAAGGGGACCTACAGCTTTACGTGGGGTCGGAACCGCAGGTCGCTACATCATCTAGACGCAGAGGATGGTCCCCTATCCAACTATTATCCAGATTCAATAACCACGACGTAACCCTCATTCAGAACACAAAGTCGCATGACGGAAGGGACCTACAATTTTTCTCTTGATTCGAACCAATACCCTACTAAGGGGAACCCTGAGAGGCATTTTAATTCCTGAAATCTGAGCCGAGATTCGAAGCCAGAACCTTCAGCTTAACAGTCTGTCGCTTTACCACTGTAGATCACCCTGTTTTGGCGTGGATAAAAACAACAATAATTTACTGTGACTTGCCAGCATATTCATACTTAATAATGATCGTATTCAGAGTGACGGGGTGATCATGGGATTCGTCCCTCGGGAATCTGATAAATGCCGAACTATCGACGACATTTAAAATGTTCTTGGTATTCGAACATAGGATCTGAATCCCAAAATCGTTTTAATAGATGCTTGCTTAAAAGCCCTCAATAGCCGGTCATTTATGAAATTTATGATACATCATTATAAAAAGATGTATTCACGAATCCCATTGTCAGATTTGATTGTGTCGTGGTTACATTATATAAGCATCCTAATTTTAAATTTACTTCTAAAGTAGTATTCGGTTGTCAAACTATATACACACACACACACACACATATACATATATATATATACACACACACACACACAAAGTATCCGAAAAGTCAAGGAACATTGGCATTATAGTTTTCCAATGAAAATATATATTTGCATTGAAAAGCATGGCGTCCGGTATGTTTCATGACTTTTCGGACACCTTGTCTCTCTCTCTCTCTCTCTCTCTCTCTCTCTCTCTCTCTCTCTCTCTCACACACACACTTCAAATAGTAATCTCAAGTATGCCACACCGCTGGTTTTGAATTTCAGCGCAAATATTTCAGAAAATCAAAGAGAAATTCGAAATGAGGATGACACTTGAAAAAGAAAGAAATAAACAAAAATTGTGATTTAAAAAATAAAAATAAATATTGAAGTAAATAAATCACTGTATGAGGAAATGAATGATAAATAATGGATGAATGAATGAATGAATGAATAGTTTTGTGAAGATTACGCAATAGTTTTTTAGATATATTAGATAGGTTAATTATGTCGGGTTAAGGTTATAGGTCTGAATAATTTAGTGTACAGTAGGTTAGGTTGACTTAGGTCTTATTTTAACCCTTTCATGCCGTATGGGCGTAAATGAGACCATCAAATTTTATGAGATTTTAGTCATTCTGGAGATATAACAAGTGTTTTTTTGTGGCATGAAAAGTAAACGAAAATCAGGTATGAAAGGGTTAAGTCAAATTTTTGGGTATTTCTGATTATGACGTATCTTTTTTATATCTATGGTATACTTGCCCATACCTCACCATCTTCTTGTCACGAAACTGCTCTCTCTTCTGCGGCCAAATTACCATCTTCAGCGAGGAATCTTTTAGTAGTGGTGACTGGGTTTTTCAGCGGGACAATAACTCCGAACATGCCCAAATGCACCAAATCTTGATCAGAGAAAATGTTTCCGAAATTCTGGCTGGACTGACCAACACAGTTCCCGGATTTGAACTCCGATGACTACCTGTGGGAAGATACTGAAACAGAATTGAACATTCTGAAAATGTTTGAAATTTGCAAAAATATGTGGAGAAATCATTCCGCATGAGCGTTGTCCAAAATTAGTCAGTGCCCTCCGGCTGTGCGTGCGACTGTGATCAAAGCAAAAGGTGGTCTAACCAAATATTAGCCGAGTCTGTGTGTTATTTTTGTTCTGTTTGTTTTGCTTAAATGCAACAAATACATCATGTATTTAATGAAATGTTTGTGCAACCATGTTGGAAATCTTATAAGCTTTGTAGCTGTCCGGAGATTTATGCGCAGGACTACACACACACACACACACACACACAGATGTTGTGCATCTCCGCATAAGTGAGGTACCGACTTTTTAAAATCCATATATCTAAAAAACTAATTAACCTAACCTAAACTTGATGCCATCGAACCGAGAAGGGCGTGATAAGTGTTTCGGGCACATGTAAGGGTCCGAAAGGTGATTTCTATTAAGTCATTAGATGTAAGGTACTCGATAATCTAGCCTAACCTAGCCAAACCTTAACTAACCTAACCTAATCAGGACCAAAATATCTTTTTCCGAATGTAGAAAGTTTCTAGATTTTGTTTTCATAAAGTTTTAATGTCCCGAGGTACCAAAAGTGTCTGTTAGTTCCGTACGCATGCGCGCACACGTCGCCATTCAGTGTATCGTACTTAACCTTCTTCCAGTTAAAAGCTAACATATTCTTTTAATGAAATAAAATCAGCCTTAATGAAAGCTAAGAGAGACTATCAACTTTAGGAGGACATCCGCTTGTAACTGGAAAAAAAGTTAAAACAAGGAAGTAAAGAAATTTTTTTTTAAAAATGAAACCTTGAAATTTGACCGCAACGCCATTTTCACTAAATTTGCAAACATGGATGATAAATTCTTGGAAATACAAACTTAGAATAATCTGATACAATGTGAACTAAAATAATTTTACCTCGGTGAATTCCACGACCAGGAAAGAGAGAATTTTTCATACTGATGTTACTCGAATACTGGTTGGTTGGTTGGTTGGTCGGTCGGTCGGTTGGTTGGTTCGTTGGTTGATCCAGTTTACCACCTCCGTCCACCAGAGGGTGCTGAGACGGCCATGCAGTAGCACCATCTATCGGGAAAAAATAAGTCCCGTTGAAGTATAACTGGGTTGAACCAAATACATTACGTGCAGCGGGTTCGTCACTGCTCCCCGCTCCCCATTTCTCAGACCGGGTTAGGACAATGTATGGTTGGGTTAACATCAATATAAGGAGAACCATCACCACATTATGCAAAACAAATTAAGCTTATACCCAAGAGTAAGATTATAGCTTGCCACTTAAAGGGGATAAAAGATTTAAGCAAATTTTAGAAACTTAGCAAAGGATGTAGTCCAAAAAAGTATAAATTTAATATAATTTATTATCTTGTAATATACCTCCGTCTCCCACGATAACTTGAAAACGCCATTATTCAGCTCATTAAAATCAACTTCATGTTATTTACAAATTTTGAAATTTTGAACATGAACCAACCAACTAAACGTTAAAACAGGTTTGATTCTCTTTAATTCTTTAATTTCAATACAGTATAAATTATATATATATATATATTACTCTGTGACAGCTTATACAAATACACAATCCATTATAGCGCAGCCTTCGCTTCTGTGACATGGCTGGTTTAATAAGCAATTTTTTGTTTTGTGTTTATAGCCTTAAGGGGGGGGAAGAGTCTTTTATTCTTTTAATTATGTAACATCTTGATGTTTCCTTCATTATTTGTCGCTGCAGTTTCGTAGTTCGCGTTTTAAAGCAGATGTGCTTGTGGGCGGGCCGGCTTTGGCCCGCGTTATGGCTCTCGTTTTCCTTCCTCTTTTTTCGCCCATTATGCAACCGTTGCTTCTCTTCCGGATGGGACACAAGCATTAAAAGTAGAATCATTAAGAGGTGTATCGATATTGAATAATGCCCCAAATCAGTTTTAATTTGCTCATATATATATATATTATATATATATATATATATATATATATATATATATATATATGTGTGTGTGGGGGAGAATTACGAGTTGTGACTGATTGGGGACCTTGGTGCAGTGGTTAGCATATCCCACCGGCATTTGGATGATCCCGGGTTCGATTCCTGGGGGGTGCCTCATTTTTCATTTGCTTGTTCTCTCTCCCCATCTTGTGCGGACGCTCTTCTACACAAGCGTCGTTCTTTACATTAATTTTACTGTGTGTTGTTTGCAGTTAAAAAAAAAAAAAATATATATATATATATATATATTATATATATATAAGTTGGTTAGAAATATATTGACATTTAATCAGCGAGAACCCAGACTCGATTTTTATTTCATAAAAATACTTGAATAAATCTCATTAAAATCATGGTAATTTCATAAGTGCCCTGACAGTTGTGATTAAATTTTCATATTTTAATTCTGTTAAAATGCATGAATATTTGAACAACGATAGATAAATAAATAAATAAATAGATAGATAGATAGATAGAAATAGATAAAAAAAAGAAAATGAAAAATACTGTAAATTTATCCCCTGCTTATACTTATAGACGTGGGAGGCTTTCACACAGTGATGATGATAGTAGTATCATACAAAGCTCTCCTTCCTCCGCCCGACAGTGCTGACAGGAAACTGTTCTGAAAAAGAATATTTATAGGAAAGTAAGGAAAACTAGATTGAAAAGAACAACTTCAGAGTTTATTCACACCATGCCATCACTTATGTCGTTCAGAGAGAGAGAGAGAGAGAGAGAGAGAGAGAGAGAGAGGCTGAAAACATTTTGAATGTCAAATGCAAGTGACAAGGCAAGCCATTTCCAGCGAAATTTATCAATTTTCGAAAACAATAGAAAGATGGTGAAAATTCATGAAATTCCATATTGGAATTCTCAGATGAGATTACGTTTGTATAGCAGATGTAATTACCATTTTAATTAATTTTAATTTTATATATAATAATATATATATATATATATACAGGGTGGGCGGAAAGTAGCTCCCTATTTTGGATTGGTAAAAAAACACGTATATTAGCCATTTATTTCAGAAGAAATAATATGAAAAGGTAGGCATACATGGTAGGTTTTCTCTAAAATTCAATGTGGGCTCCAACTCTTTCCACCAGCTTCTGGAGCCGCCCAGGAATGGCGTCCACTGACTTTAGCAGGAACTCCGGCGGGATGGAGGACATGACTTCCCGAATTCGGTCCTCCAGTTCTTCCAATGTCCTCGGTTTGGTGCGGTAGACTTCTTCCTTTACCCACCCCCAAAGAAAGAAGTCGCACGGTGTCAAGTCGGGGCTCCTGGCTGGCCATTGATGTGGACCACGACGACCCATCCAACGCCCAGGGAAGTGGGCATCCAGCCACTCACGGACAACAATGGCCAGCCAGGAGCCCCGACTTGACACCGTGCGACTTCTTTCTTTGGGGGTGGGTAAAGGAAGAAGTCTACCGCACCAAACCGAGGACATTGGAAGAACTGGAGGACCGAATTCGGGAAGTCATGTCCTCCATCCCGCCGGAGTTCCTGCTAAAGTCAGTGGACGCCATTCCTGGGCGGCTCCAGAAGCTGGTGGAAAGAGTTGGAGCCCACATTGAATTTTAGAGAAAACCTACCATGTATGCCTACCTTTTCATATTATTTCTTCTGAAATAAATGGATAATATAGTATTTTTTTACCAATCCAAAATAGGGAGCTACTTTCCGCCCACCCTGTATATATATATATATATATATATATATATATATATATATATATATATATATATATATATATATATATATAATATATATTTACATCAAAATATGTAAGAGAGTCTTAAAAAACTGATAAAATTCAACGAATTTATTTTTGTATTTTAGATACACAAATAGTAAAAGAAAAAAATACACGATACACATCGAATACTGAGGTTTGGCAGTCGATTTTGGAACAATGAAGCCATCAGTGATTAGGTACGAGCCATTGAGGTTTCTCAAAAGGAAAGTTACGAGAAATGACTGCAAATGCAGAAGTAGAATGGAACTCAAATATGGAGGGAAAAAAAATCATAATTTTTCCTTGTTTTTTCACTTAATGGCGTAAATTTTCTGCTACATAAATGTCGGTGGATAAAATCCGATTTGTTCTTGAAATGACAGACGATATTTTATACACTAATAAATACTAAAAAAACCATTTTTTTTTAATATATATATTTGTGAAACTTTTTAATTTCGGGGGTTTGTGGGGGAGGGGGAGGGGGGAATCTTTAAAATTATCGACTTTTCAAATTTTTTACCAGTTTTATTTGTTTCAGTTTTAATATGGCTTTAGTATGGCCGGTAGATAAATAGATGCCATAAAAATCCCCATATATATATATTAGTTTCACGTACAGGAGTGTTGCTATAATTGTTAAGCTCAGACGTATTGTCCCTAAACAGGTTTTATTAACTCTGCATATATCAAACTCTTGTTCTTCCTCATTTGATATACCGCAACCCTGCATGGTCCAAATCGGTTGACAATGACTTAGAAAGCTAATATCCTCATTATTTAAAACCGATCAACGAGAATATGATATTGATCTTTATGATCATTTGAGTACATTGTTGAAAAAAGTTAAAATGATCAAAGATGAAAGATGTAATCAAATTGGCACATTTTACTTTTCACTTACAAATATATAAGCAAAATTATTAGTTTACAGCGAATGAACAGATATTTGTAACTCGCCAAGAAATTCATTCATATCAGACCAGAAGCACAACTTGGCATGTTATTCTTCAATTTAGATTGTCTTCATCCCCAAAATTATCTATTTTCGTTGGAGTGAAACTATGGAATGGTTTAAACACTGATATAAAAAATTTAGTACTCATGAGTATGTTTAAAAACACGTTTTAATCTTAATTAAAAAGACACTCTTCGGATTAATGCGAGTTAGGATTAAATTATGTACTGTAATACTTGTTCTAGTTCTCGTACTAAACTATCAATGTTTTATACTGTATTTATATGTATAAATAATGATTTTTAACATATAATAAATATTGTATTACAAAAGTTCATTTCTCTTATTCAATCTCGCTTCAGGATTAATTAATTAAAATAAATTAAAAATTTTTGTTCACGATATTTTTTATTACATCTGTGTATATATATTTATGTATCGTATATTATTATATTTACTGTGTATATACTATATTGTATATTTCTTGACCATAACTACCTTTGTAGTGAAATCCTTTATCTTTTAATTAATCTGAGAGCCCAATAAAGCCTAATGTTTAAAGGTTAACTTAAATAAATATAAATAGTCCAAGTAACAATTGTATACAGAGAACAGCAACAAACAATTGTAATGCTTGGAAGCTGCAAGTAACCATAATCCAACAGTGTTCCTACCTGGCACAGAGGAAAATAGAACTGTGTAGAGAGGTGAGGACAAGGACGGCTCTACTTTCTCGTTTGCCAGGTATAGGACACTATTGGATTGTAGCTATTTGCAGCTCCTAAGCATTAATAATTGTTAGTTTTACGTTAAAATTACAGTAATATTGCAATAACTGTATTGATATTTTTTATCACTAAAGACTTTGACTTTGAATTTTGTCTATTCCTAGGGGATCGTAATCTTATGACGAAAAGGAGAACCAGTGCTTCTAACATCTTTAATAAATACCAAACGTTTCGCAATTTCCTTCCATCATCAGTAGTAAAACTAAAATTAATACAAATAAAATAACATGCAACATCCGGAACTCATTTACCCACGGTGTGGAGGTGAGTGTGCCCATGGCAAGGGTCATCTGAGCCCGAACATAAACGGGTGAGTGGCCGACCCGACCCAACCCAACCCAACCCAACACAGACGCTAGCAACCGGTAGTGAACTACTCAGAGCCTCACCTGACAATATTCAACACAGTTATCGTGCGCCCATACAAATAAAAATAAAATTTAATATACGAAGTCGAGGTTAAGACTAAAATTCTTAAAATTATTTAAATTAATATTTTAGTCCTAACGTCATCCTAAATCCACCACATATACTCCTTTTCCGTCCGTCAAATTGTAACAAGATTATCGTATGAAAGAAAACATAAAAAATAAAAAAAAGATCGCCTGAAGATCAGGGCCCCCAGCCTTCGTTAGTTAGCCTTATAAGGCTACCTAACGAAAATATCACCGACTTAACCTAACCAGTCGTTAGGTCAACTGTACGCCTTTGACGATTGGTTAGGTTAAGTCGTGATATTTTCGTTAGTTAGCTTTATAAGGCTAACTAAAGAAGGCTGGGGGCCCTGATCTTCAGGTGATCCCCCCCAAAATAATAAAAATAAAAATAAAATAAAATAGAAAAATAATAAAATAACCTAATAATAAGTTACTGCGTGTGTGTCGGAAAGAGTAAAGGAGTAATATTTTCGTAAGTTTTAACGAAAATATCACGACTTAAACTAACCAATCGTCAAGGGCGTACGCCGTACAGGTGACCTAACCGGGCATCCAATAATTTTCCCGTAGGTTTAACGAAAATATCACGTGTTAACCTTACATGAAATCCCTAAACATTTTAGGGATTTCATGAAATCCCTAGTTACACATAGTCCCTGTAATATATATATATAGGGTGTCCCAAAAAAAACCATATACTCTTTATAGCATCATATATTTTATAATTTAAAAAAAACCAAACAATACTGTATATTGTTATAGCAATTGCCAATGAAAGGTAAATTAGTAATCTAAGTGATCAAAATGTTATAGCGAGTTGTTTGCATATAAAATTTAATTAACTACGCCAAGTGCTCAAAATGTTCTCCGGCGGCATGAATGCATTTTGAATGCGTCGACTAACTGATTCGCAGACATGGACTAATGTGGATGCTGTGATGGTCCCGCACTTTTCCCTAATTGCATCCTTAAGGTGTTCGAGTGTTGCGGGTCTTGTACCATAAACTGCATCCTTCAGGTAACCCCACAAGTAAAAATCAAGTGGAGTCAAGTCCGGTGAACGTGGAGGATACTCAACGGCTTCCTCTTCGTCCTATCCAACGGTTAGGCAACGTTTCATCGAGGTACCTTCTGACATCACAATGATAATGAGGGGGGGCTCCATCTTGTTGAAAGTAAAAGTCGTCGTTTCCAAACAACTTCCGAACTGCAGGTATAATTTCTGTCCGCAGCATGTCGAGATATGCGGCACCGGTAACTGTCCCATTAAAGAAAAATGGTCCAACCAAACCCCTGGATGATAAACCACACCATGCTGTTAATCCTGGTAAATTAACATGTTTATCCACATAAACACGTGGATTATCAAGTGACCAGTACCTGCAGTTGTGTCGATTTACTGTGCCATTCAGCTTGAAGGTAGCTTCATCAGACCACACGATTTTGTTGTATTGAAAGTGCATTCAATGCCGCGGAGAACATTTTGAGCACTTGGTGTAGTTAATTAAATTTTATATGCAAACAACTCGCTATAACATTTTGATCACTTAGATTACTAATTTACCTTTTATTGGCAATTGCTATAACAATATATATATATTTTTTAAATTATAAAATATATGATGCTATAAAGAGTATATAGTTTTTTTTTTTGGGACACCCTGTATATATATATATATATATATATATATATATATATATATATATATATATACACACACACACACACAGGGTGAGTCAAAAGTCTCCATACATAGGCAAAATGGTCATGATAAATAAATGATTATTTATTTTTTTTTTTTTGCAGGTGATGTGCTGAGATGCCTTTGTATGTGCCATCCGTATGTGCATTCAGTGTAATGGTGCCCACATAGAGCATATTTTGTGACTTACAAGTGTTTGCATAATAGTGACCATTTTTTCCTATGTATGGAGACTTTTGACTCACCCTGTATATATATATATATATATATATATATATATATGCAAAAAACTTGTACATTTTCTCATTCCATATTTACTGAAAAATTATTACAATGATACAAATACAAAACTAATTAAAAAAAAAAGGGAATTTTAAAATTTTAGTTATCCTTAAAACAAATTAAAATAGAAAACGTGTCGCTGTAGCTGTGGAATAATCAAATATTAGTTTAAATGTTATTATGAAATGCAAAATTTTAGTAGAAAATTACCTCTGTTGAGAGTTACTTTAAATTAAAGTTTTAGTGCTTATCTTGATTTTACGAAAACCGTTGATAATAATGTAATTTTTCTTTTTTTTTTCTTGCGTGCGAAGAGGCAGTGTTGTGATTTAGCTTAGACGTAAGTTAACGTGTTAGGTTTTGTAATGCTGTCTACATTGGGTATGGGTCGTGAACACTTCCCAGTTATTTTATGTTTACTGTTTAAAGTTTTAAATTATCGTAGTTTTTTATTCAGGATTACATTTGATTGCGTGACTATCACGACACATAGTAACTCGACACATCGTATCAACACAACGCCACAAGAGCGCAACAACACAGCAACACGACACCAACAGTACAATAACACGATACGGAAACACAACGTCGGGATAACAAAAATACGACACGGCACCACAAAAAAACGACAGCACACCAACACAAAAACTCAACAACGACAGCACACCATACGACAACACGACGCAACAGCATCATAAGACGCAATAACAACAAAACAAAACATTTTGAGTATTTTTAAGGACGAACTAAGACTCGTCTTTGAAGTACACCTTTAACCAACCGTTGAAATAACTTCACAAAAGCTCTGAGACAAACCAAGAAATACCAAACTAAGTTTCTCATTTGTTATTCAGATTTTATTCTAAATTTCAAAACTTCTCCAACATTTGAACTCTCGTTTGAATAATTTTTACGTTTTCTTTCTCGCTTCAATTCAATCGATCGTAGACTTAAGAAAAATTAAGATAAACGGTCGATTCCATTCCATTTTAAAAGGCAAAAAACTCTGGAAATGTAACTATTTTTTCATGATTTTTATAAATATTTTAAAAATTTAATTTCTCATTGATTTTATACAGACTGCAAAAGACTAAATTTAAATTTGAAACGTTTGCTATCAAATTTAAATGATTTAAGTTAAAAGTTTTCAACTTTATCGAAATTTGATATAAATTCTGAAAAGTTTTCAGCCGAAGCGAGAATATTGTTCATAAACAAAGTTTTGGTAATATAATATTAATTAAATACAATAGTTTGAAAGAACATGAATTTGTAACGGCAAAATAAAAAAAAATGGCTAAAACTTTTTTACACACACACACACACACACACACACACACACAGTAAATCCTCGATATAACGGAGGAGCGATTTAGCGGAAGGATTTTTCTCCGTTATTGAGTGATCAATTTAGCGAACTAGTTCGTTAAATCAGAATAGTGCTCCGTAAAAAGGAGGGCCGGACGCGCACGTGTTTTCGTGTGTTCGTGTTTTGTTTACATGTGGCCAGTCTGTACCCTGTCGCCTCGCCACTGTGTTGCATTGCTGCTCACTGTGTTTGTGCTTAACTGTGCTTTTATCATCATGTCGAAAGTATCTCAGAGGACAAGTGGTGGTGAGAAGGTGGAAAGAGTACGTTTAACTATTGCGCAGAAGTTTGAGATAACTGAAAAGCTTGAGAAAGGGACGTCAGTGGCTACTGTGATGGCAGAGTATAACATTAGAAAAACACAAGTTTACCAACTGAAAGGTGATAAGCAGCACCTTAAGAGCTATAGGCTGCAGCATGAGACATGAGGCAAGTGCTAGTGCTAGTGACAAAAATAAGGCTCTCGAAAAAAGGTCATTAAAGAAGCCATCACATCAAGACCTGGACGACGCCGTGTACAACTGATACAAACAGCAAAGGGCTCATGGGCTGCCGGTCCGAGGTCCAAAGCTCCAGTCAGCTGGATTAAGGTTTTCAGAAAAATTAAATATTGAAAATTTTCATGCTAGCACTGGCTGAGTGACTAGGTTTTGTGCCCGGCACAATATCACGGACCGTAAGATTGTCGGCGAAAGATGCAGTGCTGTTACTACCAGTGTTGCTCCCTTCGTAGAAGAGATGAAGGTGCTGAGGATAGAAACGAATCTGTAGGACTTCCAAATCTACAATGGTGACGAGACGGGCCTCTTTTGGAATGCATTACCGAGCAACACGCGGGCAGCGAGAGCAGAGGCAAGTGTCCCCGGGCACGAAGTGAGCAAGAGTCGTGTGTCTGTCCTGCTGTGTGCCAATGCCGATGGTACCCACCGCCTGAAGCCGATAGTTGTTGGAACTGCGAAGAGGCCAATGGCATTACGCCCCTTCATGAACAGTCTCCCTGTGTCCTATGAGGGTAACAAGAAAGCTTGGTTCACGAGGGAGATTACCAAGCACTGGTTCGACAACTGCTTTGTCCCAGCTGTCCGGTCTTTCCAGGTGAAGGAAAAGGGAGTGAATTATAGAGAAGTTAAGGCCCTGTTGCTCTTGGACAATGCTCCTGCGCATCCTTCTGCTGTGTTGTGTTCCAGTGATGGGAAGATAAGGGTCAAGTATTTGCCACCGAACACCACTTCACTAATCCACCTTATGGACTAGGGGGTAATCAACGCTTTCAAAAGGCATTACCGTCGGCTCATGCTTGATGATCTTGTTGTGGAGCTTCCCCCGGCAGAAGACGTGCCAGATACAAGAGGAGAAAGAAGTCTGCAGGCCTACAAGAACTACAACTTTTATGATGTAGTGCACAATGTAAAAAAAGCATGGAATACGGTGAGTGTTCGAACCCTGGTCCATGACTGGAATGCCTTGTTTGGCCACAACCATCAAACCCAGCTGCAAGAGAAGACAGCAGACTTCGAGGGGTTGACGGTAGAGGAATGCAGAATGGTCTTTCGCAATGCTGGAGAGGACGATATGCAGCAAGAGGACATCGAGGAGTGGCTGAAGATTGATGGTGAAGACTCCGGGTACCACATCCAATCTGAAGACGAGATTGCTGCAGAAGTTTCTTTGGCCTCAAGTCCCTTAGAAACAAGCTTGGAAGAAGAAGAAGAAGAAGAAGAGACATCTACAACTCCATCGATAAAGCTGTCTGGGGTGCGAAATAATCTTGATGCGCTCCTCAACTTCCTGATCACTACCAAGTATGAAGACCTGCAGCCCTTCTATGACCATCTGAAGGAGATGAGAACCAGGGTCGTCAAGAAACAACAAGCCAGGTAGCCATGTGTGCCCCGATCCAGACTAAGATTGATGATTTCAAGCCTCCTGCCCCTCAAAGACGAAGATCTGACAGCCATTCTTCTCTTGATGTTCCACTACCCTCAACACCAGGATTGTCATCAACCCCTTCATCTTCACCAGCTCCAACCCTCAGCTTTTCTCGCAGTGCTTCCACTACCCCAGAGCCACTCACTCCAGAGGTACCTGCCGTGCTTCTGGAGGGTGATGTTGAGACAGAGTAATTCACCCCCTCAAGCCTGGCACAGGTTTGGGGGGGTCATACCTGTTAGGGCGGGTCGTACTCAGGTGACAACATGAATCTGAAGGAAATCCTACCATCAGGGGTGTCTAAATTGTGTGTTTTTACATGGGGAATTCAAATATGAGCTGCTTTTTTGGATAGGATAACTCTAACCTACATCATTTTGTATTTCTAAATTTCCAATTTTACCCTTTTGAACCTCTTTATAATATATTAAAAGATATAAGGTAAATCATTTATATTGACAAGGCCAAATCAACTTTACATATATTTATTAATAGGTGAACTGCATGTATATCACTGGATATAATTACAAAGATCATTCTCCTGACATCTTGAACTTTGCCAGGTTGCACAAATCCTGCTTTGACTCAGACTTGGACATCAGCTTCCTGCTGGTCTCCTGAGCCCTGATCCCTCCATCCCTCTTTTCCTGTGAGAAGTACTTAGCAGAAGCCTCAGTCACCATTTTAACAACCCTCTCAATGCTTTGTGTGTGGCAAGGCCAGTTGCGCACCTCCATGGGGGTGTTGATGAAGTTTTTCACCTTTGAGGTGCTTAGAGAGCAGGTGAGAGGTGGCTCTGACACACCTTCTGACCAGCTGATCAAGTCACCGATGCTGGAAGCATCACAATTGATGTCAGGTGTCCTTCTGCTCCTAACAGAGGAGTCCCCCAGCTGAGTGTCCGGGTCTCCCTCTCCCCTGATGGCCAGGATTCTCTCCACCCTTCAATCCTCTCCTTCTGATCCTCAGAGCAGAGTAGTGTTTGGAGGATGACTTCACTGTGGGCATACCAAGCAGATCTTCTCACAGTTGGCATCACAATATCCAGCACCTCCTTTCTCTGGGACTTGAGGCAGTCCAGCTGAAAGAGGATGTGCCTAGGCCCTTCGATCCAGGAGTGCTTGACCTTCACGTTGAACCAACCTGGGTAATACACTCCAATGATGAATTCCACAATGAATTGCAGAATCTTCAGGTTCTTTCCTTTAAGTCCGTGTATGGAAAACTGATGAGTGGGTAGTTGGGAGGTAACGAAAATGGTTCACTGAGTAGGTAGGTAGTTAATCTAACAATCATTAAATTCCTTTTATGTCAATAACTGGGTGGATGAAACCAATTGGTTGCTCACCAGAGTTATTCTCCACACTAGTATTTATATACTGTGTGGGAGGAGCGTGCTCGGTAGTGGAGATACATTACCGCTCAACCAACCGAGGAATAAACCAAGACAACGCTGGTACGAGAAGCCCCGCGAAGAGGAGAACAAAGGAGGAAGGAAAACGAAGAACGGGGCGAGAGGACGTACCAGCAAAGTGCGCTCTCGAAAACATAACCGGAGAAGGGAGACACTCCGATAACAAAAAGTAAGTGACTAATTGAGTTTTTACACCAAAGTTAATCTCATTAAATTAAGCTGGGTCAGACAAGTTAGGCCGACATTGTGGCCTAAGACCCAGCATCAACTCATAGCTTAACAAAGGTGAAGGTAGATTGCCCTAACCTAATTCTTGTGAGGAATCCTACTGTGGACCTCAATTTATCTGCCCGCTCTGGACCATTTCCGGAATCTCTAGGCTGACCCCTCTAGGCTAGACTTGATCTACTCTATAGTTAGACTGGAGATATAAGGGGTGGGTTAATTGTGGACCAATTCAGACAGAGCATTTTTCGCATTGGTGGCCCGTGTGGGGAATTTACAAACCTTAAGCTTACTTAACAAAAATTGCAGAATTAGGCTAAATAGTCTAGCCTAAGCCTAACCTGAGCAAGCCTAATTAGGTCTACAACCTAGGGCCTAACTAGGAAACATTTACATTAAAGGAGTCTCATTCTCTTATAAGCTTAGACCTGAGTGACACACAAGTACTTGGGGGGATTAAACCAAATTTGAACTTGACTTTTGTCTGTGCTCTCTCTTCTCTGGTAATTTCTTCTTGTCCTCTATTCATTACGATCCCCAGTTAAACAATTTTGACTTAGACATGGACAGTGCAGAATTGAAAAAGTTAAAAAAGAAAAGGGGGGCAAAGTTGGGAGCTGTTACAAAGGCTGTGAACACTTTTAACAATATTACACAACCAGGTAAGAAAAATATAGAGTGTGTAATTATTAAATTAGAAATTAAAAAGAAGGAAATAATAGCCATTAATGAGAGTATTTCAGAGTTAGTTGAATCCGAAATGGCTGAAGAACAATTGATAGACCTTTACGCTGATGATGATGATCAGGTAAGCTCAATTGAACAGCAAATAAGGGAACTACGGTCTCGGTTGACTGACTTAACACCAAAAAAACCTAATTCTGATTTTAATCAAAGTAGGGCTAACCTTCAACAAAATTTAAGTGGCATGCAAAATCCTGAGTCACAAGAATTGAGGGCTCAGTTACCCATTTTGCAAATACCAACATTTGAAGGGGACACGGTACAATTCCCATCTTTCATTGACAAATTTGAGAATTTAATAGGTAATAAACCTTATATTTCAACTGTTGAAAAGTTTAGTTACTTAACTAGTTCCCTTAAAGGCCCAGCCTATAACCTGATAGCCTATTTACCAGCCGTAGGGGATTCATATGAAGTAGCTATTGATCTTTTAAAACGTAATTACGTTAATAAAGATGTGATTATATATGAATTATCTCAACAAATTTTGAATTTGCACCCATAAAAGATAACCATAGTGATATGGAAAATTTTATACAAAATTAGAAGCTATTATAGGACAACTGGTTAGCAATGAGATAGATATTAAAACTTCATCTTGGCTTATACAAAGCATAGTACTTAGGTGCCTTCCTTCGAGGGTTAAAGATAATTTAATTCTAAAGACGGGAGAAAATTATCCTAATTTAGCACAAATAAGACAACACTTCCCCAATATCCTAACTAATTACAACTTGAGAGATTTTCCAACACATAAGACCCAGACTATGGATAAACCAAAGACTGTTCCCAGAGACCAACTAGCTACAGCCAAACAGACAAAACTTGATACTGTAGAATCAAATGTGACCAACTACAAAACACGAACACCTACATTACAGAACTTTAATGTAACTGCTGCCTCAACTTACACACCATATTGCAAATTTTGTGCAAGTAATGAACACAGTAGTACTGGGTGTGACAAATATTCAGATTTTAACCAAAGGGCTAAAAGATGTGAACAGTTGAACCTGTGTAAAAAGTGTACTGGCCAGGGACATTATAAGAAAGACTGTAAATCTAGGTTAAGATTCAAGTGTAAGTTTTGTAAAAGTTTACGACATGTCTCATCAATGTGTGATTCACCAAAGTGTCCAAATAATAGTACTCAAACTCAAAAGATACCTCCCCCAAACAAAGGTAATCAAGAAAATGCCACTTTCATGGGACATTCTGCTTGTTCAAACAATGTAACAAGAAACACTGAGATTCTTTTACCAACTATTACTTTGGACTTAGTGAATAGTGAGGGTAGTACCACTCCAGTGAGATGTCTTATAGACTGTTGTTCTCAACAAACATTTGTTTCAAAAAATGTAGTTAATAAATTGGGTTTGACACCAAACCCGAATGAACAAAACCTCAATATTGCGTCCTTTGTTAAGGATAACTCGGACAAAAATAGCTATAAGACAATTGACCTGGAACTACATTTAGAAAGTAAATTCAAGAAAATTGAAGCAGTTATTATTTCTAAAGTAGGACAAAACAAACTGGTTATACCCAAACTAGAACAAACCATAAATCATTTGAAAAAACACTACAAAATAGCTGATAGACATATCACTAACAACACAATAGCTAACATTGAAATGCTAATAGGGGCAGATTATATTAATCTTATTCATAAGGGCATAGTAGAGATAGGTAATGGTATAGCTATTCAGACTCCATCAGGGATAGCCCCTTTGGGTGACCTATCAGAATACAACCTAGACCTAAACCAAAACAGTGCATGACCAACAAATACTATGTGCCTCAACTCAGTCCTACATAACACCTGTAAGAATAGCAACACTTTGAATAATATTATCTCAACTGAGAACATTAATTCATCATTATCAAATGAAACTTTGGATGAGGCAATTCAAACTTTATGGTTGCTAGAATCTGTGGGTATACATGACACACATCAAACTTCAGAAGATCAGTTAATGGTAGAAAGATTTGAAGACACCATTCAGTGTAAAGACAATAGTTATTTTATTGAGTTACCTTGGAAAATAAATTGTCCAACTTTAAGAGATAATCTCAAAGTAGCTAAAGGACATTTATATAAAGTAATGAAAAAACTCAAACAAGAAAATAATGTAAAAATATATAATGATGTCTTCAAAGAACAGCTACAGAAAGGCTTCATTGAAGAAGTAACAGATAACCCTTTTAAAAAAGATGGTTGTCATTATTTAACCCACAGGGGGGTTTATCGACAAGATGCCCCAACAACAAAACTCAGAGTAGTATATAATTGTAGCCTCAAAGACAGTGATAAACACAGTTTGAATGATTGCTTGATTGAGGGTCCTAATCTCATTTCTGACCTTGTGAAGATCTTACTGAGGTTCAGGTTAGACAAATATGCTGTACAAAGTGACATTTCGAAGGCATTTTTGAGAATAAATCTTAAAAATGAATATGATAAGAACCAACTTAGGTTCTTATGGTTCAAGGATCCATTTGATTTGAATAAAGGGTTCATAACCTATAGATTTAATGTTGTGTTGTTTGGAGCCAATTGCTCACCTAGCCTATTAGCATTGACAATTAAACATCATTTAAACCAGTTTAATAACTCTCTAACATTGAACTTCCTTAAGGAACATTTTTACGTAGACAATCTAATAGGCTCAACGACAACAAAATCTGAATTATCTGAAGTCTATGAACACTCTCAAAACATTATGCAACAAGGTAACTTTGAACTTAGAGAGTGGATTTCAAATAATGAGGATTTAAATAAAAAGATTTTAAAGGATAATAATGGTCTTACTGAGCCATCAGACAGAGTTAAAACTTTAGGTATGAACTGGTATTTGGATGCAACTTCTAACAGTCATGATTCAATCTGTACTAAAGGTTTTAAACTTGATGAGGAAGCAAATACTAAAAGACAAATATTATCAGAGGCTTCCAAAATTTTTGATCCTATGGGTCTATTCCTGCCTTCAACAATAAAATCAAAGATTCTCCTCCAAGAAATTTGGAGGACAAATGTTGGGTGGGATGATCCAATAACAAATGAAAATCAAAAATCTTGGAAGAAGTTAGCTACTGATTTAACAAAAGTGCAGAACATTAAAATTCAAAGGTGCTGTGGGTTTAGGGATAAGCCCCCGAGGCTTCATGTGTTTGCTGATGCAAGCACACAAGCTTATGGGTGCTGTGCGTATCTTGTAAGCCCTACAGAAAGTCATCTAATTTATGCAAAAGGGAAAGTTGCACCTCTCAAACCTACCCGAACCATACCTCAATTGGAACTATTGGCTGCTACATTAGCCATTAAAACCATTTCATTGCTTAAGGATGCTTACTATGATGTGTTCATAACTAATATCCACGTCTGGCTTGACAGTCAGATTTGTCTTGCATGGATACGGAATGATAGCATTAATAGTAAGAATATCTTTGTAAGAAATAGGCTAAAGAAATAGCTGACGCTAATGAAAGCCTACAAGTAAACTTTCACTATGTTCCAACTAAACAGAATCCAGCAGACTTTCTGACCAGAGGTTTATCCTACAAGTTGTTGAAGTCAAACAAAACTTGGTTTATGGGACCTAAGTGGCTCTGTAATACAGACCAATGGCCTGTGGAACAAGTTAACTTGACATTAAATTTAATCTTTTCAAATGAAAAGGTTGAACCAATCACTAATTATGAAAAGTATTCTGATTTCAACAAACTTGTTAGGGTGACAGCCTACTGTTTGAGGTTTGCTCACAACTGTTTAGCTACAATTAACAAACAGCTAAATAAAAATAATCATAATTATACAGAGGTTGCAACCCAATACTGGATAGGCCAAGCCCAACAAAAAGAGTACAATAAAGAGTTAGAATTCTTAACTAATGGGAAACAAACAAAAGAACCTGTACCATCAGTAGTTGTGGATCTAAACTTGTTCAGGGATGAGGAAGGCCTTCTAAGGTGTAAAGGGAGATTAGACAAATCAAAACTGTCATACAAAAGCAAAAATCCAATCCTTTTACCTAGATTTAGCTATTTGACAACATTAATAATCAGGAAAACACACAATGATGTATATCATATGGGGGTACCACAGACACTAACTACATTAAGAAAAAACTTATTGGATACCCAAGGGAAGGATCACTGTTAAAACAGTCCTGAGTGAGTGTGTCACATGTAGGCGTATTCATGCTAGGCCCTATAGGAAACCAAATCCTCCTGCTTTGCCAGAGGAGAGAGTTACTCTCAACAGACCCTTTGAGACTGTAGGCATTGACTATACAGGAGCATTGACTGTAGGGGTGGGTGACACTGAACAAAAAATGTACATTGTACTGTTTACATGTGCAGCCTCACGAGCTGTTTATTTGGATGTTGTGGAGGACCTAACAGCAGAATCTTTTGTTGCTGTCTTTAAGAGATTCTGTGCACGACATTCAGTACCCAAGACAGTTTGGACTGACAATGCTACATATTTCAAAGCTGGTGAACAAGTCATCCACGACTTGTTAAGCAATGAAATCACACAATTATATATACAAAATACAAACATAAAGTGGAAGTATATTCCGGTTGCCTCTCCTTGGTATGGTTCTATCTGGGAGAGGAATATACAGACAGTAAAGAATTGCTTGAAGAAAGCAATTGGCAAAAAACAGATACACTTATTTGGGTTACTCACTCTCCTGGCTGAGATTGAGAACATCATTAACAATAGACCACTCACTTATGTGAGTGACAACATTAATGACCCAGAACCATTAACTCCAAATCATTTGATTCGGGGAGAACAAGTTAGTCTCCTGCCGGACTACAATATAGACTCTTCAGAAGACCCAAACTGGACTCAACGACATGATGAGCTCCAGACTAAGTTACAACATTTAACTAGAGTTAAAGCTCATTTCATTAAACAGTGGAAAACTGAGTACTTGATGGGTCTAAGGGAGAGACATAAACAAATGACTAAGAAGGATTGGTCTGACACAATTAAGGTAGGGGACCTTGTTCTCATACATGACAGTACTCCAAGACAAACTGGCCTCTGGCTAGAGTTTCAGAACTCAGACCAGGGGCAGATGGGGTAACAAGAGTGGTCAAATTAAGGACTTCAACGGGTGACACAACAAGAGACATTTCTCTTTTGTACCCTTTAGAGTCTGGACCCAAAACAATGGACTTTGGAGAACCTTCTCCACTGACAGTAACAACTGGAGACACTGAACTTCCAGTAACTATTCCTTTGACAGTAGGAGTGGTAACGCATCCTACTACAACATTGACAGACACAAGACCTCAGCGACAAACAGCATTAAAAGCGCGACTATTTTTACAACAAAAAATAGATGCTGGGGAATTGTAATTTTATCTTCTAACTTTCATTTTTTTTTTCTTATGGTAAAGACCATAGACAGTTTCATCCTATGGATGTATATTTTCTCTTCTATTTAAATGCTACACCTTCTCCATGAGAAGGTGAGGATAGGCACTGTTAATCAGATTAACAGGCATTTACAGTTAAATAGTTAGCTAGTCTACACTCAGACAAAAATTGGTGACATTGACACCAAAATTTTTATCTCCCGGGGCCCCCAGTATATGGAAAACTGATGAGTGGGTAGTTGGGAGGTAACGAAAATGGTTCACTGAGTAGGTAGGTAGTTAATCTAACAATCATTAAATTCCTTTTATGTCAATAACTGGGTGGATGAAACCAATTGGTTGCTCACCAGAGCTATTCTCCACACTAGTATTTATATACTGTGTGGGAGGAGCGTGCTCGGTAGTGGAGATACATTACCGCTCAACCAACCGAGGAATAAACCAAGACAACGCTGGTACGAGAAGCCCCGCGAAGAGGAGAACAAAGGAGGAAGGAAAACGAAGAACGGGGCGAGAGGACGTACCAGCAAAGTGCGCTCTCGAAAACATAACCGGAGAAGGGAGACACTCCGATAACAAAAAGTAAGTGACTAATTGAGTTTTTACACCAAAGTTAATCTCATTAAATTAAGCTGGGTCAGACAAGTTAGGCCGACATTGTGGCCTAAGACCCAGCATCAACTCATAGCTTAACAAAGGTGAAGGTAGATTGCCCTAACCTAATTCTTGTGAGGAATCCTACTGTGGACCTCAATTTATCTGCCCGCTCTGGACCATTTCCGGAATCTCTAGGCTGACCCCTCTAGGCTAGACTTGATCTACTCTATAGTTAGACTGGAGATATAAGGGGTGGGTTAATTGTGGACCAATTCAGACAGAGCATTTTTCGCACCGTGCTTTGACACCCAGAGCCTGAGAAGTCTGTTCGCTGTGGTGAGCCAGCGGCTGTGGTTTACTGGTCCTATCTCTAACAGAGCCAGCCCTGCAGGAAGTACTCCATCCCTGACTGCACAGACAATTTTATAGCCATAGTATTGATCAGTTGAGAGATCTTGAATGACCTTGTCAGGAAGCTTGATCAGTGGAGGGCCAACAGAGATTCGGGTGAAGTTTGGATTGATATCAAAGTCTGTAGCAGAATCAAGGAGCTTTCCTATTGGCCCGGATAATTTTTTGTCTGACAGAGTAGGGCCATCAAGGTCAACAATGAGATGGCGGGGAAGTTCAACAGTGTGCAGGTTGCACACCAACCAGACCAGCTTTCTCCCCAGGTGCAGCTCCAGCTTCCGCATTACTCCAGCTTTCACACCAGTGTTGACATTTGTTGAGTCTCCTCCAATGGCCAACAAGGTCTTATCATAACCCCTCTCTTTCAGCCAGGCAAACAGGACCTTAGCAATCTTCTCCGCATGTGACTCCTCTTTAGTTGCTTTCTCTAGGGTAAAGTGGAACAGATAGTAGCTGCCAGGCTCACTAACAACACTATAGTGTTCTTCCTTGATCTTTGCGGGAAAAGATTGGTCACTGCCCTCAGCTTCCATCATCACATTGGTCAGGTCAATCCGCCCATCAAAGAGGATGCAAGAGATCCCCCCCTCCTTCCTGCACTTCTTCTCGAACTGTTTCCCCAGCTCTCTCATCAACTTCTCCTGTGCTCTCTTGACCTTGCTCTTATCAATCACTTTACTTGTATTGTCTTCTGTGATGATTCCTGCGTCAATCAGAGCTGCTGTTGCTATCGCTGCAGTTGGCCTCAGCCCTATGCCATACCTTACACTAGCAAGGGCAATGTTTTGAATCTTATCATAGTTTTTCTGTACCTTTGCCGAAGCTGCTGGCTCAGGGTCAGTTTGAGGGAAGAGCTCAACTTCAGGAACAAACTCATCTTCATCACCACTTCTCTCCAATTCCAGATCCTCATCACATCTGCCAAAAATCTCTTAACATCCTTCCTGGCTGCCTTCTCTGCTACTGCAGCACTTTCCTCCTTGCTCCTTCTCCTTTTCTCTGCCTTCCTTTCCATCCACTGCCTTTTCAATGTCCTCACCTGTCTCTTGTGCTCTGGTAGATCAGGACCCCCTATTTGGTGGGGTCCCTTACTTCCAACCTCTTTCTCTTTCTCTTTCAGAAAATGGCCTTATGCGCGCCAGAAAACCGTCAAATATTTCATATACCAAGTGTATGATAATTACAATTAAGTGGAATGGCACACCTTTTTATTTGAGTATTTAAATATTATTATTATTATATGAATTACATTATATGTGTTTATATGAATTAGTTAGTTAGAACAATGCTCTATGAGAGATAACGTGAGCAGCCATGATAGAAAACGTGAGAAGACATATTCTGGGGTAACTACAATAGTAAAATAATCAACAATTTAATAATAATCAACTGCAAAATGATGTAGGTTAGGGTTATCAGAATTAAATATTTTCTTCAGAATTGTGTTCTATACACCAAAATATGTCATTTGAACACCCCTCTTCATTGATTTAAAAAAAATGCATAGTATGACCCCCCTAATACCTGTGTCAGGCCACTACAACAAACACCATAACCCCCAAATTTTAAGGTAAGCCATGTCTACTTTTTCGTCTAGGAAATTCTTCCTAAGCACTATGCATAATTTTTTTCAATGCCTGAAATTTTTTACAGTTTAAGGGAATTTTCGATTTAAGGGAATATTCGATTTAAGGGAATTTTCGATTTAAGGGAATATTCGATTTAAGGGAATATTCGATTTAAGGGAAATTCGATTTAAGGGAATATTCGATTTAAGGGAATGGGGTGGTTGGAATTAGTTCGTTAAGTCGAGGATTTACTGTATGTGCGAAACAAAGCAGTTTTACAGACGCAAAATTTATCCCCAACTAGTTAATAAGAATCTGGGCAGGAGATTTATCCTGTCGTATTTTGATGGTCAACGCCCGCATCTTCGAGTCAGAAAGTCCGAGTCCGAATCCTGGTGGGGATGTGGGTGATAAATTTTGCATATATAAACCTGGTAAACCCGGTAGAAGTTCCGTGCGTCGGTCTCTCTTCACACGAAGGTTAAACTAGTAAATCCACTTCTGGACCTGGCCTGATGGAGGAGCGAGTTGCTTCCTTGCGATCTCCATCGCACATAGCCAAACATCCCTAACTCATCCGGTACCGTCCTGAACTAGGCATCTAGTCCTCTTTGTAAAATTTCATTTCTGACCCCTGTGACGTTCCTGAGGTCCTTTGCAAGCTGGTTAAAAAGTCCTGGCCCTCTGGCAACCAAACTATTTTCTTTCAGTGTTGAGGGTGTCTCTTGTCTGGCCATTAGTTTGGGAACACTAAACATTCTGCCTTTCCTATTTTCCAGTGTTGTTTGGGTGGTTACTAGGTTCACTCTAAGCTTTGAATCAAAGCTTGATACCAGTTTTTTTAATATACAACGAATATAGATTTAATTTTCGTAGTTTTTCCAGTAGTTGGGTTCTTTGCAGCCATTACTCTTGGGTGTGAAATTCGTCAGGACTACTTCTAATTTATTAATTCCTTCTTTTTTATATGGGGACGTCAAAACAGCACTTTTCAAGTTTTGGTATGATCAGTGTTTTCAGCAGGAAAATCACTACTTTCTTGTCCCTTCTTTTAAAGTTTTCAATACCTGTTTCGTAACTCGTTTTGCTTTTTTTTTTATCGTTGTCTGATTCTGGGTTTCAAGTTTTGTATCATCGGTCATTATTACCAGTTAAATTTTTTGCTTTTGTGCTTCACTGAATTTCCTGTATATCTGGGGCATAGTATGTCGTCTGTCTAAGTTCTACATTTCTTCCATATTTCAAGAGCTGAAATTTCTCGGTGTTAAAATTCATGTTATTGTCTGCTGACCATTTGTACATTCTGTTCATGTCCTTCTGTTGGGTTTCCACCTCTTTTGCATTGTCGGTTTTTCTGCTGATATTTGTATAGTCAGCAAATGATGTTACTATACTGTTGCCTGCTACTTCATTGTTTATGTCTGTCAGCATGATAATGAATAGTAGTGGAGCTAATACTGTTCCTTGTGGAACTGAGCTGCGTACTTTCGATTCTAATGATGATATATTTTGGATTTTTACGACTTGTTGAAGTTCTCTGAGGAAGTGTAGATCCATTTATCCACTTTGCCTGTTATCCTCATATGTTTCATTTTATGTTATTATGTCATGATCATACTTATCGAATGCTTTAGCAAAATTCATCGTAGTTATCACTGCTCTCAAGTGCGTCTATGATATTGTTATAGTGCTCTATTAGTTGTGATAGGCACGATGTTCTTGGTCGGAATCTGTGCTGGTTCTCAGTGAATCTTTTGTGTGTCTCCAAAATACCATATATTTTCTCCCTGACTATTGTTTCAAATATTTTGGTGAGATGTAATAGTAATGACACAGGACTATAGTTCTTTGCTCGAGACCCATCTCCCCTTCACAGATGGGACAATGTTTTCCTCTTTTTAGTATACTCGGTATTTCCCCCGTATCTAGAACCTTCTCCATATCCAATAAAGGGGGTGTAGCGAATTCATTTTTACAGCTTTTAATCAACAAAGCATTCCATTTGTACGGACCTTCAGCTGAATGTGATTTCATTTGTCTTGCAGCTCTCGTTATATCTTCTGGAGATAAATTCAAAATCAGTTATGAACTGTCCAGTTAATTCCTCTTGATAACAGATATTTCTGTCTGGTTTCAAATATTTCTTTTGGATCGTCGGTTAGCTCATATATATATATATATATATATATATATATATATATATATATATATATATATATATATATATATATATATATATATATATATATATATGAGACAGCTGACACAATGAATTGATTGCCACTGTAAACAAAACTTAAAAGACTGCGTAGGATACATTTGTATTCTGAAGCAATCCGACTAATGTTGCGACTGTCACTCAAACCCATGAATTCACGAGGGAAATCATGGTCTTAAATGCAGATTTTAATAAATCAAATTGCATACATCAAATTAACGTGAGATGACCTTCATCACACAGGCGCGCGCGCACGTGCGCACACACACACACACACAGTATGGATAGGCAGATAGATAAGCAGGTAGCACAGTTAGTCGATGGATTGTTGATAAAGTTGATAGCAACTGTGTATCAACAGTCCATCAACCAACTGTGTTACCTTGATAGATAGATAAAGAGAGAGAGAGAGAGAGAGAGAGAGAGAGAGAGAGAGAGAGAGAGAGAGAGAGAGAGAGAGAGAGAGAAACTTTCCTTTGTTTTCTTATATGCATTTTTCATCTTGTTTAAAGCAGATAATATAAGCTAACTCATCGATTACTCCCGACTCAGTGTCATTCTCATTCGCGGTCTGCAAATGAGAATACATAAAAGTGAAAAGTTCACATTTGAGAAAATAATTTCTTGATTTGAGAAACAATATCACTCCATTTTACACCGGCGCCAAATGGGAATGGCTAATATTTCCTAACTTAACCTAACGTAACCGACCCTACCCTAACCAAACCTAATCTAACCTATCGTAACCTAAATTAATCTAACCTCGACCAAAGTGGGAAAGCCGTGGCTGAGAATGACATGAATTGGGAATAGACCGATTTGAAATGCCCCATTGAAATTCTCATTCTCGGCCTTCCCACTTTTGGGCGCGGAATGAAATGGGAATGACATTGAGTGGATGACACCAACTAGGATTAAGTAAAATCAGAGTATCACTACAATCTTTTTTCCGAGAGTGGGAATCCGAAAGAAAAAATTTCTCAAATAGCTCCATTCCCACTTTCGGCTAATGTTGATTTCATTCATTCACACTTCCCATTCCCATTCTCATCCACGGCTTTCCCACTTTGGTCCAGGTTAGGTTAAAATCGGTTAGGTTAGGTTAAGTTTGGTTAGGCTAATGTTATGTTAGGTTAGCAAATATTAGCTATTCCCATTTGGTGCCTTTGCCGCGAACGATACTGAGTGGGCAGTAATCAACTCATCAACAGTAATGCAATACTGCAAATTTATAATTAATTTACTGCTGAAATTTGGAAATCACAAAGGTCCATTTTAGTTAAGTTCAATTTTTAGTGTATTTATATATAGTAAAATCTGTATAACTCGGACTAATTGAAGGGGAGAATAGTCCGAGAAATAGAGGATTCCGTCTTATAGAGATAGAATTTAAAATAGTGCAAAAACCTTATTTTAAAGTGTATAAATCAATAAAGTGTACTAAAAAATTACTTGCCATTACCATTCGTGGCTCGCAAGTAAAATGCAAGTGGGAAATCCACATTTGACAAAAGCGTTTCTTTATTTGAAGGGGATAAATAAGTGATAGCTTGTGAGGGTATCACGTGATGGTGTCGGTTTGCCGCGTTACTAATGGGTATCGAAGTGTACCACGTGGTCGCCTCGGACTTTGCCTGTACAACTTAGACAAATTAGGAGTAAGACAGGTTTTTCCCGAGGGGACTTTTTCTGACTCATAGAGCTTATTCAAAGTCCGAGTTATACAGGTTTTACTATATATTAGTGGTGGACCGGATGTCAGTTTTTCAACATCTGCGGATGCGGATCTTTAATTTCAATATCCGCGGATGCGGATGCGGATATTTAGTTAATCTATCAATATAATATAGAATTATGAATATATGACATAATTTTTAAAATTTCGTGATATTACTATTATGGCAGGCAATGCATAAGAATTAAAATTAATATTAATGTTTTCATTATGATAAAACTAATAACTTTCTCAAGAATTTCAGGCACAGAAGATTGAATGAAACAAGTTTCATTCAATTTTCTGTGTTACCAGGTATTTATATTTTGAGGTTTATATATTTGTTTGTTCATTAATAATTAATACTTTACATGAAATGTGCATGACTGGGCCTTATAAGCTACTTTATAAGCTAATTTAATTGTAAATTGCATAATTTATTAGAGGTAATATCCGCATAACATCCGCAGTCAGAAGTGCGGATGCGGATGTTAAAAATGATGCGGGTGCGGATATCCGGTCCACCACTAATAAAAAAAAATATATATATATTTAGGGTGGTCCAAAAAGTTAAAGCATCGACTAAGTTCTCTCCACAAGGTTGGTTTTATGCCTCTTGGTGTGGACAGTATTTGTGCAAAGTTTCACGTTATTCGGTTAATATTTAGGGGTCGCCCCACTTGCCCCCTTTTTGAAATTTGGGAAAATATATAGACAACTGAATAACTAAATTTTTTTGGGTTCTCAAAGAATATGAAAGAAAACAGTAAGACAATAGGACATGATAATGGGTGTATCTTCATTATTTCTTCTGCATCAGAGTCGCCTTGGATGGTATTGGTATCTGTTTTCGGTGGGCGGCTACGAGTTGTAGGAGGTACTGCTTCTGGTCCTCGTTTCGTGTCAAAGTGTCATTGTAGCGTTGTGCGAGAGCAATACCTCGCTCGGCAGCATCATTGACGACTTTCATCTTTAAGGCGCGATCTCTAAGTTCCCTGTAGTTCTTGTCATTTGGCCATTCCCGTGGATCTTTTTGAAGTAACTGGCGCGCTTCCTCCTTACCTCCAACTTTCAAGGCATCAAAGAGGGTCAATGTCCTTTTCGTGACGAAGGATGCCACATCATTTTCAACACCAGCTTCCGCCATGTCGATTCGTCGGGGGCAGCCATTCTTTTGGGGATGTTGGAGGTGTTGAACCATTCTCCTTTTGGTATCAGGATCGATCCTATTATCGAAGAAGGCCAGTCCAATCAGATGCTCCGACAAGTACCACAGGTGGCGTCTTAGAGCTGTCTTCGCCGCTTGTGCAGCTCCTCCGTGTGGATATTTTTCCAGAAGATGCAGCATTTTGAGAATTATTGAGAGGAGCTTGTGTCCCCATTGGCGCTTCATGCCAGTACTTGATGTAAATCAGACTGACAAATAAAGCCAGCTGAGTCACGTTTCGTTCTTCGCGTGCTGTGAGCTTGAATTGATAGTGAAAGAGGTAGATTTTGAGCGCATAAATCGCCTTCGCCATCCATCTCGCGTGGTGCATGGGACCCGGAGTTCGGATAAAGAGTTGACCACCAGTCTTTCCCCCCAGGAAGAGCAAAGATAGTTCAAGGAACTCCTTGTAGTCGTCACGAGGTTGGCTTGCCTGAAGAGCGTTAGGTAAGTAAGTGAGCATCTCTTTTCTCATCTTTTGGAGTTGAGGGTTCTCGAACAAGCTGTCCGATGCTGAGACAAATGCTTCGTGGGAGAGAGATGGCCATTCCTTTTGAAATCGCTTAAAAAGGCCTGTTTCAGGACTTCCTGTTGAGCCAAATATTGAGGCAAAGACATCAGCAAGTACGACTTCAAGTATATGATGTCGACAACCGATCCAAACTAGCTCGTGACCCAATGCTTCTTCAATCCTGACACACAGGCTCCGCGATGTAAACCCGTGTTTGACGCAGTGGTATCGAAGACGAGACCTCTCACATGCTGTTCCACGTTCCATAATTTCATAGTTTGAAGGCATGCCTGGGCCTGTGCTTCTCCAGTTCCTTGTTTCATCTTTGGGACACCAAGCAGCTTCTCCTGTCCATTGAATGTTATAAGGATTGCTATCCGATGCACATTCGTCTTCTTCCCTTCAATGCCGGGGAGAAGCTTTCCGTCCCAATGGAGAAGGACAAGGTCTTCTAGAGAGAATGATTCTAGGTCTTCTCGAGCTGCCTGTTCTCGCCCACTTTCTCTGTAGCGATGAATAGAGCTCCGAGAGCACGTCATCCCAGACAGATCATGCCCCGCGGCCTGTAATACAGCTCCAGTTACGAAAACAGCATTCCGGTCAGAAAGATTGGTGCGATCCATTGCTCCAATGACTTCTGGAGATTGGAAAATGTTCGTAACCTTGTTCTTGGGACCTTTGGTGCCGGAGCTTCAGACGAAGAAGGAATCGGAACCGATGGTCTATAGTCGTCGTCGTCTTGCGAAAAAAGGGAAGAAGAAGAAGAGGAAAGATCAATTGATGACACTCCTGCTTCTTCCAATCTTTCTGTGTTGCTTCATGCCTTGCCTTCCTCTTGGCTTCCTTCTCCATTCTGGCTGCTTTCTGTCCTCTTGTGTAGTCGTTCCTTATCATGCCAGCCATGCTGCAAGAATTGACGTCCTTGCGCGCTGACATGGACAGGAAATTTCGGTCCTCAACGTTGACGATTGTGCTCATGGCATCACTGGTTGCGATGTCAAAACAGTTCCTGGAATGTCCGCTTTGAAGATGTTTCTTCATTTCTCTATCGCTGGCACGTTGCCTGGTCCTGTGCTTCTTGAGTGTTTTGTAGCGGTCTAAAAGCCTTGAAAGCTTACGGACACAGGGAGTCGATCCGTTGAGTTGGGATCCGCGCTCGGGTCCAGACTTCAATCACCTCTGGCATGCCTGGTTCAGACTGTCGGAGGTGGTTTGCTTTTGATTGATGTGGTGGTATTGCCCCAGAGGAGGGCGTCAAGGCATGTAGGGAGCCTTGACGTGGATATAAGTTTCCAGTTGCCATCCCTAGTAGAAGCCAAACTTTTGGAATTGATCGATGTTGAGCCATCGGACTACGGAAGAAAAGTACTTTATATAATATATATATTCAGAGTGGGGCGACCTCTAAATATTCACCAATCACGCTGCAATTTTGCACAGACCATGTGGACACTAATGGACAAAAACCACACTTGTGGAGACTATCTAAGACAATTTTGAAATTTCCCCCTATGGATTTGGACCACCCTAATATATATATATATAATGTAGAAGTGGAGCCAGTGCTCCCGTAGCTCAGTTGGCAATACCATTTCTATATAACGAAGTAAACACACTGAGGTATAGGTTCGACTTCCGATAACAAATCACTAGGAGGGCCAGAAACTGGCACAACGCTCAAGCCAACTAACGCGACCCATTGCTCTGATTCTCGTATTATCATCAGCACTATGATAGTACGGAGTTAGCGCAATAATCCGCATTAGTTGGCCTGAGCGTTGTACCAGTTTCTGCCTGAGTGATTATTTATTATATACGAGCGGATGATGTGAAAATTTATACAATAAAAATATAAGTTGGTCGAGACATGTTTGAAAAAGTTTGCTTGGAAATCTTAAATTTCTTAAAGCATAAAAAAAAGCTAATTAGTAATGAGTCGGGGGGGGGGGGGGGGGGGGGGGGGGTATTTTTAAATTTTAACCCCGTCAAAACGAATAAATGTCGAAAACAAAACAAAAATATTATACCAATTAGTAATTTTTTGTTTTTGTTTTTAAAAATTTGTTTCTAGACGAATTTTTTTCCGAAACTGAACATCATTAGCGAAATATTTTTCCCATTTAGATCGTACTTTGATCGCTTTCCGGAAATAATGAACAAAGAACAGATTTAAAATTGGTCAAAACGAAAAGTGACTAAATATTTGGGAACTGTGAAACACACGTGACTGGAGCGAATGCGTGTGTGTGTGTGTGTGTTGTGTGGTATTATATATATATATATATATATATATATATAAAGAACGACGCTTGTGTAGAAGAGCGTTCCGCACAAGATGAGGAGGGAGAACGAACAAATGAAAAATGAGGTACCACCCAGGAATCGAACCCGGAATCATCCGATTGCCGGTCAGATATGCTATCCACTACACTACACCATGGACCTCGATCAATCAGAAGTCGTAATTCTCCTACATACGAGCAGAAACCATGCCCTGAGGGAGCACCTACGCATTACCGTACATATATACATTTTAACTGCAAACAACACAGAGTACCTCATTTTTCATTCGTTCGTTCTCCCTCCTCATCTTGTGCGGAACGCTCTTCTACACAAGCGTCGTTCTTTACATTAATTATACTGTGTTGTTGCAGTTAAAATGTATATGTATACACACACACACTCGTATATTATTTTGAGGCAAGTTATATAAAACTGTGGAAATTAGATTAATTACATAGATAAATTAAATAAATTAAATAAAATTAGGGAAGCCAGGAGATTAATGAAATTCTGTAGAGTGTATTCTAAATCGAATAACTCTGCGGGGAAAAAAACCTCATAAAACTAAAACAAAATAGTTTTACAATGCGTTTATACTGTATAAATGTATTACGAGTTGAAAAATATTGCCTCGGTTATTGTTTATGGAGATTTTATATAATATATATACAGGGTGTCCCATAAGTCCGGTCTCACAGGAAAATTGATTTTCAATTAAATTTACAAAAATAATACATTGAAACTAAAACAAATATTCAAATTGAGGTCTTGTTTTGGGACCCTTTGCTTTGTTGCAGGTAGAATAACACACAATGGCTAATATAGAAGCTAGTTAGACTCATGAGGAAAAGGCCTTTTCTCATGAGTCTAACTCATTTCCATATTACTTAACTAATCGTTAAGGTGTACAGTTGACCTAACCTGGCATTCAATTAACTTAACCGGGTATTCAATAATTTTCCGGTAGGTTTAACGCAAATATCACCACTTGACCTTACATGAAATCCCTGAACATCTTAGGAATTTCATGAAATCCCTAGTCACACAGATTCCCTGTAACACACACACACACACACATATATATATATAATAATTAGCAAAATAAGACAACAAAAATTAAAAATTATCCTTCGATTCATTAGAAACATTTTTGTAAAGACGACAATCTAATTTTAACTATAGACTTGTTTCCCCTCTTTAGAGGGGAATAAAAGACAACAAAAATTCAAAGTTGACTTTACACAAATCAAAATTTTAAATTGAAGTTTCCTGATGAGTTCAACATTTTTCTTTCTTTATTTTTCAAATCATTTGTGAACTTTTGGTGTAAAATTTAAATTTAAATGCTTTTATTTTTTGAAAATTTGTTTTTTTTCAGTTTATATTTTTTAGTTTTTTATTACGTGATTCAAAATTTTTAAAATCAATTTTTTTTTTTAAAGTTTTAAATCCATGATACAAGTTTAACTTCAATTGTAAAACCAAAAAGGCATTGATTTGAACTTCACTAGAATTGAGAACTTCTGACATCCATATTCATGGGCCCCAGAAACGTTGGCTCCCCTCACAGACAATACTGGATCCACCTATGACACGGATTCTGATCAGAAAGATCATGCTTATCACAATTAACAGAGCACTATAACAATAACACAGACGCACTTGAAAGCAATGAAAACTACGATGTCATATACGCGGATTTTGCTGAAGCGTTCGACAAATGTGATCATGCTAACAGACATAGACAATGAAATAACCAACAACGGTATAGTAACATTCTTTGCGGACGATACAAAAATTAGCAGAAAAATCAGTAATGTAGAAGGAGTAGAGGTTCTGCAGAGGGACACAAACAGAATATACAAATGGTGAGAAGACAACAAAATGAAATTTAACAGCGAGAAATTTCAGCTTTTGAGATATAGAAGAAATGAGGAGCTAAAACAGATAGCATATCATACCCAGATAGATAGGAAATTCTGAGATGCAAAAGATTTAGGGGTAATAATGACCGATGATGCGAAATTTGAAACACAAAATCAAATAGCGACAAACAAAGCAAAAAGAGTTACGGGACAGGTATTGAAAACCTTTAAAAGAAGGGACAAGCAAGTAATGATTTTCCTGCTGAAAACACTGATCATACCAAAACTTAAATACTGCTCAGTCTTGACGTCCCCATATAAAAAGGAAGAAATTAATAAACTAGAAGAAATTCAAAGAAATTTCACAGCCAAGATCGATGACTGCAAAAAAATCAACTATTGGGAAAGACTTCATAAACTAAATCTATATTCACTGGAAAGAAGAAGAGAGATACACCATAATTTACAGATGGAAAATAATGGAAAATAATGGAAAAACTGGTACAGTACTTAACCTCAAGCTGAACCCAGAAACCCCGAAAACAACAGTGGAAAATAGGAAAGGTAGTATGTGAAGTGTTTCCAAACTAAAGGCCAGACAAGGGCACCCTCAAATCTAAAGGAAAACAACTTGGTTGTCAGGGGGTCAAGACTTTTTAACCAGCTTGCAAAGAACCTCAGGGACGTCACAGTGGTCAAAGTTGAAATCTTCAAACGAAGACTAGACGCCTGGTTCAGGACGGTACCAGAAGAGCCGAATGTGCCTGGCTATGTGGGATGGAGATCGCAAGAAAGCAACTCACTCCTCCACCAGGCCAGGAGATAGGCCACCAGCTTTCCCTCCGTGTGAAGAGAAACTAACGCACGGAACTGCTACGAAGTTGCGATATATATATATATATTATATATATATATATATATATATAGAGAGAGAGAGAGAGAGAGAGAGAATAAATTCTGCAAGCAAGAACACGTAGAAAATGGAAATTCTAGCCTTTTTCATGTTATTTCGAGTTTATCGCACAATACATTATTAAGGGCCTTAATGCGTTGAGAAATGAACACAAAAGCGCTTGGTCATCATACAAATGTTAAATTTTTTGTTTTAGTTTTCGTTTTCTCATATATACAGTATATATATATATATATATATATATAATTTTAAGTCTGAGCTTCAGATGAAACCAGCGCCTACTCTCTCTCTCTCTCTCTCTCTTATTTATATAGAACAAGAGAGAGAGAGAGAGAGAGAGAGAGAGAGAGAGTTCTTTACAAAAGCAAAGTTAATGAAATCAGAAATATTGCCAACATGAATGGAATTTCATGAAGAAGAAACTCATTTAGAATTAAGGCGTCGTAGGAATATTCATTAATTCATTTAGCATAAAAACGTTTTTTAAAAACTCAAAAAAGTAAAAAAAAAATGAACAACTCTTAAAAAGTTATAAAAATTGGGGAGACTGTTTGCTATGCGCTCAGAAACGTTTGAAATAATGTTGTTTTCTCTTGAATTAATTTTGTTTTTATAAAGTTACTTTTAGTCCTTTGTAGTACTTGCGTATGTATAGTGAGGAATACGCCAAAAGTAGGTATTAGTATTGTTATAATTAAGCAAAAATATTTGCATCATGTATTTTACTGGATTTTCTCAAATAAAATTGTTCTCCCTATATAGTATGCATTTCCGTTTTTTATGGTCGCATATTCGTTTCAATTAAGTTTTCTATTTTTATTTTTATATGAAAAGTAAGTTTAGTAGGAGTAGTAAAGTATCTCTTTAAGGAAATGTTCTTATTATGTAAAATTATGTTCCTCTGCGTAATGGTTCAGCGAAGAAAAATATATATGAAAAAAAATCCATTTTGCAAATTATTATTATTGAATTCTTAAACTCCGCCCCCTAAAATAAAAGTTAGCCAATAAGGAATTCTGAACGTCATACCGTAACGGTTTTCCTCCAATCAAATAATTTTAACTAAGTTATTGTCAAAATTTTTACAAAGATTCTCCGACAATGATAACAAGTTATATGGGCTCTATTCAAAACTCAAAATTTCTTTTCATATGCCATAAACTGTTATACGAGGCACACTATCGTGGCGGCGAGTTGTAAAACTGCATAACAGATGTTGACTTATATCATGGAGGCACTGTGTCTATATGCAGGCACTAAATGGAATGCCAATGTGTCCACAATTATGTGGCAAGTCTGTAAAATCCATTTACTTCGCATACATTTTCCAGAACAGTATTAAAATTAGTTGAAAACACACACACATACACACACACATATATATATATATATATATATATATAAAATGAATTTCACAATTAAACACGAGACAGTAATGAATGTTATATACCCATAGCGAAAATTGGAAAGTGATTCCAAGGGCTTTTGTGTACTCCGACAGCTCGTCAAAGTGGAATACACGAAAAACCTTGGAATAGCTTGTTTTACTCTGTGTGTGTGTGTGTGTGTGTGTGTGTAATTATATATTTGAAATGAAAGAGTTTATTAGAGGATCAAATAGTCCATATGACAAATAGTAATAATACAAACTTACAATAAAATACAGTGAAAATTCAAATACAAGAACAGAAATACAATTAACGAAAAATAGCAATGTCGAAGTGGAGCTACAGACAAAGGTTTTCATACCATGAATTCCATAGCTCTTAGGCCTTAGAAGGCGTATGGCAGGACTGATGAATAGGTTGGATAATTGAGTTGGCTGATTTTTTACTTATTTACATTCGACTATATTGAGCACGTCTTGTTACCTTCGGGAGCCTCGAAACATCGGGGCTCGCAAACATTTGCGAAGCTGAGCATCTCGGGTAACTTATGCAGGGGTCTAAAAAATCTGTTGTATAGCAGATTTAGGGTTCTGCCAGAACCTTTTTTTTTTATAATTCACCCAGAGTTATTGTCCGTATATATTAGTGCAGAAAGTAGGAAAGAGTGTCTTTAGCTTCACTTGTACAGAACCGGAAGTTCCTTATAGTTATATTTGTTTCAGGACAGACTTCGAGATTGGTTTCCTGCATCTGAGTCATCACTCAAGGAGCTGGTGATAATCTGACCGAAATACTTAAATTCTTGTACTTCCTCTATTAGTTCACCTCTCATTTTCAAGTTAATATCAGCTGAATGATTAAAAGAGAACCAGGGAAGGTTTTAGTAACACACTTGCACCTCCCAGTCCCTCTCCAGGTTGTGTTACGGGGAGGCTTCTGCGGCGCAAGGCGCAGCAGCATTCTTATATATGTGCTTGGAAACAGTAAGTAACCACAATCCATCTGTTTTCCTATCCTTTCCTGCGTGCCAGGTAGGAACAATGTTGGATTATGGTTACTTGCAGCTTCCAAGCATTGCCCAAATCTCCGCGTCTCTCTCTCTCTCTCTCAAAAATATTCAAATACTGACACGTACAAAGATTTTTTAAAAATTCTCTCGAAAGTCTTAAGTGCCGAGAAACTTCTGATTTTTAATAAATATTTACTGAAAAGAAAAACTAAAAAATCTTTTTAACTTAAAAAAAAAATATATATATATATATATATATATTTCTCTCCTGAATAGAATTCTGTATTTGAATTCTACGTTTTCTTAAAGCTCCGTTCATATTTAATTCTAAATGCCACGTTCAGGTAATTCTTATTTCTTAGAACGTCAACATTTTAGTAAAAACGTTTTCCTTTATAAATAAAAAAATGATTTAATAAACACGAGAAAAAAAAAGAAAAATGAAAGATAGATTTTATAGAAAAAGAAGGCCTCAAACATGTTTTTAAAATAAACTTAAAAATCCATTTGGAACGTCTTCAACCTTTATATATATATATATATATATATATATATATATATATATATATATATATATATATATATATATATATATATATATATATATATATATATATATACAGAGAGAGAGAGAGAGAGAGAGGAGAGAATTATTGTAAAGCAATATGTATTTTTAAATGGCGATCGCTTACGTGTCTTCACACGTAGCTAAAATGAAATTGTGTGTGTGTGTGTGTGTGTGTGTGTGTGTGTGTGTGTTATGCACTGTTTTTCTACCTGTAAATAAATTCCAGTAGTTTGGGGAATAAGAAAAGTATGAGAGTGTATTCTCGCTTTAATACATTATACATACTTGTATATAAAGTATTAACAAAATTCAACATTCCAGTCATATTAATACAGTTGCGCCAGACTCACGAGATACTTTTAGCATATCGGTATCAGTAAACTAAATATCACCAAAAGATGCATATCGGGCCGACACCACTGTCGATAATATGTCGGACATATATATATATATATATATATATATATATATATATATATATATATATTAGTAAAAGTTCCGTGCGTCGGTCTCTCTTCACACAAAGGTCAAGCTGGTGTCCCCACCTCTAAGCCTGGCCTGATTGAGGAGCGATCTCCATTGCACATAGCCAGGCACCAGGCACACCCGGCTCATCTGGCACCGTCCTGAGCCAAGCATCTAGTCTTCTTTTGAAGATTTCAACTTTGGCCACTGTAACGTTCCCGAGGTCCTTTGCGAGTTGGTTAAAAAGTCTTGCCCTCTGACAACCAAGCTATATTTCTTTAGAATTGAAGCTGTCCCTCGTCTGGCCTTTAGTTTGGAAACACTTCACATACTACCTTTCCTATTTTCCACTGTTGTTATGGGGATTACTGGGTTCAGCTTGAGGTTAAGTACTGTACCAGTTTTTCCACTATTTTCCATCTGTAAATTATGGTGTATCTCTCTTCTTCTTTCTAGTGAATATAGATTTAATTTATGAAGTCTTTCCCAATAGTTGATTTCTTTGCAGTCATCGATCTTGGCTGTGAAATCTCTCTGAATTTCTTTTAGTTTATTAATTTCTTTCTTTTTATATGGGGACGTCAAGACTGAGCAGTATTCAAGTTTTGGTATGATCAGTGTTTTCAACAGGGAAATCATTACTTTCTTGACCCTTCTTTTGAAGGTTCTCAGTCGCTGTCCCGTAACTCTTTTTGCTATGTTTATCGCTATCTGATCACATTTAATTGCCCTCGATTCATTGGTTCCATTGTTGCAAACCTTGCAAAACTGTAGAAATCGGTTACTCGTTTCTGTGCTATTTATAAACAATATTATATAAAGATTGGTGAGAGAAAAAATTTGGTCAAGAAGGAGAGGTGCGGAGGTTTTGACTATAGGGGTGAGGGTGAGGGAGTGTGGTTTCCGTTACTCCGCGTAGATGTCACGCGTTGTGTATATCCATTGATTGGTGAGAGCGGCCGCAGGGAATATCGGGGAATGGGTATACTCGTAGGAATTTTGGGGAAAAACAAAGTGCCTTGTTTCCAGCGTATGGATGGGCACCTATTTTTTTTTAGATGAAACTAATCGAGTAAAAATAATTTGCTTTGTTTTACTTTTTATGGTATATGTCATATTTTCACCACTTAAGAAAATAACACTTTGCGGGCACTAGATAGTCACATAGTGTAGGTATTGGCACTTATTAAATGATAATTTACCGCTACATTTTCAATATTAATTAGCTTTTATACAGACTTCGATCCCAACTCGTGTTACCGCTACACAGGACAGAAGGACTATACACACACACACACACACACACACACACACACACACACCACACACATTCATTTTAAGTGTTTAATTGTGAAATTCATCCCATATATATATAACTGAGCCAAAGTGATTCCATTTTTGACCAGAAATTAACTTAACTTGTGGTTAGGTATAAAATTTGGAGGTGTGTGATGGAGTTTAAGAGATAGAGGTGGGAGAGAATAAGCAAGCAAGCAAATTTTAGTCCTCAAAAGTAAGATGCCGATTACTAAACAGTTTCAGTTAAAGATACATTGCCAAATGGAAGATCGTTGATATTCTGAATTCCTCAAACTGTCTGCGTTCGTGCGAGAAAAGTTTGCACGAACTTCAAACACGAAAATCTGTTCGGTAGAATGTTCGTTAAACAAATGCAAAATGGAATAAAATGGCAGATAAAAATGCCATAAAAGAGTAATGGCATAAAATTATCTTTCCAATGACATCAAAGTTTACTTTCTGTCCTTATTTTAACAAAATTTATCACCGCTCGAAATTACACAGTTACTTCACAGTCACCCTGCATATATATATATATATATATATATATATATATATATATATATATATATATATATATATATATGTACAGAACGACGCTTGTGTAGAAGAACGTTCCGCACGTTACCTCATTTTTCATTTGTTCGTTCTGTCTCCTCATCTTGTGCGGAACGTTCTTCTACACAAGCGTCGTTCTTTACATTAATTATACTGTGTTGTTTGCAGTTAAAAAAAAAAATATATATATATAACCTTGGTTTTCCTTCCGTTCAAATTATTAATTCTGACGAAGGTCAAGTTTGTTGCTTCATCTTGGACTTACAGCTGAATGTGGACTCCGAACCACGGGTAGTCAGAAATTACAGAGTCGTTTCCCGGACTCAGTCTTACGATTAGCAGCACAGTGTCTTCAACACTAGGCCACCCAGGGTACCCATTTATCTATCAACCTATTTTTTCTGGAAGAATGAAAAACTGGGTAAGCTGTGCACAGCCTGCATTTGCCCGGAACCGAACCCGGGGCCAATGGATTTGCAGTCGGCGATGCTAACCACTACACCACCATGGCGCATATTATATATATATATATATATATATATATATATATATATATATGTAGCGTATCGACAAGAAATAGACCAACAAATCGACAGACATACTTTCTTTCCACGCTACCATAAAACAGTTTGGAACACACGTGGGCAAGAGTCAAACAATGGAGCGTCTATTTTTCCCCAATGGGAGCGAACGAAAACCGTTAACAACTAAAAGACGCGTGGACAAAGCGTCTTAAGAATGAAGTCTACGTCACAGGCCTACGGTATAAAAGGAGCTTCCACTTATACTCACTCTCACTCACCCGTACGCTCACCATCGAACGTCCACCAACCGCTTTCCGGCCCCCTGGCCGGGGGCCACGGCCGCTACTTTCTTCAGGGCCTACAATTTGTCTTCACGTAAGATCTACAGACCACCTGCAGAAGCAATCTTTCGAGGCCCAACCGAAATCACTTCGGGCCTGCGGTTTGCCGGGTCGGCCTTCAAGTTTCTCCACGTTCCTTGAGATATCTTCCGCACCACAGGCCTACGCCTGCAATATCACAAGGCCAGCCTGCACCTCGAGAAGTAACATCACCTCAGGCCTCCACGAAGCCTACATCCATCATCTCAAGAGGCTTAACGGACAACGACAACTAGAATCTGCGTAATAGGTTTGTCTTCAACCCGCCTTCAACAAAGGTTACGTCACCATAAGATAAGTACCCCCTATCCTAAGTACTCTTGCGAAGCCTACATTAGCCTACCGCCGAACGGTAGGCTATACTCCCAAAGTGTGTAATCACGCGTCCATTGACTCCCGTTAATAACGCAGTAGGCCTGTCATCCAAAACAAGTGTCATTTCAATACCGTTAGTCCGCGTATCATCCGTCATTATGTTCAAGTCATATATTTTGTGTGTTATCTAAATATTCTCTTGACGTAATCATTTAACATCACATAATGTTTTTATATATAAATGATATTTGTGCAAGCATTTCAATCCATTATTATTAGGCCACATCAATTATTCTATGTGCATCCATGCAATCATTTAGCCTACTTAATCAGTGTCATGTTTTTCCATTCAATGTACCAAACGCACGTGCATTCTTTATATCATGTACTAGGCCCATTCAATGTTACATGTCGCATGCCATTTACATACCATCGATGAGTATTACATTATTTATTACGTGTCAATTAAGCTATTAACATTTCATCTTATTAGCTAAGCCTATGCCATAAGCATAACGTAAAACTACCAATTAATTACTGTCAATTCTTTGTTATATCACAGTGAATAAAATAACGGATTTATTTTCATAATAAACTACAAAAGTAAGGTGTCTTTCATAACCTTAATATTAATTTGCTTTGGGCGTAAACCAAAGCTGGTGACCTCGCTGCATTTCACTTCCAATAGTATGGTGGACCTAATCAAATAACCATTCATTTCCAATCGGTGATACTGTATTACATCATAAATTATTAACCCAGCCTATCATTATAAATCAGTCAGTCATTGCCTTAATCAATCGTTGCATACAATTAAATCATTATCACCTTAAACGGCTAAAACTAGGTCCACTATATATATATACACACACACACATGTATGATATATATACACACATGTATGAATATATATATATATATATATATATATATATATATATATATATATATATATATATATATATATATATATATATATATATATATATATCTAGAACGACTGCTGCACCTTGCGTAGTAAAAATCCCCTGAAACACAACCTAGGAGGGGACTGGGAGGTGTGAGTGTGTTACTAAAACCTTCCCTGGTTCTCTCTTAATATGTTCACCAAATTTGGTGTAAATTACCCTAGTCGTTTAGGCGTCTATAAACGAACAAACATCATCATCATCGTCATCATTATCCACTAAATATATAAACAACATTGTGTATATATATATACACACACACAGAGGGTTGACAAACCTAAATAGACACCACGATGATTGTTCTCAAAAACAAATGATAAAGTTCATCCATAGAATGCCAGAACGTGTGTCACCTTTACATAATTTGAAGGGGACCGCAACACTATTCTAAATATATTGATTCAATAAATCTGTTATCATTTATTGACTTTCATTATCAAATAAAACATTATGGTAAAAACCGAAGGTGTGTATTTACTTTTGTCAACCAAAGCTTTGTGCGTGTGCGTGTGCGTGTGTGTGTGTGTTTTACCATTAAAAAAAACCTGTGTAAAGACAATATAAACCTACTTGATCACAACAGTGCTGCCAGGCCTGGATGTGATCTTGCCTTGCTGAGGGTACTATTGGGAAATCAAAGAAGAAAGTTCAGATGTCGTGCGGTAACGGGCTAAATTGGGCATACAAATGGGTATGAAATACATTTTAGTTGGCAATAAATTTAGAGTCCTTTCACGTAGGTTTCAATTATATGATGAAACATCAAGTTCATATTGGATATATTATATATATATATATATATATATATATATATATATATATATATATATATATATATATATATATATATATATATATATATATATATACTGTATATAGCTGAAAGATTTGGATTTAGAGATTCTATAGCGTGGATTTAGAGTAGGATTTAGCTCAAAGAAATAACTATCTTTATTTGGTATATATAGAGCTATAAGATTCATCTCGCTTAAGATGTGACTTGGAGACTGAATTCGGTCATATATATATATATATAAATGAAAACGAAATATTTTTTGGCAGGAGGAAAAATAAGTCCCATAATACAGCTAGTAATAATAATAGCTAGTAAAGATAAATAACTAAAAAATAAAAATATTCAGGCAACAAAAATACCAAAAAACGACGTTACTAACTGGAGTTACAGATAACCATTTTCATACCATGAAGCGGATAGTTTGGAAGACACAGCCGGACTGATGAATTTAGTTTGGACAGTTGGCTTTTTTGAGTTTTGAGTTTTTTTTGCATTAGACTGTATTGAGCAAGTCTTGTTACTTCCGGGAGAGAGGCTCGAGACATTGTGGTTAGTGAACATTCGCAAAGCCGAGTATATCGAAGTAACTTATACAGCAGTCTGAAAGATCTCTTATAAAAGAGACGTATCATGGTCCTGCCAGAACCTTTTTTTTATAATTAGCCTAAAGTTGTTCATCATAAATATTAGTGCAGAAAGTACAAAATATGCGTGTTTTTAACTTTTACAGAATCTGACGTTCTTTATAACCTTCGTCAGAATGAACAATTCTGGCGGACGCAAACCAAAGGTATGCACATTAATGTGCAAAAGAGAGATCACGTCACACTTTATCATACAATTAGCGATATGAATTCAGTAAAGTAATGTCACCTATTATAAACCAATCTTTGTTGAAACAAGATATGGAAATTATGTACAAGGAATGTCTTTACAAATAGAATGTAATTGTGCCTTGACGTACCTCAGTCAAATTTTAGGAAAGCCTATTCGAATTCTCTGTCGGATTTTGTTATTCATTGCATGTTGACGTTCCCAATCATGTTTTTATTAAATACGTTCATCGGTATTCTGTGGGAAAAGTATAGAAGCAAACTTTTAAACGCTGATAAAAGCCATTATTTTACTCTATGAAATAGAAGGTCCAGTTTTTGTGCCGTTGAATTTATGTAATACGTTTTTATACCTCCACGTATGAAATGTGGTTCCAAAAGCGCACCATTTCGTCGTATGAGGTAAAGCATTCTCTAATAATGCTATACAAAAGTGGCTACAATCAATGGGAAATTTGTGTAAAAAACGAAGGGTTTTTTAAACGGGCGTTAAAGGCCTCATCAAGGCATACAATGAAATTGGTACAACGGATATGAGTGGAAGGCCAATAAAGCTGTCACAATCTGATACTGAACACATGATGATTAAATCACTAGGTGGCAGACGTAAATCTAGCAGCTACCTTGCGGGAGAACCGCAGGAAACTACCTAGTTCAAATTTGACTTATCGACAATGAGACACACTGCGGCAGGAAATGTTAATTAAAAGGAGGCGTTGTAGTGGGTTTCAATAAATGGTAAATTTTTATCTTCGTTTCCCTTACAACTAAAAGTAATTTTTACTGCAACGTAGTGCTGTGTGTGTGTGTGTGTGTGTGTGTGTGTGTGTGTGTGTGTGTGCTCGATAAAGGACTATAAATCAGAAAAAAATAACTGATACACGTATAAACATGTCGATAACCCTTTGGTTAGAGTTTTAAGTTCTTCCCTGCTAAAAAAAAAAAAGAAAAAAAGAGTAATGGAATTCGTTTGTTGACTCTTTTTCTGTCAGGCATTTATTTAGTCGCTCTCGAAAGAGGGTTTTCGAAACTTCGATTACGTTGGGTTGTTTCATTAAGTTTGGTTCAACAGAGTCGTACTTATACGCATCAAAAATCAATTTTGAGTTACAGTTTCAAACTTTTCCTTTAGAGAAAGTTCATTTTCTTCTTTGTACGCATGGCATGAATACCGACACTGCAGAAGTTACGGAATTTCGACAATAACAAACACTGGAAAATCCACTCTTGGTTAGCCCGGGGGAGGCAAATAAAGGAGTAGAGAAAAGTAGAAAAACACAAATAGTTCGGAGAAAAACAAACACACACGTAATTAAAATATCATTCAAATATGGTGTAATTAGTAGTAAAGGGGAAACAAGTTCTCCTTCTTCCGCCACGGTACAGTTGTCAGGGAAAAAATGTTGAAAGTATATATAAGAATTAGGAATGGAACACCAAATAAAAAAAAAGTCGAAATTTTCTTTTCACCATGCGAACACTTAACCTCATCCGTTCAGATACTCAATGAAGGATACATGGATGATAAAAATGTCACGTTATCCTTTAAGTAAAAATAATCTACAGCACCCATTTTTTTTAAAGTTGTATGTATTGAATAGTGGTTAGTATCCCAGGCTACGAATCCACCAGCACGAGGTTCGATTCCCAGCTGTTCATCATTCCATACAAAAAAATAAGTTGGTAGATAAATGGATACCCTGGGTAGTCTAGTGGTTAAGACGCTGGGCTGCTGATCGAGTCCGAGCGAAAATGTTGTAATTTCTTACCTCCCGTTCGTGGTGGGTCGTGGTTCGGATTCCCACGTTAAAGCTGTAGGTCTAGGGTCTAAGGTAGGGCAACAAGCTTGAACTTCATCAGAACGAACAATTCAGGAGGAAGCAAAAAAAACCTCGTCCAACGCGGGGATTAGGTTCCTCGAGAACGGCGCGTTAGGTAAATCCGCACTGAACAAACTTAATACCTTATGGCAGCGTTTCTTAATCTGGGATGCTAGCACCCCCAGGGGGTCCTGAAATCGATTTTAGGGGGTGCTGGAAAAGGGCTTCTGTCATGTGCAGTATGGATACGTTAGGTCCGTTAACCAAACTCCTTCACAAACTCCTAATCTTTTCTATTTTATTAACAGATATTATTGTATGAGAATTTGAATATATATTTGATTACGAAAGATTTATTGTACGTTTACATTATCACCATTAATATTAAGAAGGAAGACGTTGACTCTGTGTCACAAGAAATTTACTTTTTTTGCATGATTTTGACCCCAAGATTAGGGGGTAAGTAATTCTCCTTGATTGTTATTCTTAACATTTCTTTTGGCCGCTTGATCTATTGTTATATTCAAGAACAAGTATTTTATTATATTGTTATATTCAAGAAAGTATTTAGGTTTGAATTTGTAAATATAATTCTTTGTGTGTCTTGTCTTAATATCGTTTTAAAATTTTTCTCGTTTATTTTTTACTCTAAATGTGGTGCTTTTAAATATATGTTCACTTTGCTTTAACTTGATATCTTTTTATTCAAAATATTATTGGTCAACTATAAATTGTACTCATTCTTATTTGGTTTTGTATTTGCGTGGTGCTTTTTGCTACTAACTTTTGCTAACTTTTTGCTACTAACCAGGTGAAGGGGGTGCTGGACTGCCTAGACCTAACTACAGGGGGTGCTGATGTCGAAAAAGGTTAAGAAACGCTGCCTTATGGGATAAAGGGGATACGTGAACGCGGCCGCGTAAAGTCTCCCATTAATACTTAGATACGTAGATTTTTTATTCACACATAAATGAATTTCCCTACCTATATTGTGTATGAAATAAGAACATAAAATATTAAACATAATGATATTTACATATGATAAATAAAAATATATTAAAGAAAATAGCACGTATCTTTTCTTCACTCTTTCGGATGGTGCGTATGGTAGACTCACTCACGTGATACTCGCGGCCAAGTGATTATATTCTCATACCACCACGCAACTTATCTAGAATCTTTATTTTTTTCAGCTAATGTCATAACCTTACGACTTTCCTTCTCTTCACTATCATTAGCAGATGCTTTACGTTTTGGTGCCATACTGCTGTCTAAGGGTAATAGCAATACAACGGCAAAATACGACAAAAACAATCCAACACAACTTCACTGAACTTAACGCGTTAGCGGGACTGAGACAAAGAGTGATACGAGGGGTGACGCGAAAGGGAAGAAGATGCGGGAGTGTTGGAGAGTGTAGGAGAAAACATTTGAGCGCGCATTGGCACGCGTACAGTACTACTGTATTAGAGCGCGTTTGGCGGACCGTGTATATCAAATTTTCCGCTTTCGGCAAATAATTGTTCGCATTAATTTTTCCGTGTATAAGCAAATTCGCGCTGGACAAACACGCGTAGGACGAGGGTTTACTGTATATATATGTATATATAAGACTTATATTGGACCACACTTGAACGTTATAATAAATATATCAACATACTGCAATAAATATATCAACATACTGTAATAAATATATCGACATACTGTAATAAATATATCAACATATAATAAATATGTCAACATATTACAGTTTAATATCGGATCATTTTTATGATTATAAGATCATAAATATACAGATTTTTACAAATTATAATTGTTACAATTAATTAATTAATTAATTAAAAAACTAATAATTAGGTAAATAAGTACTTACGTAATTAGGTAACCAAATAAAGAAGTAGAAGTAGGAGGAGGAGGAAGAACGTCTTTAAAAATGTAAAGAGAAAGATTTATAGTTCTTTTCAGCTTAAAAATGATTAAAACAATAGTTTCAATTTAGATAAACGTTTTTGGACTATATTTTTTTCTGAATTGAGAAGGCGTTACATTACTTTTTCAACATTCGGATAACACCGTGTTTCCCCACGACACCCCCTCCTCCCCTTTTTTAAAAAATATATGTATATGTTGATGCAATTTTCGATAACGTTCATCATTATATATATATATATATATATTATATATATATATATATATACACACACGAGGGCCACTCAATATATTTTGCCCCACCTTTTTTTTTCTTTCCAAGTTTCCTTGTAAGTTCCAGAAATTTTGTACACAAGTAGCTACATACCTATTTTACAAGTTTTTATTTTTCCACGTAGTCTCCATCCTTTTCTACGGCTTTCCTCCACCCCAAAAACAAAGGCATTTATTCCTTGCTGGTAAAAGTCCGCTGGGTTCCGCTGGAGCCACCTCTTAACCTCCTCAACAACCTCATCGTCACTCTGAAACTTTCTTCCACGAATAGCATCCTTCATTGGCCCAAACAAATGGAAGTCTGAAGGTGCCAGATCCGGGTTGTATGGAGGGTGGGGTAACGCAGTCAAGCGCATTTTTGTGATGGCCTCTCTTGTTTGCAAACTGTTGTGTAGTCTTGCGTTATCGTGCAAAAGAAGGACGTCTTCCAGTTTTCTCTCCGGTCGAACTCGCTTTATACGTCTCTGGAGTCTCTGTAGGGTAGCAATATATGCCTCTGGAGTTGATTGTTTGTCCTTTCTTCATAATGTCCACCAGAATCACCCTTTCATGTCCCAGAAGATGGTGGCCATAACCTTTCCTGCAGAGGGAGCCATTTTGAACTTTTTCTTGCGTGGGGAGTCTGCGTGATGTCACTCCATGGATTGGCGTTTTGTTTCAGGTTCAAATTGGTGTACCCAAGTCTCATCCCCAGTCACAATTCGTGAAAAGAAGTCATCCCCTTCTGTCTCGTATTGAACCAACAACTCGGAAGCAATTTCTTTTCTTTGGGCTTTGTTATCTTCAGTCAGTTCGCGAGGAACAAGCCGTGAACACACTTTTGAGTATCCCATTTGCTGAATTATCGTATTCACAATTCCTTCACAATTCCTAGCTCCAGTGATAGCTCCTTGTATGTGACGCACCGATTTGATCGAATGATGCTGTTAGCACGTTGCGGAGTGTGAGATATCACAGCCGATGCCGGGCGACCGCTGCGTGGCTCATCATCGAAGCTGGCTCTCCTTCTCTCCGATGATCTCACACGTTTAGAACAGCGTCCAACTGAGCTTCGATTAACATCATCATCTCCGTAAACGTTTTGTAGACGTTTGTGAATATTTCTAATTATTTCCTTCTCTACGGTTAAGAACTCGATAACAGCTCTCTGTTTACGACGCACATTACTGTCAGACGCCATTTTCGAAACTGCGTTAAGCATCGGTTTTATACAAGGGTGTTTAAACGCGGTTTTATACAAGGAAGGGAGGTTCAAACTAGAAAAATCCGGTTATGTGAAGCGTAGAAAGTTCAAACTTACGCCCCAAAAGACATTTCAGTCCCATGGCCTATTATTTAGCAAAGAAAAAAGGGTGGGAAAAATATATTGAGTGTCCCTAGTATATAAGTGGCATACAATAATTAAGTCAATTTCTCAAAAAAAAAAAAAAAAAACCTCTTCGATAAAAATTTTACGAAAATATATTCTCGCGAAAATCATTATTAAATAAATATTTTTTTAAATTTTTAAATACATACAAAAAATATAAAGAATAGTAATTTTAAAAATTTAAAAATAAGAAAAAAAAAGGGTCCTTCTTAAGTAACAAACTCCATCAGACAGACTTACAAAAATTAAAAGCATTCATCTATTACTGAATACATCTTTAAAACTTCCAAATATATATATAACCTTAAAAAGATCCGGCGTGATGATTCCTCATTTCGCGAAGGTCAAGCTTGTTGCCCCTCCTCTCGAGTTGGCCTGGTGAAGTAGTGAGTTGGTTTCTTGCGCTCTCCACCTCACATAGCCATGTACGCCCGGCTCATCGGGGATTGTTCTGAGCCAGGCGTCTAGTCTTCTTTTGAAGATGTCCACTGCAACTCACTTCGTGTTTCTTAGGTCTTTGGGCAGCTGATTAAACAGTTTTGGTCCTCTCACCACAAAACTATTTTCTTTCAGGGTTAAGGATGTTCCCTGTCTCGCCTTCAATTTGGGAATACGACACAATCTACCGTTTCTACTTTCCACTGTTGTTTGGGGAGTTATACGGTTTAGAGTAAGATTAGGGACTAGTTTCTCTATTATTTTCCAAGTGTAAATGATGGTGTATCTCTCTCTTCTCCTTTCCAGTGAATATAGGTCTACATGTAGTTCGCGTAACCTTTCCCAGTAATTTAGTTCTTTGCACACGTTGATCTTGGCTGTGAAGCTTCTCTGGATCCCTTCCAGCTGTCTAATGTCTTCTTTTTTATATGGGGCTGTTAGGACCGAGCAGTATTCCAATTTGGGTATGATCAGGGTTTTCAGTAGAGGAATCATTACATTCCTATCCCTTCGTTTCAAGGTTCTTAATATCTGTCCCGTTATTCTCTTTGCTTTGTTTACTGCTATCTTATTTGGTGTTTCAAATTTCGCATCATCTGTCATTACAACCCCTAAATCTTTTGCTCTGGAATTTCTCTGAATTTCCTGTCCATTTGGGGTATAATATTCCATGGATTTTAGGTCTTCTCTTTTTCCGTACCGTAACGGCTGAAATTTCTCGGTGTTAAACTTCATATTGTTGTCTTCCGTCCACTTGTAGATTTTGTTTATGTCGGTTTGTAGAGATCCGATATCTTCTGGGTTTCTTATTTTTCTACTGATCTTTGTGTCATCCGCAAAGGATGTTACTGTGCTGTCTCTGGTAACGTCCTCATCTATGTCAGTTAGCATGATTATGAAGAGTAGTGGAGCTAATACTGTTCTTTGTGGTACTGAGCTGAGGACCTCTGATTCTGATGAAGATACTCCTTGTACTGTAACGACTTGCCGCCGCTCACTAAGGAAATTATATATCCATTTCCCTACTCTTCCTGTTATTCCCATATATTTCAGTTTAGGTATCATATGATTCCATGGTCACACTTGTCGAACGCTTTAGCAAAGTCTGTGTAGAGTACATCATAGTTTTCATTACTTTCCAGTGAATCAATAATGTTGTGATAGGCATGATCTGCCTGACCGAAACCTTGTGTTGATTATAATTGAATTTTTTCCGAGTTTCCAAAAAGTCATAGATTTTCTGTCTAACTGTTCTTTCAAATATTTTAGTGAGATGGGATGTAAGCGATACTGGCCTATAGTTTTTGGCCTCGGATCGATCTCCTCCTTTATATATTGGGACTATGTTCGCGCTCTTCAGGATGCCCGGTATTTCTCTCGTGTCTAGTGATCGTCTCAATATCCAATATAGGGGCTCAGCGATTGCATTCTTGCAGTTTTTGATCAGTGTGGCATTCCATTTATCCGGTCCTGCCGCTGAGTGTGTTTTTAGTTCCCAATGGCTTGTGTAATATCCTCCGTCGTAAAGTCGAAATCCGTTATACTTTCCCCTTGTAATTCTTCTTCAAAGAACGCGTTTCTATCGCATATCAATTTGTCAGTTTTTGGGATACTGAAAGATGATTCGTACTGAGCTCTTAATATTTCAGATATTTCTGTTAGATCATCAGATAAAGCACTGTTCATATATATATATATATATATATATATATATATATATATATATATATATGAGAGAGAGAGAGAGAGAGAGAGAGAGAGAGAGAGAGAGAGAGAGAGAGAGAGAGAGAGAGAGCTTGGAGGTTTTATACCGTACATTCTCAGAGGAAAACCAAGCATAAAAATGTCTGATTTTAATTTTATGTTAAAACCTTCAGAGAATAAGCCTCTCGGAAGTAACGTTTAATATCACTTATAAATTTCAACGGAAATCATTTGGTAAAGAGATGAAAATGGACTAAAAGAGCGTTTAACGAGGAAGCATTTTCTAATAGGCAGTAAATACAGCGATAATGGCACGAGTTGATTAGAAGAAAAAGATGTTAAAGTACCTCTTTAATGTTTGAAGCGAGTGATTGGCTACAAAATGGTGTAGAAATTCAGATATGATGTGTGTGTGTGTGTGTTTTACACTTTTTTCAGCATACAGCGATATATATTTTCCTCCACCAGGGTTTGAACCCACCACCTGTTTAATAGAAGGTTCCAAGGTTCGAACCCTGGTGGGAGCACATTTTGCATTATGTAAAATCGTGCGTGCTGATTATAACCTTGGTTTACGTTGGTTTTGCTTCTTGACGAAGGTCATACTTATCACTCCACCTTAGACTTACAGTTTAACGTGGAATCCGAACTACACCCCACCACAGGTCGTCAGAAATTACAAAGTCTTCGCCCGGACTCGATCTCACGATCTCCCGATCAGCAGCCCAGCGTCTTAACCGCTAGGCTACCCAGGATACCCATTTACCTACCAACCAATTTATATTGTGTGGAAGGATGAACAGCTGGGTTTTGCTGCACGCCACCTGCCGGCACCGGGTTTCGAATCTGGGCCAGTGGATTCGTAGTCAGCAATGCTAACTACTACACCACCGAGGCGCATTATACGCATATATATATATATATATATATATATATATATATATATATATTGGGGATGTTACAAATATTCGCATCCACGGAACATCCACAATTTTTTCACACCCGCATCCGCGGATGAATATCGGCAACCGCATCCGCAGATGTCAATTTTTTGAATCCGTAGCACTAGCATCCCTAATATATAGTGTAGTGGTTAGCATCGCTGACTACGAATCCACTGGCCCCGGTTTCGATACGCGGTGACAGTGACGCGCAGCAAACCCAGCTGTTCATCCTTCCATACGATAAAATTGGTTGGTAAATAAATGGTTACCCTGGGTAACCTAGTGGTTAAGACGCTGGGCTGCTGATCGGGAGGTCATAAGATCGATTCCGGATGAGGACTCTGTAGTTTCTGACCACCCATAATGGGTCGTGTTTCGGATTCCACGTTAAGTTGTAGGTCTAAGGTGGAGCAACACGCTTGACCTTCGTCAAAATGAACAAGGCGGAAGCAAAACCAAGGTTAACCAAGGTTATATATCGATCAAAAATCTTAATAAAGGATCATACAACCTACTGTAGACCATTAGAGCCCAGTAAAGCCTAAAGCTTAAGGACCAAATTAAATAAAATGAATAGTCGAGCTTCACAATTATTTGTCATTGTAAATTGTAACAGCAATTTATTATTTTTTTATTAATAAAGGTTATTATATTCAATTAAAACAACCTTAGACCTTGATTTTGGCTCTCTTCTTCTTCTATCGGGTGGGGGGTCGTTTCTGTGGGCATTCGCCCTTGGCCCCTCCTTTCTGAATAGGAAAAAAAAAAAAAGGAAGACAACTTTTCATTAAACCTGCTAAATTTTGTCCCAAAATTAAAACGTCGTCTATTGAAAGAGGTTCCTCCCCACTACAGGTAAAATGGATTGTCTGCCTAATCCATTTTTTGTTTTTGTTTAGAATACATTGAATTTTACAGGTGACTCCATTCCGTTCACTTCTCCCCTTTCTTTTGAATCTTTTAGCTTTTATTTTGATTAATTGTTAAACTATTTTTTCTGTGTGACTGATGAGGGGCAATCTAGTTGTCGAAAACGTTTTTGCTTTTATTTTCTTTAATGGGTTTTAGTTTTATGTATTTTACTGCGTGAATTGCAGTTTCATTATATATATATATATATGTATATATATATATATATATATATATATATATATATATATATATACAGGGTGGGCGGAAAAGTAGCTCCCTATTTTGGATTGGTAAAAAATACGTATATTATCCATTTATTTCAGAAGAAATAATATGAAAAGGTAGGCATACATGGTAGGTTTTCTCTAAAATTCAATGTGGGCTCCAACTCTTTCCACCAGCTTCTGGCCGCCCAGGAATGGCGTCCACTGACTTTAGCAGGAACTCCGGCGGGATGGAGGACATGACTTCCCGAATTCGGTCCTCCAGTTCTTCCAATGTCCTCGGTTTGGTGCGTTAGACTTCTTCCTTTACCCACCCCCAAAGAAAGAAGTCGCACGGTGTCAAGTCGGGGCTCCTGGCTGGCCATTGATGTGGACCACGACAACCCATCCAACGCCCAGGGAAGTGGGCATCCAGCCACTCACGGACAACAAGAGCGAAGTGCGGAGGGGCGCCATCTTGCATAAATATCAGATCGTCGATGTTCTCCCATGTGCTGACAACCGGCCAGACCTCGTTTCGCAACATAGCAAGGTACCGCTCAGCATTCATGGTGTTGTGCAGAAGGAACGGGCCCACAACCTGATCTGAGGTCATACACCACACCGTTACACTGAACCGATTCTGCCGTTTTTCAGCGGTAACCATTGGATCCTCTCCTGCCCAGTAGTGGCAATTGTGGCGGTTGACAAAGCCTCCGACGTGGAACACCGCCTCGTCGCTCCAGAGGATGTTGCGGAAGAGATGGGGCCAGTCTTCATGCCAAGCCAGCATGATTTCCCCGAACTCCATGCGAATGTCGCAGTCCTCGTCCGAGAGAGATTGGCAGTAATGCGGCTTCCACGCACGCCAGTTCAGCTCCTTCTTCAGCACAGTTCGCACTGAGTAGCGGGAGAGTCCACTTTCCCGAGCTGCCTGGCGAGTTGACTTTCGTGGACTCCGTGCGAACATTTCCTGAACTGCCTGCACCGTCTCCTGGGCCCTGGATGTCGAAGGGCGACCACATCTTCGAACATCTGCCACAGACCCGTGGTCATGAGCTTCGAGTGGCAGTTCTTGATTGTTTTCGGGTCCACTTGGACACGTGGTCCGTGAATGGCCCGCCACCATCTTTGAACTCGAACGACAGATTGCCAAACTTCGTACCGTGCCGCCAACTGGCCTCTCCTGCAGTGTTAAACGCTCAGCCATGTTACCCTTCAATCTGAAATGAAAAAAAAAATGAACGTTACAATTGTACCACTTTAGAGAACACAAAGAGAACACTTTAGAGAAAAAAAGATTACCGTTACAATTGTACCACTTTAGAGAACACACCATAACAATATAACAATACAATCACAATTTATACATAATTTATATGTAATTTAAATTAGGGAGCTACTTTCCGCCCACCCTGTATATAAACTTTATTGGCCGACGTTTCGGGTCTTTTGCCCATTTTCAAGTCTAAGTCCTTTATGAGTACTTCAGAAGACATCTCACTCGTATTCTACGTCAGAGTTTTCCTGCCTTTGAATTTAAGCTTACATTGAAACATCCGTTTACTTTGGGTTCTCTATTCCAACTGTAAGATTGTATTTCTCCGTTAAGGCGGTCTGGTGTTGTTTACAAGTTTACTTGTCCTCTCTGTGAGCGAGGAATATTGGTTGTACCACCAAACTGCTAAACGTAAGGATCTGTTCTCATAAAGGAATCAGATATAGGACTGAAACAGCTTTAACGAAGGAAAATTTACCGATATGGGATCATAACCACTTATTGTCGCCACAATATAAGTTTCAATGATTTTAAAATTTTAACCGCTTATCCCTCCCCTTTTTACCCTAAAGTTTTAAGAGTCCATCCGTATCATAAAACGTCAAGCCACACTTAAACATAATTTTCCAGCCGTTCCATTCCTCACAGCCTAATCTACTAACAAAGAGTTAATATTTTTTACTTCTATTTCCAGTTCATTTTTAATCGTGTTGAAGTAAAGATAATGTGTGTCGAATGGAGAGATTGTAACTTAACAAAGTTTAAAATTTAAAATTTTATGCACTGTTCTATAGCTTACATTTGTTTCAATTTGTGTTTTTGTTTTAATTTGTGTTTTTGTTTTAGAATTTTAGTCCTGAAAATGGGTAACAAACCCGAAACGTCGATCAATGAAGATGATCGCATTTTTTCTGTTTTTTGTTCGTAATCAAACTATATACTTGTATATATACTGTATACGGGGTGGTAAGTAATGATTGTCCCCCCACCCCCTGCACAGATGAAACTAATAGGAGGTACAAAAAACTGATTGTTGCATCTTTTAGACAATTTAATTCTACGTCTAAACAAAACCACTCAATAGTTGGTGTTGCCTCCTTGTGCTTGGCGGACGGCTTCAAGTCGGCAAGGGTAGGAGGTGAGGAGAGACTCGAAAAGGTCAGTGTCGTACTCAAGAGTTCGGAGGATTGTTTCGATGTGCTGCTCCATGGTCCGGCAGCAGAATCTTTCAGGATCCATCCTGAAAGACCGAGTGGAATCCCTGATGCTTGCTGAACCACCAGCCACCCGATTCTGCAGCCGGACCATGGAGCAGCACATCAAAATAATCCTCCGAAATCTTGAGTACGACACTGACCTTTTCGAGTCTCTCCTCACCTCCTACCCTTGTCGATTTGAAGCCGTCCGCCAAGCACAAGGAGGCAACACCAACTATTGAGTGGTTTTGTTTAGACGTAGAATTAAATTGTCTAAAAGCTGCAACAATCAGTTTTTTGGTGTCTCTATTAGTTTCATCTGTGCAGAGGGGAGGGGGCGCAATCATTGTTACCACCGCTTATAAGCGGGATAGACCTCAGAATGGTCCCCTGAGGTTTTTTCATGATACACACAGACCGTGCATGGAACAAGGAACTCTTCTGGGAAAATTAAATCCACTATAGTCCGAATAAGTAATGGTAAATGACAAACACTATAGTTCTTTCTTTTTCATGATGTTAGCCCGACGTGGGCAACGGGTCACTCGCAAAGAGGCCCAAAAATATGGCTTCCTTCACCAGCTATCTGCCAAGCAGATAGGATCCAGTTTTGGGACAGGATCTAGGGTTTAAAGCAGCCTAGCCCCACTATATTTAGAACCTCAATATAAGCAAAAGACTCGTTGCATTCAGGGGACCATTTTGAGTTCTATCCCATCATGAAACGGACATTTTATGTGCCTTGAAAAGTGGACGCTCAATTCTGCCAGTTGAGGTTTAAATTTTGTTTTTTAGCTAAAAATACAATAGTCCCCTTTTTCTTTGATATATTCAATCCGACGTGAATGCAACGAGTCTTTTGCTTATATTGAAGTTCTAAATATAGTGGGGCTAGGCTGCTTTAAACCCTAGATCCTGTCCTAAAGCTGGATCCTATCTGCTTGGCAGATAGCTGGTAAGGGAAGCTATATTTTTGGGGCCTCTGCCAGTGACCCGTTGCCCAGTTAAATGCCCATGTCGGGCTAACATTATGAAAAAGAAAAACTATAGTGTTTGTCATTTACCATTACTTATTCGGACTATAGTGGATTTAATTTTCCCAGAAGAGTTTCTTGTTCCATGCATGGGCTGTGTGTATCATATATATATATATATACACACGCCAAAGGGAATTATTTCAGTAACTTGGCCGGAGTTGCGACTTATAAATCTCAAAGGATTTTCTGAAGAGTCGTTTAAGCCTGATATTAATCCTTAAATCTTATTAACTTTCTCAGTATATGATAAATGTACCGTATAATCGTTATATAGTGTCAAAGGACCACTAACACTCTCATACAATCAATGGAAATGGGAAATATATATATATATATATATGGCGTCCCAAAAAGTGTCTCTGAATGTCCATTATTTTATAATGAATGTATATTTTAATAGTTTTTTTCAGAAAGATAGCAGATTGGAGGTTTTATTTCGGATACATTTTTAATCTTTCATTAATTAATAACTAATAAATATTGTATATTAAAACCGTCCTTTCACCATTTCATACTCAAGCAATAATATGATAATAAAACCCCACTCTAATAGACAGTATATTTCCTCAACTAGAGTGGGTTTTTATGATCATATTTTGACCTTTACGTAGAAAAGTGAAGTTTTCTGCATTTATTAAACTTTTCCTAATTTCGTAGAAATTAGGAAAAGACGAAACCGCTACCAATAGATTATACATAGCCTCGTAAGGCGATAAAAGGCCTTACATTAAAGAAAGCTAAGTCTTTAGTCTTCAGTAGGATGGAGCACCTGCACACACTGTTTGTGAAACTGGCAACTTTTTGAGGAAGCATTTTTTTTTCCGGCCGACTAATCTTCCTTCATGAGGCAGTGGAATGGCTCCCATAATTAATCACCTTACCTCACACCCTCTGACTTTTTTTTTTTTTGTGGAGTTACATAAAGACAGGATCTATTCTACCAAGCCTAAATCTACGAGGTAATCAACAACTCCCCATCTGAGCTCTTTCCAGAAATTATGTTAAACATTTTTGCAAGGTTGAATATTGTGTTAGAAAAAAAAGCTGATTACACTGAACATGGTATTTAATTTAGGTCAATAAACTCTTGTGTTTTACGCACCTGTTGCATTTGTCTTTGTGTCTAGGTTCTTATTTTAGCTTAGAACATTTATTTAGAAATAAGGACATTTTTAGGGGACACCTGGTGTGTGTGTGTGTGTGTGTGTGTGGTGTAGTATATGGAGTAAAAATACGAAATTATGAAATTTAACGTCGTGATTATAATTATAATTATTAATGAAAACAAATTTATTATTTTATTAATGAAAACAAATGCTAATGTCTTTGTTACTATTGTCGAATGTAAAATATGTAATGGCTAAGTCCAGGGAGAGGGTATATACTAGTGGTGTACTAGTTAATGGGCATCGGCACCGGCAGAATCGGCATCGGCCAAATTTAGCCGATTTTCTCACCGATTCTTTGAAATTTTAAAATTTTCATTACAAAACAAAATCTATATTGATAGAAAATTGGACGGGTCTTTTCCATTTGGCGGCAGGCGGTTTTTTTTAACCAAATTTTCACCAGTAATACTTTTTTGTGTGCTAAATACGAATCTAACACTCTTTTTTGAGAGAAATGAAAGGAAAATATCGAAAAAAAAATTTTAAATACGAACTACTTTAATACCGCGCACGAACTATTTACACTGCGAAATTCTATATATTTTTGCAATAATATAATTATAGTATTGTATTATATAATAATTTATTAATTTATATTATATTAATTATTTTATGAATATTAATTATTTGTTTATATAAATTTAATTATTCCAAAATCTGTAGAATAATTATGGCAACTCGATATGATTAAGCATCCGCGCGATTCATTATGTTTCTGGAAATACGAGTAAATCATGGACGTGAATTATAATTTACAGTGGATTTTTGTGAATATTATATCCGAAGAAGATGCAGTGAAATTTTTTCGGTAATTATGTGTTTTAAGTAACTCAGTCATTTTACACACCAAAATACATTTTTCTAGTAGTATTTGATGTGATTTGTTCAAATATGACCTCCATTTCCGTCGGAAATGAGATCCAACAAAGCTATAGTACTTTGAAGTTTGGCCCATTTTCAAGGGAAATGGAGGTCAAAATCTAAGCAAAACACCTCAAATATTACTAGGAAAATGTATTTTGGTATTAATTAACCTAACCTAACCTTACCTAACATGAATATGTTATTACATTATCATTTGTATAATTTAGATCTCGGGGGTACGGGGGCGGAGCCCCCGTAAAGATCACGCATCACAAATTGATCGATTGAACGACATTTTAGCGTCGGAAATTCAAAAAAAAAATATAACCCGATACCGATCAATTTGTGATGCGTGATCTTTACGGGGGCTCTGCCCCGTACCCCCGAGACCTAAATTATACAAATGATGCGAATTTATTTGCGGAAGCGTAATGAAAACGAAGATATATTTAGAAAAATATTAAAGGATATAGCTGATTTCAAATAAATATTTCCCTTTCGTACGCCGTATAAAGTAGCTCGTATTTAAAATCTTTTTTTTCGATATTTTCCTTTCATTTCTCTCAAAAAAGAATGTTAGATTCGTATTTAGCACACAAAAAAGTATTACTGGTGAAAATTTGGTTAAAAAAAACCGCCTGCCGCCAAATGGAAAAGATCCTATATATATATATACAGGGCCTATCAGAGGGGGGTACTATACTAGGAGGGCCATTTGGCCTGGGCCTCAAATTTAGAAACTTTCAGGTTTTAATATAATGTTTTGCGGTGAAAGTAATCATTGGGTTTAGCTATGGGCCTCAAAAGCTGGAAGTAGCCAGGGCCTCTCTGGACCTTTGAGAGGGCCTGTAATATATATATATATATATATATATATATATATATATATATATATAATATATATATATATGAAATATTTATGAGGAACCGTTTTTTTAATCCATGCAAAGAATAACATTATTTCATTCTTAAAATCGAATTCCATGAATATAAAATAGGTTTTGGATAACTTAGACCCGAATTTAAAAACCGAAATTAACGAAATTAACAAAATTCGCGAAACAGACAGAGAGGGAGAGAGAGAGAGAGAGAGAGAGAGAGATTCCCGTTATTGCAGAGTCGACCTCATTAAAAAATTGTAAAGATTTAGACTCTCTCTCTCTCTCTCTCTCTCTCTCTCTCTCTCTAAAAGATAATGAAGGTACGTTCATTTTACGCGGTATACGAATTATTGAGAAGTTGTTATTGTACGTACACACATTAAGGAAACAACGTAAAAAGAAGTACCTGAAAAGGTTTTTTCTATCATTGGTCATTAATAAAAAGGCTTTTTATTCCTATTGGCTTAAGGCAAAGTAGGCATTGTAAAATACCCTCCAGACATCAAGCAATAACTACTTATGTATATTATATATAAATTTATATACACTAATAATGATAATGATGATGATGATGATGATGATGATGATGAGATAATAATAGAAAATAAAAGTATATAAAAAAAGGCTTTTTTATTTAATGAAAAAAAATGGTTTTTTCCATTTTTGCAATTAAAAGTTCAAAAGATCTTCAATTTCTCATTTCGTCCAAGGTTTTTTTTTTATTCTATTCAATTTATGAAGGCGGAACCTTGTGACTAGTTTATATTTCTGAACTGTAATGTTGTGTACGGTTATTACACACTGCGTTAATTGCTTATTATACCTGCAAGTGTGTTTAATTTTTTATCATTATTTTTTTGTATTATTATTATTATTATTATTAATTATTATTATTATTAAATAATTGAATACATAATTTTTAGTTCAGTGTAGAGAAGTTAAATGCTTGTTTCCACCTTTTAAATGCTGACTGCAGGGCCATAAACGTTTGATAAACTAACTGTGATTGGCCACTATTTACCAATTACAGCTCTTCTCATTCCTCGCAATTATATTTGTCGCCGCGCTATGGAGGCTAGATACCCCAAACACTATATTTGGTGATAGACCCGCGATACGCTATGGAACGACTCTGGTGGTAGTTTTCTGCCGTTTAAGCAGCTTCTTCCTATTCACATTTGTTCAAATTTGTCGTTCAATATGTTACACTTTTGCAATCTTTGTTTACTCTCTTATAAAAGATGTAAAAATAAAAATACCAAATAAAAGTTCTTCCTTTAATAATTCTTTTTTTTTTTTTTTGTAATGTTTTACAATCACAGAAAACATTACAAATAAATCCATTTAAAGTTTTGCAAAATCATTTACGCAAAATTTAAATGAAGGAGTTAACAAATAAAGATAATTTGTAGAAACTTAATTATAATAAGCGGCAGCAGCAAAACAATCGTAATGATTATAATTATCAACCATTTTCAACTAAAAAATAGTCAAACGAAGGTACAGTATGTCACTGTTTCGGTTATTATTTCATATACAAACTTAGATTTCTTTTTAAAAAAAACCATCACGAGGAAATTTGTCAGGTTCCAACAGCACAATATTTAGAGAAGGAGCGTAAGTCTATCAAATTTAAAACAAAATGGAACAACGGTTTTAGGTGGTTCTGAGTTTTATATTCTCGAAAAAAATGTGTGGGATTTTATAGTTATACACTGCCTAATTCTATTAAGATCCACTCAGATCATTTCAAGGGTAGAGAAATCCTATTTAAGATATCTGATTCGTACAGTTGGGTTATAACGTGAACCGATCATGAGTTAAGTAAATTTGTCTTGGGTTATGACCCACAATCATTCACTCAAGATTAAGGTTTTTGTTAAGAACTTTCAATGTTCACCATCTCAAAACACGGGTGTAGAGTAGGATGGATCGATTTTACATTTTTTTCGATTTCCATATTCTAATAGAGACAGAAACTTGCGCATGCATGAGAAAATAGCCTCTGCAAAATCTTAGCTTAATAGGTAATCATCTTCTGTCCCCGGCAGAGCGATGAAAATCATATTTTAGTAGTCAAAAACGTATTTTTAAACCCTAGTCTAGAGTCATAAAATTTTGCGTGTGTGTTATTTCATGCCTAAGCAACGATATAAATGCTATGGGAAATATATAAATGCATTATTTAAGACAAAGAGCCGATCTGAAAATATGTATATTATACAGGGTGGGCGGAAAGTAGCTCCCTAATTTAAATTACATATAAATTATGTATAAATTGTGATTGTATTGTTATATTGTTATGGTGTGTTCTCTAAAGTGGTACAATTGTAACGGTAATCTTTTTTTCTCTAAAGTGTTCTCTTGTTCTCTAAAGTGGTACAATTGTAACGTTCATTTTTTTTTTCATTTCAGATTGAAGGGTAACATGGCTGAGCGTTTAACACTGCAGGAGCGTGCCCAGTTGGCGGCACGGTACGAAGTTTGGCAATCTGTCGTTCGAGTTCAAAGATGGTGGCGGGCCATTCACGGACCACGTGTCCAAGTGGACCCGAAAACAATCAAGAACTGCCACTCGAAGCTCATGACCACGGGGTCTGTGGCAGATGTTCGAAGATGTGGTCGCCCTTCGACATCCAGGGCCCAGGAGACGGTGCAGGCAGTTCAGGAAATGTTCGCACGGAGTCCACGAAAGTCAACTCGCCAGGCAGCTCGGGAAAGTGGACTCTCCGCTACTCAGTGCGAACTGTGCTGAAGAAGGAGCTGAACTGGCGTGCGTGGAAGCCGCATTACTGCCAATCTCTCTCGGACGAGGACTGCGACATTCGCATGGAGTTGGGGAAATCATGCTGGCTTGGCATGAAGACTGGCCCCATCTCTTCCGCAACATCCTCTGGAGCGACGAGGCGGTGTTCCACGTCGGAGGCTTTGTCAACCGCCACAATTGCCATACTGGGCAGGAGAGGATCCAATGGTTACCGCTGAAAAACGGCAGAATCGTTCAGTGTAACGGTGTGGTGTATGACCTCAGATCAGGTTGTGGGCCCGTTCCTTCTGCACAACACCATGAATGCTGAGCGGTACCTTGCTATGTTGCGAAACGAGTCTGGCCGGTTGTCAGCACATGGGAGAACATCGACGATCTGATATTTATGCAAGATGGCGCCCCTCCGCACTTCGCTCTTGTTGTCCGTGAGTGGCTGGATGCCCCACTTCCCTGGGCGTTGGATGGGTTGTCGTGGTCCACATCAATGGCCAGCCAGGAGCCCCGACTTGACACCGTGCGACTTCTTTCTTTGGGGGTGGGTAAAGGAAGAAGTCTAACGCACCAAACCGAGGACATTGGAAGAACTGGAGGACCGAATTCGGGAAGTCATGTCCTCCATCCGCCGGAGTTCCTGCTAAAGTCAGTGGACGCCATTCCTGGGCGGCTCCAGAAGCTGGTGGAAAGAGTTGGAGCCCACATTGAATTTTAGAGAAAACCTACCATGTATGCTACCTTTTCATATTATTTCTTCTGAAATAAATGGATAATATACGTATTTTTACCAATCCAAAATAGGGAGCTACTTTCCGCCCACCCTGTAGATATTTTCAGATCGGCTCTTTGTCTTAAATAATGCATTTATATATTTCCCATAGCATTTATATCGTTGCTTAGGCATGAAATAGCACACACGCAAAATTTTATGACTCTAGGCTAGGGTTTAAAAATACGTTTTTCACTACTAAAATATGATTTTCATCACTCTGCCGGGGGCAGAAGATGATTACCTATTAAGCTAAGATTTTGCAGAGGCTATTTTCTCATGCATGCGCAAGTTTTTGTCTCTATTAGAATATGGAAATCGAAAAAAATGTAAAATCGATCCACCCTAGTGTAGAGTTCATCTTTCTCTGATAGGAGCTTTAATGTTTACATCTCAAACCTTTCTCGAGCGCACGAACAAGGAATTTGCGTGGAAAGTAAAATTGTGAGTTACATACGTTGATTTCATCATCTGTGTACGCAAGTTTTATATACATAATGTCGGATTAAAAACAAAACAAAACAAAAAAAAAAAATGATGGAACTGCATACTTTCGCTTTCCATGTCAACCTAGTTATGTTTTCGCTTACAAAGTTTGTGAAGTATATGAAAGGCTACAGATGAACCTTATATAAAATTTCATATACAGTACTTTTTCTGACATTCAGAAAAGTTTGAATTTGACAGTTGAAATTTGGAGGCCGTGGCTTTTCTTGTGGCATTTTAACGCCAAATTATGCGTCGTCCGATTTGCGGTGTACATAAAAATGCAGAACGAAGGAAAGAAATTGAAAATAAAAAGGCTTTTCATAAACTTGAATTTAAATTTTTTTTTTGTCTTCTGTAATTTTTGGTTGTTTGTAAAACCGCCAAGTCAATGATTAAATAAAGCTCGCATTTCACCTGTCATTTGTTATTCTTCTACATAGGTCACAAAGGGTCATCATATATCATTACTTTTATTAAAAAAAAATGTCTGCGTGAAAGTGATGCATTTCCAACAAAGCATATTCTAAATGACAAGTTGAAAATGTTTTTAGAATTCGTTTGAACAACGAATGCATAATTTCTGACTCCAATTTCAGCTTGCAAAACCAAGCAAAATGAATGCTAAAATTTAAGTAATTTTGTTTTCATATAATACCTTTGTTATCGTTACACACACACACACACACACACACACGAACAAGGAAAGTTTTATATCATTATTATTTTATTCATTTCTCTGCTTTTATTTACTTTTATTCAAATTATTCTCTTGTACTGTTTTCTACTTCAAATTACACTGATCCTAAATTCCGTTTACTCGATGGTAACGAACCGACTTGGGGACACTTAAACAGGAGAATGAAACGGCGTCTTTCCCTTAAATTGGTTTTATTTAATTACACACACACAGAGAGAGAGAGAGAGAGAGAGAGAGAGAGAGAGAGAGAGAGAGAGAGAGAGAGAGAGAATTTTAGTTGTTTCATAAATTGAATATCAATATTTAAAGTAATTGTTTTCCCTTATGTTGAAGAAATTTTCTTTCTTCAACAATGTCAACAACAACAACAACAACAAAAATTTTCATTAAAATTCCAAGTTCCTGGTTGCCAATTTGAAAAAAGAAAATGGATATATAATTTGGGTTTATAAAATTCTTAAAATTCTTAAAATAAAGTCAACATAATAAAATGGTTTAATATATAACTTATAAAGTACAACTTAATATAGAATAGATTACGATAGTTTATAATATTTAGAGATTAGCTACTTAGAGAAAATGGAAATTTATGAGCAACTTAATTTATTAAGCTTTACATTTTTCGTAAATGTAAAATATTTTTATATAATACACTTTGAAATGAGTATAAATGATCATAATAGTGTTTTTGGTCCAATTGGATCTTTTCCATTTGGCGGCTATATATATATATATATAGTCCTACCAAAACTTGAGTATTGCTCAGTACTCACAAGCCTATACAAAAAACGAGACATTGCGAACATTGAAGCTATACAAAGGAATTTTACGTCTAAGATAGAGGAAACGGAAGGTGAAGACTTCTGGTCTCGACTACAATCCCTGGAACTCTACTCTCTCGAAAGAAGGCGCGAGCAGTACACAATAATAGACATATGGAAAATACTTGAGGGCTCTGTCCCTAACCTTAGAAAAGAAATAGAAACAAACTGGAATGAGAGAAGCAGATTTTGTACGGTCCCAGCTGCGGTGGGACGAGGGGCCATGAAAACGAGGATGGAAAATACCCTCAGAATACGAGGCCCAAAGCTTTTCAATGTCCTACCAAAAGAAGTGAGGAATTTCCAGCACACCGACCTGAATACTTCAAGAACCAGCTGGACAGATTCCCGCGCAAAGTCCCTGACTAGCCACGCGTGGCTGGCTACGAGGGCAGGAGGAGATCAGACAGCAATTCCTTCCTTCCTTCACCAAATCCCGCAAATGAGGCGGGATGCTGCAGAAGGGTCGACTGCAGGTCGATCTGAACCGTCGTTCAAACTCACCTAAAGTAACCTAAAGTAAGTATATACTGTGTGTATATATATAGTTAGTTCTTTTACAAAGTTCCTGAAATGCGTGTGAAAAAACGAGGGGTCTTTTAATAGTTAAAATTAATGATTTTTTTATGACATATCCGCGAGAAGGTTTAATGGATTTTATGGAGCGAGAGGCGAGTTAAAATTATTAATATTCTAGTTGGGATGTTATTAAAAATACCACTCGCAAAAAAAAAAAAATATATATATATATATATATATATATATACACACACACAATGATGTGCAAAAAGATTAGGACACCGCATTTACTTTTGTACTTTTTTTGGATTTACTGTAATGTTAATTTAGGAACACTTCTTTAGATTAATCATTTTGAATTATATATTGTTAAAAAACGCACAAAATTTCCTTTCCAATGATATATAGTTCAAAATAATTAATTTAAAGAAATGTTCCTAAATTAACATTACAGTAAATCCAAAAAAGTACAAAAGTAAATGAGGTGTCCTAATCTTTTTGCACAGCATTGTGTGTGTGTATATATATATATATATATATATATATATATATATATATATATATAAAATTTTGGACACAACTATGAAAATTGCTGTACCATAAGAAAAAATAGCTCTCTTAGGAATGAAAATGCCTGAAATTTTCTCATCTGCGCAAGAAACTCCGTGGAGATTGAAACCCCGTATTAATGATATTTTCTCGTTGTAGTAATAGTAATAGTAGTAGTAATAATAATAATACTTTCATAAATAAAAATAACTTATTTAGCTTCCAATACGTGAAGAGTGGAAGTACTGTGACAATTGAGATTCTAGAGCCCACGTTTAGACATTAAAATATTTAAAAAATCGATTCGGAATATTTATTTGGTAAACATCGTTGAAATAACTTTCAAACCTCATAAGTGTTGCGATTGCTGGCAATGTGTTGTTGCTGTGGTAAGGTGTGTGTGGTGTGTGTGTGTGTGTGTGTGTGTGTGTGTGTGTGTGTATATATATATATATATATATATATATATATTATATATATAGCTGGTGTGAACGTCTATACACCTTCAAGATAAACCTGTATGAATAAACATGCATAAGAACGATCAGAATGAATTATACACTAGGCAACAAATTTCAACTTTTTTTTGTTACAGACACGTGAACTACTGATTCCTACTAAAGCGCTGATGCTGATTTCAGATCTGATATCAAAATTTCTCTATCAGTCCAGATTTTGTGTAACCGAAAACCCCTATTTTTCATTTTTTTTTCTCACCCGCTTCTATTACGAAAGCCGTCTAAGCTACTTTTCCGTGCCACGTTTTATGTTAAGCATACTTAAATAATTAGTGAAACAGGGATGTTCTTTCCTCCTTTATTCTGGCTTAAGACAGACAGCGGAATTCCGCTGGCGGAGTTACCACCCCTGCGCCCAACCATCCACCCAAAGCGCGTTAGTATTTTGTTGTTACTACTGAAAGGCAAATTCCTGTTCTTAAGTGAAACTTTGGTGTGTCCTCTTCCTTTGTCGCTTGTAGGATGACGAGCTCTCCTTCTGCAGGAACAACAATAATCTCCCATCATATTTGGGTTGAAATTACCTTGGTATCTGTTTTCCATAACTGAGATTGTTGGTGGAAGCGCTCACCATGCTCGTCACTTACAGCCCCAAGGTTGGCCGGGAAGAAGTCAAGATGAGAATGTAAAAAATGAATTTTCAAAGACATTCTGCATCCCATTATTTCATAAGATTTAAGCATGTTTTCTACGAGTTTACGGTGGTTTTCAGCTTTGTGGTTTCCAAGAAAATTTTTGACAACTTCAACGAAAGATGTCCATGCTCCTAGTTCATTCTCATTTAGGTTAGATGGAAACGATGAGTCGTGGATGACACTGCGGATCTGTGGTCCAGTGAAAACTCCAGCTTCTAGCTTAGCATCTGTCAATATTCCTTTGAATTTATCCTTTAAATATTGGAAACCACTACCTTGATGATCCATACCCTTCACGAAATTTTTCATAAGGCCAAGTTTAATGTGAAGTGGTGGAAGATGTACTTTCTGAGGGTCAATAAGTGCTGGGTGTTTCACATTGTATTTACCAACAACATGTTCAGTTCTAGATGGCCAATCATGTTTTTTGTAGTGGTTCTTGTCATCTCTGCTGTTCCATAGACACAAAAAGCACATATGCTTTGTGAGCCCAACTGTAACCCAAGAAGTAATGATACAACTTTAAGGTCGCCACAAATATTCCATGTGTGGTCCTTATATTTGATGAGTCTTAGCAGCAGTTTCATCGATTCACAAGTCTCATTAAGGCCAGTGGCATGTGCTACAGGTATTGAAGGTTTTCATTGCCGTTGTGCAGTAATACAGCTTTAAGGCTAGCTTTACTAGAGTCAATGAACAGTCTCCATTCTTTTGGATCATAGCGACAGCAATCCCTGCATCAGACCACTGATATCGTGGCAGAAACAAACGTTTTCTTCCTGTAAGTAAAATGATGAAAACTGCAAATGGCGATGGCGGAAATGGGAAACTTTGGTGTTTGGTTGGAGAAGATTAAATTCTTGAAGTCTTGAACCAAGCAACTCTGCCTTTTCTTTTGGTAATTCCAAATCGCGCACTAAGTCATTTAACTCCGCTTGACTTAACAAATGTGGGAAATATTTGCATCTGGAACATATATGCCATCTTTCCCTGTTTCTATATCACTAGCAGAATCTTCAGATGAACTGCTGTCTGTTATCGTTGCTGGTGGAACTGGTGGTGGATTTGTTTCATCATGTGGTACTGGTTTCATTGCTGATTCGCAGTTTGGTACGTGATCTTTGATTTGTTTTTCTTTGTGAAACCAGCAATCTTTGTCAAACAAAAATAACAATCATTGAAGTGATTTTTCGGCTCACGCCAAACCATGGGGACTGAGAACGGCATAGCTTTTCTTTTACCATTCATCCAAGCTATTAACATTGCATTGCACCGTGCACAGCAAATATGTGGTGCCCAGTCCCTCTGTTGGTCTCCTAACTTACAGTCAAAATACACTTGTAGGCAAGTTTAATCTTTGTTGTTATGTTTCTACGTTGTGGCTTAGGTGTATATTGTCCACAGACAAAGCAGAAGTTGTCTGGGTGATTTACACAAGCACGTCTATTTGATGCCATTTTGAATTACCATACAATATCTGAAAAAACGTAGAAAGTAATTATTACGATGTGCAAAATAAAAAGAAATACACACCGTAGTACAAAACAAATGCTATAAAAACACACAAGTCACCACAACCTGTCACTTGCTCATCAGCAGAGAGCTTCAACACCGTTCTGCTTGACTGTCACGTAGCGACTGACCGTTGGGCCGTTGCCCGTTACTATGCTCTTGACTCAGTGTTGCCAACTCGGGATAAATTTTATTTATCAAAATTGTTCGAATTTGTATATAGTTCGCAAAAAAAAAATTGCTTTAACCTTGAAAAGCAAGTTTCATATTACTGGCATTAAGCCGATTAAAACCAAAATCTGGATGTGGTAGAAAATTTTACTAAAAGTGATTTGCATTTTACACAAAATCTAGACGTGATAGAAAAAATCTAATTATAGATTTGAAATCAGCATACCAAAATTAGCTAGGAGCACCTATTTGGTCTTCTGTAACAAAATCTTTGTTGCCTAGTGAATTAGCGGTGGGTCTATCCGTGCAAGATGGAGAGCCGAGAACGACAACTCCCTCCTCCACAAAGATGGACCTTGTCTACAAACAACTAAAAGTTTGAAAAGTCACGTGATAAATGTTAGTTAATAGAAAATTGCAATTCTGTTTGGTCCATCTTGGGTAGATTCTAAAGGTCCTTTTCGCTCCTCTTTCCTGCATAAAAAAAGAAAATATGGAAGTGAGATAGACTTTCCCTCACGAGTGTAACTCATTTCCATATTAGCCATTGTGTGTTATTCTACCTGCAACAAAAAAAAAAAAGGTCCAAAACAAGACATCAATTTGAACATTTGTTTTAGTTCCAATGTATTACCTTTGTAAATTTAATTTAAACTAAATGTTCCTAAGAGTGGGCTTATGGGACACCCTGTATATATATATATATATATATATATATTCATAACTCAACGTGTACAACAAGTAAATAGAAAATTACGCGTTAATAACCCCTTTTTAAGGGGTAAGAATTAAGGAATTTTCACTGAAACGAAAACAACCCCAAAAAAAACTTTGCTGTCAATTTCATTAAAATTAATGGAATGAAAAACTTAAAAATTAAAAAGAAAAAAGTTTAAAAACAAAGAAAAAAGGTGTCTTTCTTTTCGTAGAGAACTTCCGATTTCAATCAATCAAAAATTTTCAATCGTATTTTAATCAAATTTTCAATCAACTGAAATGAGTTTTAATTGAGAACTTCTGTAACTCAACATTTTTTCAGTGAAAGTGTTGGGTTTGAAGAGTCTCTCTCTCTCTCTCTCATATATATATATATATATATATATATATATATATATATATATATATATATATATTATACACACACACTTATGAAAAAAGTTCATTGAACGAATGAAATAATAAGTGCACTAAAAAACCACTACGGAGGAAAGGAAAAACATCGACCAAACGCTTTCGTGTGTATTTAACAACTGGAATGTTTCCTTTTTTGTGTTAATTATTATTACTGTTCTTATTTTCGAAAGAATGAATACGCACAGTGCTTTTCCTAAAAAAACTTTATTAATTTTGTTTTTTAATTTACGGGTCGGGCTTTTAATTTACTGTTAATTTAACCAGAGAGAGAGAGTTACAAGGAGTTACAATGAGTTACTCAGACAAGGATAAGAGGAAGCCTCAAAGACCTTTTCGGTCCACTCAGGAAGGTTCCTGTTTTTAAACTGGTCCATTTTTTAAACGAAAAAATGGGAAAACGAGACATTGCAAACACCGAAGCCATACAAAGGATTTTTACATCTCAGTTTAAGATAGAGAAAACGAAAAGTGAGTTAATATATATATCATATATCTCTATATATCTATATATATATCTATATCTCTATATATCTATATACTGTATATCTATATCTCTATATCTATATATATATATATATATATATATATATATATATATATATATATATATATATCTATATCTCTCTCTCTATATACAGGGTGTTTGAAAACTTTCTGTACAAATTGTAATGGGGGATAGGCAACACCAAGACAAACCCTTTTCGTCTATAAGTGTATGTCACGACATCAATCCTGGAAAGAAGATGGGAGCAATACACAATAATGTACGTATGGAAAATACTCAAGGGCTGTGTCCCAAACTTTAGAAATGAGAGAAGAGGTAGATTCTGTACTGTCTCAGCTGCGGTGAGTCATGTGGTCATGAAAACCAGGATGGAAATATCGTTAGAATATCGTCAGGCTCAAGACTCTCTAACGTGTTGCCGAAAAAAATAAGGAATTAACCTCCAGTACAGCAATCTAAATAATTTTGATAATCAGCTGGACAGATTCTTGTGCAAAGTTCTTGACCAGTCATGCGTAACTGGTTACGAGGGCAGGAGGGGAGTGGAAACCAACTTTCACAACCACCAAATCCTGCAAATAAGCCGTGATATTGTAGAGGGGTCGACCACAGGTCTATCCTTAACTGTCGTTCGAAGCCATGAACTTAATAATACAGTTATATATATATATATATATATATAATATATATATATATAATATATATATATATAGGGCGTCCCAAAAAAATGTACACACACTTTAACAGCTGATAGCTCAATTGATGTTTCTTTCTTTCCAAGTTAAACCCATTAGAATTAATAATGGCAGTCAGACTAAGCTTTGAACAAAGGAAATTCATTCTAAAATGCTACTGGAAGTGTGAAAACGCAGTTGAAGTGCAAAGACAGTTTAGGAGGGAGTTTCAAACAGATCCACCAACGCGACTTACCATCACTCGAATTAGAGATAAGTTTGAAGCCGATGGAACTGTTCAGAATGTCCACAAGAAGCGTTCCGGAAGACCACGGACATCGACAAGCCCCACAAAGCAAGAAAGAGTACTGGAAACGTATCACCAAAGTCCAAGAAAATCTGTGCGGCAAGCGAGTCGTGAGGTAGGAATTTCAGAATCGTCTGTCCAACGCATTTTGAAGCGCTGTCAATGGAAAAGTTACATTCCAAGATTAGTCCATGCTATTAATGAAGATGATGATGATGATCCGGACCGAAGAGTGGAGTATTGCGAGTGGTACTTGGCACGATGTGGATGTGGATTGGACGAAGGGGTTTCGTAGAATACCCTCCGCGTTCACCAGACCTCACACCACTAGACTTTTTTTTATGGGGATACTTAAAAGACAAAGTCTACGCTATAAAACCTGCAACAGTCGCTGAATTGAGAGCAGCCATTGAACGAGAATGCACACAAATACCAAACGAAATGTTTCGTGATGTTTGCGATTCCATTGCTTCGCGTTATCAGCAGTGCCTGGACCAGAACGGACGTCAGTTTGAAAACAGGCGTTGACAAAACAATTAAATAATGTCTGTTGATTCTATTACATTTTGAAAATGAAATGTATTTTAATAAACACTGCCTTTATAATTATTTAAAGTGTGTATACATTTTTTTGGGACGCCCTATATATATATATATATATATATATATATATATATATATATATATATATATATATATATATATATATATATATATATGTATGTTCAAGCTTTGGTATAGAACTCTATTAAATTAAAAATTAGCTTCTGTACCCTTACTCTTCTAAGTAATTTATGATGCGTTCAAATTTAAGATGTTCTGAATATATTTTTCCGGATAAAAATCCGGAAATATAATTCCGGCTTATTAATAAACCAAAACATGTTTTTCCTTTCCGGTCTCATTAAAGGAAATAGGAAATGGCCGTATGTTTCGTTTCTCTGGGATCATTTCTAAAATAGTTTTTAAAGCCTTAATAAGCATAACTAATAAAGAAAGGACATACAGTGTGTGTGTGTGTGTGTGTGTGTGTGTGTGTATGACAAGGTTCGAGGACTTCATGTGAGCAGGAAGCATGCAACTCTCTCCGTCATCAATTATTATTATATTATAGTTTACGAGTTGGTATCAACCGATTCTAAAAAAAATATTTTTGAAGGATTATCTTTGTCGTTTAATTTTGTTTGTGTTGATAACCCTAAAATAAGCGAAGACAATAAAATAAAAATGCATAAATAAAAGAAAAGAGGGCCAAGTAATGAACCTTGGGGGATCTCCAGAGCCAATTAGGTTTTTCTTAAAGATATAACACCATTACGCTATACACCGAACACGTGACATTGATATTCGTCTATTAGATGTGATCGTAGTATCTTTAATGAAGTTCCTTCGATACGCTATTTACCCACTTTGATCAGAATTCTTTCGTGATCACCCAACTCAATCGAAAACCTTCGAAAAATCACTGGAAATGAAGCTCGTATAAAGTTGGTTATTAACAGTAGATGTAATTTGCTGTATAAGGAACTCGTAATAGGCGTGCTGCTTCTTTAGTTTTTGACATAGCTATAGCGTTTGTGTTCGGGACATGATATTGTCAGAGCAGGGCCGGATTAACCATTAAGCAAAATAAGCCCGTGCTTAGGGCATCAAGGGAAGGGGGGCACCACAGAAATTTTCCATTGTCGGATTTACCATGGATTTATTATACTATTATAATCGCGGCTTATAGCCTATAAGCTGTTGAAAACTGAATTATATATATTCATATATAGTATTTATTTTTTTTCATTGTTTGAATTTGTACTGAACAACAACATTTTATTTTATGGTTTATTTTTGTTTATATTTTGAATTACATATATATGGGGCACCAAAATCTTTTAAGTGCTTAGGGCCTCTAAAGGTCTTAATCCGGCCCTGTGTCAGAGATAAAGTCGTCAATCCGCTTGAAAAGGAGTTTTGCAGAAACTTTATTAATAGTTGAGACAATTGAGATTGGTCGGTAATGCTCAATTCGGAAGGGCACCGCTCGTAAAAATTGGAATATACTTTTATCGCTTTATCGGATTTTAACATTTTTAGATGGAAATGAATGTGTAAAACAAAATATATATATATATATATATATATATAGAGAGAGAGAGAGAGAGAGAGAGAGAGAGAAGAGAGAGAGAGAAGAGAGGTTGACAAAAGTAAATAGACATCACGATGATTGCTCTCAAGAACAAATGGCAAAGCTCATCAATGAATGCCAGAACGTGCGCCAGCTTTAATTAATGCAAATAAGCCTATTATTATTTATTGAATTTTCTCATCAAATCAAAAATTATGGAAAAAACCAAAAGATGTCTATCGACTTTTGTCAACTCTGTAATATATATATATATATATATATATATATATATTATATATATATATACTTAAAGAAGCTGTGCTCTTTTCCCAACGAAATGTCGGGTTTGGATGGATATTATATATATATATATATATATATATATATATATATATATATATATAATATCCATCCAAACCCGACATTTCGTTGGGAAAAGAGCACAGCTTCTTTAAGAATTTTAATTAACTTGTCCCAAACAAACATTTATATCTTTTCCGGACTACAAATGATGTTTAAAGACAGAACTCTTACAGAACCCATTCATACAATTTTTTCTCCCTATTAGGAATTGAAAAAAATATTTTCCACATTACGATTTTCTTCTGAAATTAGATTTTTATTTTTGCTTGTATTAAAAAAAATATTTTTGGGGGGGTTCCAAAGAGAAATTTTCAATATCTTCTAAATTAACAAATATAAAAATAAATATATATTTTATATATATATATATATTATATATGGGATGAATTTCACAATTAAACACGTAACATGAATGAATGATGTAAACCCACAAGGAAAAGGAAAAATGATTCCAAGGCCTTTCGTGTATTCAGAAGTACGCCTCGTCAGGGAGTCATTCGTCATTCTCTGACGAGGTGTACTTCTGAATACACGAAAGGCCTTGGAATCATTTTTTCCTTTTCCTTGTGGTTTACATTATAATATATATATATATATATATATATATATTAGTAATAATAATATCTATTAAGGAAGTAGATGCGTTCCAACGAAACGCTTCGTTGTCAGAAAATGTGTTACTGGAGAAAGCTTTAACATAATAGGGTATATAGGGATAGGGTCCAATACTTCATAATAAAAGGTATATATCGCTATATTTCATTGATTAACAACTAATTTTAGCTAATAATATGTACCTGTAAAAAAGGAATATTAATTAAAATAAGCTGGAAAAGAAATATGATTAATAAATAAAAAATTCAGGGCGTCTCCGAATGGTAGACGAGAAGGGGCTTTAACTTAACGTCTCTCGAAGCATTACCACCAAGCAGAAGGCGATCCTTGGCGGCCTTAAAACCCGATCCGTGCTTCTCTTCTTGGGAGATAAATGTTCTAGAGGGTATCCTCTTCCACAACAGCCCCCGTCTCGTCCACATTGAAAGCTAAATTGGGAGGGTAATTTCCTTCTTCAGCAATGGCCTTGAACACATCAGGGAACTCACTCACTGCCTTAATGTCAGCGCTTCCAGCTTCACCAGTGATGCGAACGCTGTGAATTTTGGTACTCTTCTTAATCTTTTCAAACTAACCTCGGCTTGGTGGAAACGTCTCCGTCGATCCCTCGCCTTCCTGAGCCTTCAGATGATTAAATAGGCTCAGTGCCTTTTCCATAATAATGACTGAGTGGCATATGGCTCTGCGTCATGTCATCCACCTACACACAATGATTCTCCATCTTCTCAATCAAACTGCTTCTTGTCCTTGTTAACTTAGTAGCAGTTAACGCAGTTGTAAAATGAACCGACGCCTTCACTTTCTCTGGTTGATTTAAATGGTCTTTAAGGTGGACTGCGCTAACCCTAACGACCGGACCACTTCAGTTTTCTTCTTGTCTCCCTCAACCCGCCTGATTTATTTGCATTTTTACATCCAAAGATATAGATTTTCTTTGCACTTTTGACACATTATGACCACTTCCACTAGAAGGCCTTTTGCCAGACATTACATAGGCGTTTATTCACTGAAATTATACACAATTAAACAACAAATATAAATCACCAACACGAGGCGGGTAAACAATGGCGGGCACGAGAAGACTAGCGAAGCTCTTCGCTGATTGGTTGATGAGAAATGTAAACAAAACATTGCCACGATTGCGTTTACATTCACATTGTTTGAACTGGTGTATGACTTTTTAAATTTTTGTTTTTGTTTTTTTAACCAAGTTTTTTTTGTTTTTTTTTTAACAAAATAGGTCTCCAGAACAAATTTCGTTATAAAGGAGCTTCATTTTCTGAGGATTCGTTAATAGAGGTATTACTATATATATATATATAGTTTGTGCCCCGCAAGGGGGTTCTAAGCTCGTGCTCTTGAGTGCTCTTTGTGCTCGTTTGTACATGCTTGTTCCTGGAGGTTTCATGTGCGCCCTCCCGGCCCTAGCACCCAAGGATGATGGGGCTCGACCCTGCAGTCCTTGTCATCCTTGGTCTTTTTCCACTTTGACTGTCCCTTCCACCCTTTCTTTTTCCTCTGTCTTTCCTCTCACTTTTTCTTTGTTTTTCCGCCGAGATATGCCCTTTTAAATAGAGGCGAATCGGTTCTTCCCGAACTTAAAAAAAAAAAAAAAAATATATAGTTTGTAAAATAGATTCTATATATTGAGAAAATATATTTTTAGAACTATTTTCTGTATTTAGAAAATATTAAAAATTAAACTAATAAAATAAAATAAAAATAAGAATATAGATGTTACGTGGAGGTACAGACAAACTTTTTCGTATCATGAAACTTATAGTTTAGAGGACATCGAATGGCTAGTGAAGAGTTTGGATAAGTGGGATAGCTGATTGTTTTTTTAATTCTTTGTATTAGACTGTATTGAGCACATCTTGTTACCTCAAGGAAGTTGGAGACGTTGTTGTTGGCGAACATTTGAGAGGATGAGCATCTTGGAGGTAACTTATGGAGTAGTCTAAAAGATATGTTATAAAGTAAATTTTGAGTTCTGCAAAAACCTTTTTTAGGACTGATTCACAGTTACTGCCTACAGATATTAGTGAAGAAAGTAGGAAAAAGTATTTCTTAGCTTCGTTTGTACAGAAACTGCAGCTCCTTATAACCACGTTTGCTTTAGCACAGAAGCTTCAGTACTGTTTTGTTATGTCTGAGTAATCACTCCAGGAGTTTGTGATAATTTGACCCCAAACATTTAAAGTCTCGCGTTCCCTCTATTGGTTAATGGAGTATGAAGAGGCATAACCTTAGTTTTAGTAACATTAAAATTAATACAGCTTATTTGCTATGACTAGACATTGACTAATTATTACCGATTAGTCTATACTATACTTACAATGCAAAGCTGGGCACTTGCGTTTTTTTTGCGGTACTGCGGTACTGCGGTACTACCGCACTACCAAACCGGTACCGCATAACGCAGTACCGCAAAGGATCGCTGAAAGTACAGGCTGTACTTTCAGCGATCCTTTGCGGTACTGCGTTATGCGGTACCGGTTTGGTAGTGCGGTAGTACCGCAGTACCGCAAAAAAAACCGCAAGTGCCCAGCTCTGTTAATACAATGTATTAGGTTAAGTTAGGTTAAATTAGGTTGCTATAGCAACTAACATTTTCGCGTTTTTTCACTTGAAGGAAATGTCCCTATATATTCTTGTTATAATTATGGGATTTTTCTCCTGCCAATAAACGTTATTATAATAATATTTTACAACAGAGTGTGAGGGATGACTAACACTAATTGCAATTTCAAAACACACAACTTTACAATGAAAATGTCATAAATAGCTGGTGTATGGGTACAATCCTCCAAATAATGGTTGTTCACAGAACCCTTCCCCTACCCGCTCCCGTCTTAAAGAAAAAGAAATAGCCTCATACCCAACATTTACTACCTAAATATGGGTTGCAAAATATATATGAAAAAACAAAGATTAATCCCAACCTGGTTTTCTATATATTGCCCATTTTTCTTCGTGCTTTGTCTCCTTTTACCTCCTCTTCCTCCTGCCTTTGCCTCCTACCTCCTCCTCTCTCTCTCTCCGTGAAAATCTGCTTCTTAATCGAGACATCAAGGAATAAAGGACAAAGAATTGTCCTCATAAATAGCAAAAGACGAGGAAGAAACGCTTCTAACCAAAACTTAAAAAAGGTTTAATTTGTCCACTTAAGAAAGACTTTTTTGCAATTTAATGTTCCCCCTTTTATATTTTTTAAAATCTGCTTCATACGCCTTTTGTAATTTAATAAATTTTATATTAAACTTTGTAGTCCGGTTTTAAAGAAATTAATTAAACGCTAACGATACATACATAAAAAAAAACCACGTTTTTATACCAAAATTCTTCAAAATAAAAATAATCTAAATTTTTTTCATATTTTAAAATTAGTAAAATGCATTTATTTAGTTTGAATAGGAATTAACTTTTAGAAAAAAAAATTCTAATATTCACTTTTCAAAAGTTCCAAAAATAGAAATTGAACGTCATTTTGTGACAAATGAATCAAAATTAAAAAGTAAATGTGAATCCCAAAATGTATTTGTAAAGAGTGAAGTACCTATTACATTAGTGAGAGAGAGAGAGAGAGAGAGAGAGTCTCAATGACCTTTCGGTTCATTCGGGGAGGTTCCTGTTATTAAACTACGGTAGTTCATTTTTAACCTATTCTAGCAGTAATAAAAAAAAATGGGTTAAACGTAATAAAGTTTTTAGCGATGTTAATAATGAAACGTCTGCCATGTGACTTAAATCCGTTATTACGAGTATTGCTATTATCGAAAGTGAACAGTTTGTCAAAATTTACGTTATCGATTTTATTAACGAATTTGAAAACTTCAATAAGCTCCCCCCTTAATTTCCTAGTTCGAATGAATGCAAGTCTATCTTCCTAAGACTTGTTGCGTAATGACGGAATTAGTTTCGTGGCGCGTCGCTGAACCCTTTCCAACCTATCAATATCCTCACGCAATACGGGCACCAAAACTGAACGGCATATTCTAAGTGAGGCCTGACTAGGGACTTGTAAAGGGGAAATATAATATTCTTCGATTTAAATTCGAAATTACGAGCTATGAAGCCTAACATCCTATTAGCTTTTGCGCAAGACTCCAGGCACTGGTTCCTAACTTTTAAATCCTTAGATACGGGTACGCCTAAATCTACTTCCTCGTCAGCGCTCGCTAACTGTCTATCGTCCTTGTGTACGTGTAATTATTGTTACGAGAACCTATATGCAAAACTTTACATTTGTCTACGTTAAATTGCATCTGCCACTTATCCGTCCACTCCATAATCCTATTTACATCGTCTTGGAGCCTATTTCTATCGTCCACGTTAAGAACTTTATCGCCTATTTTAGTATCGTCGCGAATTTTGACACGAATAGCAATGGGCCTAACACTGTATCCTGAGGGACCCCGCTACCTACATCCAACCACCCCGATTCCCTACCGTTAACAACGACCCTCTGTTTCTTGGCACGAAGCCATTCCTCTAACCAGTTAGCTACCTGACCGCTTATACCGTGCGCTTTTTTAAAGTCTAAATAAATAACGTCAGCTGCTCTATGCCTATCGTATTCGCGCACTATTTCGTTATAAAACTAACAAATTAGTTAAACAAGATCTATGGTGTCGAAACCCATGCTGACTACTATTAATCAAATCGCGACTTTCTAAGTGATCGCGATACGATCCCTAACTACGGATTCCAAAAGTTTACCGACATTTGACGTTAAGCTAATAGGCCTAGAATTCTTAGCTACTGTGCGGTCGCCTTTTTTAAAAATGGGCGTAACGTTAGCTAATTTGAAGTCTTCAGGAATAAATCCCGCTTCCAGTGACTTATTAAAAATTTTTGTTAATGGGCCTACGATAACGTCTTTCAAATCTTTCAAATGTCTAGGATAAAGCGCGTCAGGGCCTGGAGCCTTGCTATCTTTTAGCTTATCGATATAACGCGCAATCTCACCCTCGTGAACAGTTACTTCATTCAAAAGTGTCTCGCTACTAAATGGAACGATATCGTCCACGTCGGGGACATTATTTACGTCTTCTACGGTAAAAACTGTCGCAAAAAAGTTGTTGAAATACCCGCCATCCCCTGAGCGTCGGAAGCCGAAGAGCCGTTAGCGTCCACTAGAGGGCCTATGTTATCTTTTATCGGCTTACGATTATGACGTAGTCAAAAAAACGTTTTTGGATTATGTTTATTATCCGCAGCTATAAGTATCTCTAAATTACGCTTAGCATTCCTAACAGATCTTTTAACCTGACGTCCAAGCTCGATATATCTATTAAAGTTAGCTACCGTGCCATTGCGCTTATTAAATCTATACGCTCGTTTATGAACTCACCTATTTCCCTAGTCCACCACTTGGGCCTACCATGATTTCTAGCGCGCTTGGGCCTACGAGGAATAAAACTCCCTTCGATATTCAAAATCTTTCCTTAAATGTCTCCCAATGAAAATTTGCGTCATTACCCATAAATAATTATCCCAGTCCACTATTCTCATCCTGTCCGCAAAACTATCAAAATTAGCCTACGAAAATCAGGGACTTCTATTACGTTACTATCCTTACTGTTTTCTATCAGTAGCTTAAACCTAATAATTTGGTGATCACTACATCCCAAACTCTCACCTACTTCTAAACCTTCGACTATATTTCGTCGTTCGTCATCACCACGTCTAAAATTTTGTCACCGCGCGTTGGTTCGGTAACCATCTGTCGTAAGAAATTATCTTCCATGAACTCAGTCTCAAACCCTCATCATTACCAGTAAAAGTCTCGTAATTAACATTAGGGCAGTTAAAGTCTCCGACAATTATACTATTCCGATTATTAATAAAGTTACCAAGAAGTGAGTAAAATCTAGTATCGGTATCGAGAGGTTGAACGGGAGGTCTATAAAACAACAAAATTAAAACTAATACTACCGCCCTATGTCCTTCATTAGTTTATATGTTATTTCTTGATTACAACTTGAATTTTGGCACAGGGGAAATTTTATTTTCGCTAAGCCCTACTCTCTCGCTTAGACGCATACCCCTGCACACCAATTAGTGCGTTTTATGGAGAGTTTACTACATATATATATATATATATATATAAGCAAGCCCTAAAAAATATTCCCGTTTTGTTCCCTGATTTTGAGGTTTCGTGCAAAGATCCACATCAATTGTTAAATAGAGGAAATATATTTATATTTCATTCATTCTTCTAGTGTAGAGGAAATTCAAAGAAAAAAGTACACTCGCCTCACTCTACGAAAAGTACTATCTAGTACGAAGTCGGGAGACAATAGTGTATGTAGGCCAGTGTCTCCCGCGACTTTGGTAATCGACTGTAGACACAGCTATAACCTACAGTTTTGTGTCACCCTAAAATTTTTAAATTTTGTTTGATATTTAAAGTCAAATGAAACTTGTTGCTTTTGAGTAATGATGTGCTGTTGATGTACTGAATTTAACAGCACTTTGTAGTGTATCAAGGAACAAACAAAGAAGAGACACATATAATGATGAGGTTGTTTAACCTCCTTCGTAGCATCTACGGTCATATGACGAAGGAGACCTACAGCTTTATGTGGAATCCGAATCACGGGTTGTTACATAGTCAGGACGCAGAGGACAGTTCCCATCCAATTACTATCGACCCTAACTTTGTTGATCAACAGGAAGCGGTGTTACGACATTGGTTATGACGTAGCAAAAAAAAACCCGAAAGAAAACCATTAAATCTAATATAGCAAATGAAAGTTACATTATCTTTCCAAGGCAACTTCACAAGTCTTGGGAAGTGTTACTAAATTATCAGTACTCAAAAATTTTCACTGATGTTCAGTGGTAATTACTGTCAGTACCCATGGATATTATATATATTAGTGATGTACCGATCTATCGGTATTGGTGAAATTGTGGCCGATACTACCGATACCACCTATACTTTATAGAAATATTTAATTTATAAAAATATTAAATTTTGATCTTTAGATTCTCTAAACTCTGGCATTCTTGGTAAGATTTAGATAAAGAAGGATGATTAGTAACTAACACATTGAAACTAAATAAAACTGCTGGTCCCAATAATAGTTGATTTAAGATTCTCAAAGAAGGGGAGGACAGCTTAGCTGAGGCACTACTTTGTTTGTTACTGGTACTTCTATTAATTATGCAGAAATACCAGAAGATTAAAAGAAGCAAATGTTGTACCCATTTACAAAAAAGGGTAGTAAAGAGGCGGTAGGAAATTAGTTTAACATCATTGGTAGGAAAGATACTAGAATTATAAAGAATGGTATTAAGGAGCATTTAGAAAGTATAAAATTTTATTTCGAGTTTCCAACATGGATTTAGATCAGGAAGGTCTCGTTTGTCTAATTTCCTCGACCTTTCAGAGTTTGTAACTGAACAGGTAGATAATGGAAATGATGTTGATTAGTGATGTACCGATGTATCAGTACCGGTATCGGCGGTATAGGTCAAAGTATCGGCAAAATTGAAGTATCGGAATCGGTATCGGCCAAAATTTTGGTATCAGTACATCACTAATATACATAATAATATGCAAAACCTTGGGACATATGTAACTGCAGACTATTGTCATTTAATGTATGTACTCATCATCATTAAATACATTATTGTATTACTGGTATGTAAAGTATGTACTTCCATATAACAAAAAAAAATTCTGCAAAAATATCCATTGCAAACTTCAATATAAAAATATAAAAATGTATATCGCATTTCAATAGTTGAGCTTTATTTTCTGCACAAATGATACCTTAAAGTAATTTCTCTTCTTTAAGGGGTTGGAGGGTTATGTTTTTTTGGGAGGGAGGGGGAGATCTTGCTATTAAAAACTGGAAATTTCTAGAAGATAAATTTTCACTTAATTTTATTCTTTTTAATTTAAATTGACTACACGAAGTTTAAAGTTTATTAAATAAAAGTCTCCATTCGTTATCAGATTTCCCCTCTTTCTTACAGAGAAGAGAGAGAGAGAGAGAGAGAGAGAGAGAGAGAGAGAGAGAGAGAATAACGAAATTAAAATATTTTTCTTTGAATTAAATAGATATTTTGATTAAAAACGTTGAAGAATTCTCGATAGACACTAAAATTGTTAATTTCATAAGATTGAAAGATTCATTATAAACTCAATTAGATTCGGTACATTAAGAAAAGGGTACTTGTAGATAGATATATATACACCACAGGGTGATCCGTTTGATATGGATAAAATAAAATTGATGTGAAATGGAAACTAACATTGTATAGTTTAATATTTGGCAAACAATGCCCACAAAGATTGTGACAAACCTACTTAGTCTTCAACATGACCCCCTTCCGGACACGACAGAGGTCATAACGAGAGGCTAATTCTTACGAACACCTGCATGTGGTTTAGTGATAGACCCCGTTTCTTCAAATGTGCGGTACCACTGTATTATGGAGTCGTATTTAGGAGCTTTCAAACACCATACACCCGGCGAAACTACGCTGTAACCGCTGTCACACTCTCAAACTTAGCAAACTAAATGACACACTTCGCACGTTGTTGTGCATTCTCCGCCAACTTCGAAACTGGCATATGTTCATACGTCTGACAGCGGATAGCATAGCCTATTACAAACTCCCACATTTTATGACCACACGTGCAACAGATGAGCGCTGTATCACTTCTCGGTAGATTCTCACAGCGATTTTATTTTATCCATACCCAAACGGATCACTATATATATATATATATATATATATTATATATATATATATATATATATATATATATATATATATATATATATATATGAGGAGGGGCAACAAGCTTTACTTTCGTGAAATGAGGAATCGTCGCACGGAACATTTGAAAGGTTGAAAGGTGTATATACACACACACGTGTGTATATTATATATATATATATATATATATATATATATATATATATATATATATATATATATATATATATATATAATAATGAACAGGAACACCAGAGAAAATACAAACATCCTTCAAGGTTTAATAGTACCAACGTTTCGGAATGCACTAATTCCATCTTCAGGGCTAAAACAATAAAATTCCAAATCACATACAAAATTACAAAATACAAATTGCTTAATAACAATTTAAAATAAACTTAAAAAAAAAAAAAAAAATTATAAAAGTAGCTAAGAAAATGTAAAACATTAAAACTAAAGGTAAATAAATGTGAAGTTAAAAAGTTAAAATTATAAAAAGTAAAAGCATTAAAACTAAAATGTAAATAAAATAAACTAGTACCTTAACCAAAACATAGCAGATCTATCGATGATTCGTCAGAATTTAGGTCTGGTTTTAGTTTATAAATAAACAGAGACTCCATATTTTAAGCTTAAGGTCAGAGCTTCCAGCAGCAAGTACGGTGAAATTAGACACTGAATTGGTGGTTATTGTTGTGCGAGTGATTACGTATGAGAGAATTAGGTGGTTTGCCAAGGGTAAATTTGTACGGACCGATTTACCGAGATGTTCGTAAATACGAGATTTTAAATGTCTTTTAGTTTTACCTATATATGACCCCATACAGTGGTCACACTTGTATTGATAAACTATAGATGACTTAAGAGTGTAGGAATAACATCCTTGTATTTAAATAAATGGTAATCGATTTAGACGGGGTGAATATAATTTTTATACACAGTTGTTGGTAGAATTCCTTGAGCAATTTTAAAAGTTTATTTCTAATGTTAAAACTTGAGGTTCCCATATAGGGCAAAGTGAAATACAGGATATCTTTGGGGACTGTAATTAAGTTTCTAGTTGTAGGGCTTATTAGTCTATTTAAGGTTCTGCCTATTGTAGTCTCGACCAGTCTAGAAGGGAAATTATTCTTGGCAAGGAGTTTTCGGATGAATCTAGTTCATCGTGTAGTTTGAAGTAATCTGAACAGATATTGAAAGCTCTATTGGTCAGAGTCGAGATTAAATTTCGTTTGAAACCTAAAGGGATAAAGGAAGAAAAGTTCATAGTAAGATTGGTAAATGTCGGCTTTCGGTAAACGGAAGTTTCAAAAGAGGAATTAGTTTTTATTATCTTAATGTCCAAAAAGGACAGAGAGCTATTAGATTCAACTTCTGAAGTAAATTGAATGTTAGGGTGCTTAGAATTTAGGTAATTACGAAACAAAGGGATATGGTCTGGTGATTTAAACAGGAGAAAAGTGTCATCAATATATCTTCTGTTTAAATCACCAGACCATATCCCTTTGTTTCGTAATTACCTAAATTCTAAGCACCCTAACATTCAATTTACTTCAGAAGTTGAATCTAATAGCTCTCTGTCCTTTTTGGACATTAAGATAATAAAAACTAATTCCTCTTTTGAAACTTCCGTTTACCGAAAGCCGACATTTACCAATCTTACTATGAACTTTTTCTTCCTTTATCCCTTTAGGTTTCAAACGAAATTTAATCTCGACTCTGACCAATAGAGCTTTCAATATCTGTTCAGATTACTTCAAACTACACGATGAACTAGATTTCATCCGAAAACTCCTTGCCAAGAATAATTTCCCTTCTAGACTGGTCGAGACTACAATAGGCAGAACCTTAAATAGACTAATAAGCCCTACAACTAGAACTTAATTACAGTCCCCAAAGATATCCTGTATTTCACTTTGCCCTATATGGGAACCTCAAGTTTTAACATTAGAAATAAACTTTTAAAATTGCTCAAGGAATTCTACCCACAACTGTGTATAAAAATTATATTCACCGTCTAAATCGATTTACCATTTATTTAAATACAAGGATGTTATTCCTACACTTCTTAAGTCATCTATAGTTTATCAATACAAGTGTGACCACTGTATGGGGTCATATATAGGTAAAACTAAAAGACATTTAAAATCTCGTATTTACGAACATCTCGGTAAATCGGTCCGTACAAATTTACCCCTTGGCAAACCACCTAATTCTCTCATACGTAATCACTCGCACAACAATAACCACCCAATTTCAGTGTCTAATTTCACCGTACTTGCTGCTGGAAGCTCTGACCTTAAGCTTAAAATTATGGAGTCTCTGTTTATTTATAAACTAAAACCAGACCTAAATTCTGACGAATCATCGATAGATCTGCTATGTTTTGGTTAAGGTACTAGTTTATTTTATTTACATTTTAGTTTTAATGCTTTTACTTTTTATAATTTTAACTTTTTAACTTCACATTTATTTACCTTTTAGTTTTAATGTTTTACATTTTCTTAGCTACTTTTTATAATTTTTTTTTTTTTTTTTTTTTTTAAGTTTATTTTAAATTGTTATTAAGCAATTTGTATTTTGTAATTTTGTATGTGATTTGGAATTTTATTGTTTTAGCCCTGAAGATGGAATTAGTGCATTCCGAAACGTTGGTACTATTAAACCTTGAAGGATGTTTGTATTTTCTCTGGTGTTCCTGTTCATTATTAAACTGCGTTTTCCACGCCACCAATCAATAGCCTATATATATATATATATATATATATATGTGTGTGTGTGTGTGTGTGTGTGTAGATGATGATGTCTGTCTGTTCTTTGTTCGTTTATAAGCGCTTAAACAGCTAGGATAATCTGCACCAAATTTAGTAAACATATTCACCCACAGTTCCTCCCTAGGTTGTGCTTAGGGGAATTTCGCTGTGCAAGGCGCAGCGGACATTCCAATATATATATATATACACACACCTTTCCTTTCAACCTTTCAAATGTTCCGCGTGATGATTCCTCGTTTCACGAAGGTCAAGCTTGTTGTCCCTCCTCTCGAGTTGGCCTGGTGAAGTAGTGAGTTGGTTTCTTGTGCTCTCCACCTCACATAGCCAGGTACACGCCCGGCTCATCGGGGATTGTTCTGAGCCACACATATATATATAATATATATATATATATATTATATATATATATATACTGTATAACTCAGAATTGTCCTCCGAGAAACTTTTGTTACACACAGACCGTGCATGGAACAAGGAACTCTTCTGGGAAAATTAAATCCACTATAGTCCGAATAAGTAATGGTAAATGGCAAATACTAAGTTTCATGGCACGGTCTGTGTGTAACGGAAAAATTTCTCAGGGGACCTTTCTGAGTTGTGGCACATTAAACGGACGTGTTAGTGTCTTGAAAAGTGGACGCTAAAATTTTCCGGGTTGAAGGTTGAGATTTAAATTTTGGATTTTAGCTAAAATACAATAGTTACCCTTTTTCTTTGATGTATTCGATGTGACGTAAATGCAACGAGTTTCTTGCGTATATTGAGATTCTGAATGTAGTTGTCTTAGGTTAGCTTTAAACCCTAAAACCTGTCCTAAAGCTGGATCCTATCCGTTTACCATACTTGCTCAACAGATGGCTAGTGAGGAAAGCTATATTTTAGGGCCTCTTTGCTAGCGACCCCCATTTCAATAACAGTGCGGGAATGTATAAAATTGACAATATTCTGTTAAAATACCTTTTGCCTTTAATCAACTCTTGTTAATCATGTGCTAATCTTTTATTTTTCTGTCCCGTTGTACATATGTATAAGTATATATTTTCATCTCGCCTTCTCCCTTCATTCACTGACGAGGTGTACTTCTGAATACACGAAAGGCCTTGGAATCTTTTTCCTTTTCCTTGTGGGTTTGCATCATCCATTCATTTCACGTGTTTAATTGTGAAATTCATCCCATATATATCATGTCGGCAAAATAAAAGGGAGACCTTTTAAATCCTTCATATCTCGGCAAATACGATACACAGAACGATGAAATTTTAGTATATTAGTACTAGGTAATTTTGTAGTTTGTATGCCATCTTTTAGCATTTTAGCTGACAAATTGGATTTATGGCGAATATTCCAGAAAATTCTTGCTAATCATAGGTTCAAGTTCATAATTAAAACGATTTTAATTAACGTAAGCCAACTGCAGGAGGTTTGGACAAGCTTCTCAAGAAAATCGATAAAACAGGAGATATCAAAAGAATACCAGGTAGCGGTATTAAATTTGGCCACCAAACAGTCCTGATTTAAATCCTTTCGATTACGGCCTTTGGGAAAATTTGTCACAGAATTTATCGGGACAAAGTAAGAAATGTCGCTCATTTACGACAGCTTCTTCTGGAAAAATGGGATGAGCTACCACGAGAACAAATCAATAAAGCCATAGACGAGTTCCGTCCTAGACTGAAAAAGGTTGTAGAAGATCGTGGTAAACATATCGAGCAGTTTTTTTAACATCAAGGTAGCACCATATGCGAGTACTTTGTAACTTTTTATCTGCACATACAATGCAGTAATAGTGTAAATGGAGAATTTCCAGTGGCATAAAGAAATGTTCAATAAATCCGTAATTTTCATTAGTTTTCTTTGAAATCCGTTCACCGTATAGGAAATTTACTTAGTTGTGGAGTATGAAAAAAATTGAAATCAGACCATAACTTTGATTTTACAGCCAAAGTTCGAGGTCTCCCTCTTTTTTCTGCCGACCCAATATATATATATATATATATAATATATATATATATATATATATGGCAAATAAAAAATAAGACTCAGTATTTTCTGTTTTATTTTTTATTTTTATCTAAGTTACCCATTATAATATTTTTTTTTTAAATTTATAACAATGTAACATGCACTAACCAAAAAAATGGTGTGTATATATATGTATATATATATATATATATATATATAATATACTCAATGAATGACACTTTTGGACAAAATTATGACCTAACTTTGCATCATTTAACTTTCCGAGTAATAATGACTTAGTTTTTATACTGTTTTAAGACAGTCTACACATTTTTCTGAAGTATCTTTGTCTCTATCAATTTCATGATCCGGATGAACTATGGAATTTCTCAATTTTCAAACAAAAATTTTTAAACTTGTTAAAACTTTTGAAATTTTCCCCGACATAGAAATGAATTTCAAATAATATTGTAGGAGAAGTTTTGAGTTAGAATATTATATTCTGTAGAGTTCCAAAGAATATAAAAAGTTTTGTTTATATATAGATATATAATAATATTATATATATATATATATATATGTGTGTGTGTGTGTGTGTGTGTGTGATTTAGTTTTTTCTCTCTCTCTCGCATCCGAGCAATTTTCTGCCTCCTTACCCCAACTCAATGGGAAAAGAATAATGATTATATATATATATATATATATATATATATATATATATATATATATATATATATATAATGCAGAACAGTGGGCGGCATGAATCTGGCCTGATCGTTGTGCCAGTTTCTGGCCATCCTCAGTAATTATTGTTACTAGTACAGTTCCCGTCGCTTCGCTGACGGTTAGACAGGCTAAACTACAGAAAAGAACGCAGCCGTGAAAATTTTGAGCTTCACATTGTGTCAACATTTCTGAATCTGGTATCTCCCAAAACCTCCTCACCCCCATTCATGTAACTTGGGGCTAACCCCCTCCCCCATTACCCCACCCTTCCCCCATTACTGCCCGGGATAAATTTCACAAACAGAGGCTAAACTACAGAAAAGAACGCAGCCGTGAAAATTTTGAGCTTCACATTGCCGCACGTAATACAATTTCTGAATTTTTTCTCACAATTTTTTCTCACAATTTCTGAAAGTGTGACGGACGGACGGACGGACGGACGGACGGACGGACGGACGGACGGACGGACGGACGGACGGACGGACGGACGGACGGACGGACGGACGGCTCTCTTATTATAGTATAGATTTTAAACCAAATATTTAGTGAACTTTACTTTGAAAGTATGCAATTTCGATAATTATAACGACGTAAAACTTAATAGATAGTTTACTACGACTTTCGGTCAACTTACAATAACCGAAGTATAATAACCAACCAAATTCCATACATTTGGTTGGTTCTTTGGAACGAGAAATTTTATTGAGAGTCTGGCGCAAATATCTGACAGTTCTTTCTTACTTTTGGCATCAATCAAAGTTTCTTATAAAATATTTTAAAAGACTTTCAATTGCAAATAATGTCTATAAACTTTACCATCAACATTTATTTGGTAATACAATGGGATTTTTACCGTCATTGTTAATAATGTAATTGGTTTTGCAAATTATTGGTGCATTATCTTTTCGAAACAAATTTTTGTCAGTGGATACCCAGCAGTTATAGAGATACATAATGATTAAGAATAGTATAGATAAGAATATTGGGGATAAATGTGGTTTTAAAATAAGGCTTCCTAAAACAAAATTTTACAATTTAAAACATTCTTATATAAGAACAACGGTGACAAACACTGTTCATAAGACTTTTCAAACGCTTTGACAGAAGCCTAGAACAGTGTAAGTTCGTTTTCATTTTAATTTTAGAATATTTTGTCCTCGAAATGAACTTCTGGTTTTGTTTGAGGTTGAAGCAAAGCCTATCTATATCTACTCGGATCACGCTTATACGAAATTTCATACACCTTTGTTAAATCGAGAAGAAAGAAGTTAGTCAGTCCATAAAGTTACAAAAATACCACAGCCATCAAAATTTTGAGCTTCGCACCCAAATCCAGCAGCTCAAATTTTTTGAAGCTGTCCTGAAAATCTAAGAGGCTCGCGAGTTTAAAGTAAATATTGAAGTCTCATTGGTTAAATTTTTTTTCGTTTAAAACTGTTTGTATGAAATTATTTGCATATTACGATGCGAACGTAGACCGACTGGATATAGGGTAGGCTGTTATTCAAGTATAAATTAGACTGGCATAAAGCGAAGACTGTTTATATTGAGACCCGTAACTCCACCCACTTAGCTTTGCTTTTCTCTACTGCCACCTAGTGGACGTCGGCAAATTAAATTTGGTTTTAATATTTATTATTAAATTTTGGATCACCTGAGATCAGGGTTCCCAGCCTCAATTACCAAATGATATCTTCGTTAAAGCTAACGAAAATATCACGACTTAACCTAACCAATCGTCAAGGGCGTACAGTTGACCTAACCGGGCATTCAATTTAATTTATTATTATATTTGGTACTGTAAAGCAAAAAACAAGAATATATGGAGGCCTGATCTTCAGGTGATCCAACTTTTTTAACGTTTATTAAAATACAGCCATTATTTGACAAATCAGGTATACAGACTTGTAGTGTTTAAAGATAAATATGAAAATTACAATACTTTATTTAATAAAATTGTAAATCATGCGAGTATGGCCTACAAAGCGTAACTCTCACTCCATACGCTAGGTGGCGATACTCTAATATTTATTCAACGGAATCACACACAATTTAATGCAAAATATCATTAGTTTCATATCTTCTTATACTGTGTTTGGTCTTTGATATAAATCAGACATTAGCAAATGACCTGTCATTATGACCTGTTACCACGGAATAAGAGTTTCAAAGATTAAATAAGTTCTGTCCAAAATTCATACCATATTTGAATTTACAAAGTCAGTTAGTTATACACTAGGAAACAGCACAAAATTCGTTTAGATCTGCAATATAACCAGACTTATCAACTTCAAGAAGATTACGACATTATACAGATGTGCATCCCGTAAGACAGCTTTTCCCAAACCGTGGGGTGCCCACAACACCTACTGAAGTATCGGGGAGGGGAGCGTGAGGAAGTTAGCAAAGGAAATATAAAAAGTAAAAATCTGGTTATTTCCAATGATTTTATTCACCATCAGTGAAAATGGCCAGCGTCCGTAGACTTCAGTGGGTAACGCAGTTTCCTTATAATTGAAGCGAAGACACTGAAGTCGGTGGTTCGAACCCCGATGATGCTGGTAATAATAATACAGGAGTTAGAGCAATTAGCCGCATTAGTTGGGCTGAGCGCTGTGCCAGTTTCTGACCGTTATGAATGATTATTATTAAAAATCTTCATGTCACGCCACACTAATTATGGCAGCAGTAGATTACATTCCAAGAATACTTTTTACAGTTAAAATACGGGGTAGGGGTGTGTGACTCGATTTTGAAGGGGGAGTTGGATAAAAGAAATTTTAGGAAACGCTGGCGTATAAGGTTACTATAATTGAATGTACTTGCTCAGAGGGATAGAATAATTGTATCCTATATACTATTGAGCTAAAATGTGTCTGTGTGTCTGTCCGCTTTCTTCGGAACAGTGCACAGACTAAACGGCACATCGGAAAATTCTGCAACCACCACCAACTGATAGCCCATGAACTGCCGATGTGCTCTGTCAAGTTTTCTAGTCCTAGGTCACTCCGCGGCCGAGCACGAGCTATTTAATGTCTATTACAAGGTCAATAAAACTATAGAAAAGAACACAGCCATGAAAATCTTAAGCTTCACAAATCTTGATATTCAATCGGATGTGAAGCAATTGTGGGGGTGAGGGTAATGGGGAGAGGTGTGGGGGTAATTGGGAGATGGGTGGGGGTAATTGGGAGATGGGTGGGGGTAATTGGGGAGTGGGGGTGGGGGTAATTGGGATGGGTGGGGGTAATTGGGAGATGGGTGGGGGTAATGGGGGAGTGGGGGTAGTGGGGTAGTGGGGGTGGGGGTAGTGGGGGTGGGGGGAGTGGGGGAGTGGGAATGGGGTGGGGGTAATGGCGTTTTTTTAACTTTTGTCGCTTAGCCACTTCTTCCTATGAGGGCCTCATATAACACAATTTTAAATCTAGAACCAATAAAAAAAATACATGAAAAAGTGAAATTTTTTTTTTTATTATTATCCATTCAATTTTAAACCGTATCAGAATATACAGGTAGCTGTGACATATACTGCTACCTGCCCGGAGGGCGATAGCGAGCTACAGCTTGTACATCCCTATGGGCGTTACGTCATTGTTTGTAACAAACGAAAGTGTTCTAAAGTCATGAAAAATCTATGTGATAACTCACAAGTATCAAAGTTTATCTATAGTTAACCCTTAAACCCTACCCGGAGTACTAATGACCCCAGTGCCTTAAGGGATTATGGATATAGGAAAACCAGGGATTAACTCTTTGAACCACAGCCAGTGGGGTTAAAAAGAGGTAAAGAGGTTTTTCCAAGTAACATTATGATAAAGTTTGCCCAAAATATCTCCTAAAAATGGACGTACGCTGTAAGTTTTACATTCATTAAAATCTTATTTACAAATTAGGTCTCTAAACCTTTCAAAAAAATTAATTATCCTTCTATTATTTTTATGAAAATACTCTGAAATGCTTCTCTTTGTCGTTCAACAACTTCATATTCACCTAATCAGACTTCATCCTACTTGTAATATATTATAATGCTACCCCATTTTTACGATGAAGCTAATTTTCATGATAAAGCTCATTTTCACGATAAAGCTCATTAATATGGACGCAATATCTCCTGCAATATCGGCTAATACTCTCACTGGGAAATATAATACCTTCTTTGGAAGTTCACCTAAATTACATTTATTTTTATATAAACTGTTTTACGTCCCTCGTCTAATTGAGGACACCGAGACGCATTCATAAATTAAAGTTTCAAGGGTTTTGTATAAATACTAGCTCAGGTTTTTGTTTTCTTTAGTGAACGAGTGTGGAATATGTTAATTGAATACTGTATGTCTGTATATTGAAAAGTTTTTTTTTTATACAAAAGAGTTTTATTTCTTACGGATATATTACGGCCCATCGCGCTAACTCTTGGATTAACTCGTAATATCAGGATTCCAATTCCCGACCTTGGCGACTTCATTTCTCTTATAAGGAATCTGGTTGCCCACTGAGTTACGAGCCCTAGTCACGTTACCTTAAGAGCATAAAAATTCTCGTTTGATACGTGACCCAAGTGGATTTCTTAAGTGAGTGGTTGGCCTACATGACATTAGACTTTAAATGTGACTTAGATGGAAGAGGAAAAATCAGAGAGATTATCGGTTTTTTTTTTTTAATAAAAATGAATATATTCCCACCCGTTCGACAACCACAAGCGAAATTCACAGACGATGAACTATATGTAAAAAGGGGGGCTTATAAAACGTTTTGAAGGAGTAATAAGTTTGTAGGAAACATTTTTTCTTTCAAATATCTTTCTTTATTTCGTGAACAACAAAGTTTGGGAAATAAAGTTACCGACAAAAGAGCTATTTAAAGATTCATATCATAGCCTTGTTCATACAATCCGTAGAAGTCGTTTCAAAATTTTATTTTCCTTATATCAAACCTGTAGTCATACGCGCACCCACACGCATGCACACGCATGCACACACTCACACAGAAATGCTATATATATATATAAAAAAATATATACAGTATATACGCAGTGTAACTTGTTTCGTAAAATTTAATAAGAAGATTATTATTAAATTTCTAACAGAGGCTAATGACAGCTTGGTGACAGTATTTTCCAATTATGTTAAAAAATATCCAGTGAACATTTCCGTTTGTAACTTTAAAGAAATTATTTACATTTTCGTTAAATCTAATTAGAGTTTTAATTGCCAATTATATTAACATTTTAAGTTAAAATTAAATTATATTAGTATCCCTTACATTAAGTAATTATTATATTAAATTTTACCTAAATATAGCTTTTATCTGAAAATGTAATTTCATTTAATTAGGATAAAATTAGGATCACCTGAAGATCAGGGCCCCCAGCCTTCTTTAGTTAGCCTTATAAGGCTAACTAACGAAAATATCACGACCTAACCTAATCAATCGTTAGGTCAACTGTACGCCCTTGACGATTGGTTAGGTTAGGTCGCTATATTTTCGTTAGTTAGCCTTATAAAGTTAACTAAAGAAGGTTGGGGCCCTGATCTTCAGGTGATCCTAAAAGTATTATAATTCGTAAGTGTAAACCAGACTTCTTATAGTACTTTATATACAGGGTAGGCCGTAAATTTTTCTTTAATTTGAATTAGCTTCCTTTTGTAAATTTTGTAAATTAATATTTATATTTTATATTTATAACATTTAATATTTATTTAATGAAAATGAAAATGAAAAGGTTTATTGACAGACTATAGTCCATATGACAATATTATTAATACAATGACAGTTCATATACTAAGAATAGAAATATATACAATTGATTAGAAATAATACTGTAATGTCGAAGTTAAGTGGAGCTACAGACAGACGTTTTCGTACCAAGAAGTCCATAGCTTAGGCCTTAGAGGATAAATGGTAGGACTCATGGATAGCTTGGATGATCGGGTTGGTTGATTTTTTAATTCTTTGCATTAGACTGTATTGAGCACGTGTTGTTACCTCCGGGAAGCACGGGACATTGCGGGTAGCAACATTTGCGAAGCTGAGCATCTCTGGGGTAATTTATGCAAGAGTCTAGAAGACTTGTTGTACAGCAAATTTAGGGCTCTGCCAGAACCTTTTTTATAATTCACCCAGAGTTACTGTTCGTATATATTACTGCAGAAAGTACGAAAGAGAGCGTCTTTAGCTTCACTTGTACAGATTCGAAAGTTCCTTATGGTCATATTCACTTTAGCACACAGGTTTCGAGATTGTTTTTCTTTTATCCGAGTCATCACTCAAGGAGCTGGTAATAGTTTGACCCAAATACTTAAACTCTTGTACTTCCTCAATTACTTCACCATTCATTTTAAACCTTATATCAGCTGGCTGATTACAGCTTTTAGGACGAAATTGCATAACCTTAGTTTTTGTAACATTAAAAAGAATATCATGTTTCTGCGAATACACTTCGCAGACTTTTAGTAGCCAATCAAGACCTTTAACAGAGGGACTTATTAACACCATATCATCGGCATAAACTAAGTTATTTATCCTTGTGTTATCTATACATCCCACTTAATCCCACTTTAATATTTTTAATATTTAATATTTTTAATATTTAATATTTATTTAATCTTTAATATTTTTAATATTAATGTATTTCAGTATTTTTATTTAATGAAAGTTGAGGAAAATTACGATTGTTTTGACGTTTTTGCCTTTGTCCGAATATATTTCACCTTTTATTATTATATATTTTTAGTCGTTTCTGTTGTAAAGAAAAAGGTGGTTTTTTTTAGCTAGCTTTAATCTTTCTAAACATTTTTTTTTTTACCCCACTGAATAGAAAAGCCTTTTACATAGAAAATAAATATACAGTTTCAATAAATATTTACAGTTTATATGTTGTATAAAAACATATAAAACATATTTTAAATATATAAGATACACTTTTTTTTTAATTCAGCTTAAGACTTACAGTCTACACCATAGACTTAACTTCTTTCAGGTTTTTTTTTTATATTTCAAACCAAAAATATAGATAGTAGCCAATAGATTCTTACCAATTAAGTTAAGTTAATGCAAATTTTAAAAATTAACTAGTTGAGTTAAGATCATTTTGAAAGTTAATCAATTAACTTTTTCTTTCTTGGAAGTAGTCTGTAGACTCATCATTATATATAGCTAATGAAGGTAATGATAAACCCGTAATTACGTGGGATCACCTTGTATATGTGGTTGTCAATGGCCGATAAATGATATGTATCTTTTTGCATATTATACAGGGCAAGATATAAGGATAATTTTTTTTATAAGCTTTTATTATTTTCTGTTTTTTATAAATAAATTAAATGTTTATGGTCTCAAATGAACTTTCCTCAAAAAGTCTCAACTTTTAGGCATATAATAGTTTTTCATTCTAAAAATAAAGGCAAAATTAATTTAATAAATTGTTTTCTGAACTGTATGTTTTATATTGTACACTATTGACACTGAACATAATCCAGATTCCTTACCAACAATAGTCAAATTAGACACATAAAATATATACTTCACTTATAAATTAAACATGCTTGTTAACTTTACAGAAGACGAGGTTCTCAAACCTCTCATCTCGTACCCTATTAGAAAACAGGATTTTTATAGGAAAATTAATTGAAAATTAATTGAAGTTAATGAATTAATTTGGAGATATTTCAATTAAGTTGAACTTTTTAAAAAAATTTACTAGTTAAGTTAAATTAATTAACTTTTTTGCCGATTAACCTATTAAGTTAATTAACTTAATTGACCCAACCCTGGTAATTACTGTACTTTTAGACTTTTACTATTAGCAAAGTACCAATTTGTTTTAATAGTATGAGATAATTAAAGTACAGTATACTCAATAATAAGAGTTAATATGATACTAACATATGTTAAAGCTTGTTTTACATTATTTAATCACTTTTAGGTTTATATTTTAAATAAAATTACTTTTTATCAATATTTTAAAAAGTAAAAAAAAAAAAGAAAAAAGGTTTTTTATTCCCCCCCCAAAGTAAAAAAGCTGAACTTCCCCTCCCAAAAAAACACGTCGCATTACTATATATATATATATATATATTATCTTATATATATATATATATATATATATAAAGAAATAAAGAAATCGTGTAAAATTGTTTTCCCTCCGTCTCCTGGAGGACTCGTGAACATATTTGAGTGGGTCATTCAACTGAAAAACGTATTGGGACCGTTTGTAATACCCAAGCAATCCTTCCAAAGTTCTATTAAGAATAGAGATGAAATTTATAAAACACACACACAATATATATATATACATATATATATACACCTTACCTTACAACCTTACAAAGGTTCCGCGCGATGATTTCTCATTTCGCGAAGGTCAAGCTTGTCGCCCTCCTCTCGAGTTGGCCTGGTGAAGTAGTGAGTTGGATTCTTGCGCTCTCCACCTCACATAGCCAGGTACGCCCGGCTCATCGTGGATTGTTCTGAGCCAGGCGTCTAGTCTTCTTTTGAAGATTTTCACTGCAACTCCTTCGTGTTCTTAGGTCTTTGGGCAACTGATTAAACAGTTTTGGTCCTCACTACAAAACTATTTTCTTTCAGGGTTAAGGATGTTCCCTGTCTCGCCTTCAATTTGGGAATACGACACAGTCTACCGCTTCTATTTCCATCGTTGTTTGGGGAGTTATGGGATTCAGAGTAAGATTAGGGACTAGTTTCTCCATTATTTTCCAAGTGTAAATAATGGTGTATCTCTCTCTTCTCCTTTCCAGTGAATATAGGTCTAGTTCTCGTAACCTTTCCCAGTAATTTAGTTCTTTGCCCCCATTGATCTTGGCTGTGAAGCTTCTTTGGATCCCCTCCTGCTGTCTAATGTCTTCTTTTTATATGGGGAAGTTAGGACCGAGCAGTATTCTAATTTGGGTATGATCAGGGTTTTCAGTAGAGGAATCATTACATTCCTATCCCTTCGTTTAAAGGTTCTCAATATCTGACCGGTTATTCTCTTTGCTCTGTTTACTGCTATCTTATTTTGTGTTTCAAATTTCGCATATATATATATATATTATATATATATATAATATATATATATATATATATACACACACACACACCTTTCAACCTTTCAAAATGTTCCGTGAGATGATTACTCATTTCACGAAGGTCAAGCTTGTCGCTTACACTGTATATATTAGAGAACTATAATAACAGTAGTTTGATTTTGATACTGAGATTGAATTAAAATGTGTAGCACAGACGGGGTTTCGTCCTTGCGTCGCTGGGCCACGTTCCGAGCATGTTTCTTACCACTACATCATTCCGCTACACTTCAAAGGAAATTTTTGGTTTCCCACATGGTGAAGTAGTAAGAGACGTGCTTGAGAGATGGCCTAGCGACGCAGGAACGGAACTTGCTCTGGGGTGTACATTTTACCTGAATTTCAGTTTATCTACTCTGCTTATACCCAAAAGTTTTCCTATTCAGCATGTTCACAGGTTTATAAAGAAAAATAAACTATATTTATGGGTTTATTCCTTGGGGAGGGGTTATTTTAACCTCCAGTTTAAGCTGGCTTCGTAACCTCCAATTAAGAGGTTGAATGCCCTCTCAAATTTCGGTTGGTAATCCTCTCTCGTTAAGAAGGCAATTTGTCTTGATGAAAATTCATTGTAAAAAAAAGTCTCCAGAATCTCGCTTCCAGATGGAAGGGGGCAACTTAAAGAAAATTTTCTTTATTAGCAACTTGTTGATTCCGTTTCCCCTTGAATTTCTCTTCGATACGATAGAGAGTGGCTTCCCGTTCTTTATGAGGGGAAAATTTACCATGGCACTACTGATATTCATTAACTTGTTTTGTTGTCTGGGATAAACGCTATTATTAATTTTTTTTTCAATGGTTTTGCTCACTTAAAACATTTCCCGGAAGGTGAAGATTAATAACACTGGTCAACACTCATTTTATTGCCAATCATATTAGAGTGATTTTGGGGTAACTTTGTGGTGCTGATTCCGAATATGACATCGGTTTTGCTAGATTGGCTCTAATTTATGAGATAATTGGTACCCCATTGAAACACGTAAAAATGCAAAAAAATTAATGTTCAGGCGGAGCCTACTTACAAATCGCATTGAAATTGTCTCAAATCATACAAAAGTAAACACATGAAATACATAATGGCATTTTATTCGGTCTCACCATCTAGAATGTTCCGGTAGTTTCCCATATGCACGCGTTATGGTTACGTTTCCTATTAATTGAGGGTATTCATTATCTCAAGAACTAGAGCCAAATCGGAAAAACTACTTTTATTTTGGAATTCAGCAACCCCAAAATACCCTAAATTCGTACGAATTTCCTTGGCAACGAAAAAAAAATTTTTTTGTTGACCTGTGTAATGAATCAGGAGTGCTAGAAAATGGCCTAGCGCTCGGACCAGATGGACGCGGATCATTGAATTCCTTGATTATTATTAACCAGCTTTATCTGAAGTCGAACCCCCGACCTCAGTGTCTTCATTTTACTTACTTGGAAACGGTGTTACCCACTGAGCTATGGACGCTGGTTAAATTGAAGTGTATGTCTTGAAATTATTGATAACACCTTTCATTTTTGTTTAAAACACACTAACATTTAAAGCACGAAATACATCTTTTAGTTCATTTTATTTTGATTTGAACGCTGCAGAAGGAATTGGAATACCAAATGACCCAACCTCACTCGCATAACAAGTAACGGGGTAAAATACATATTTCTTACAGGTCTGAGATTATATTCTGAATAAGCCACAGCAATTTTGCAACCATTGTGACAGAGATATATAAGAAATCCCGGTGTGTGTGTGTGTGTGTGTGAGAGAGAGAGAGAGAGAGAGAGAGAGAGAGAGAGAGAGAGAGAGAGAGAGAATATCAGGGGGAAAAAAATTGAAGGCAGATATAGCCCATGTAAGCCACAGTGACCTGAAAATGTTCATGTATATAGAAAGATGGCATTTCTTAAAAACTCAAAAAAGGTTGCATTTCCAAAAGTAAAACTTCCCTGTGGGGTGCCTTCAAATGCGAAAGATTACAACATGCCCGCTCCTACTCATTTATTATATATATATATATATATATATATATATATATATATAATATATATATATATATATATATATATATATATATATATATATATACAGGGCGTCCCAAAAAAATGTATACACACTTTAACAGCTGATAGCTCAATTGATGTTTCTTTCTTTTCAAGTTAAACCCATTAGAATTAATAATGGCAGTCAGACTAAGCTTTGAACAAAGGAAATTCATTCTAAAATGCTACTGGAAGTGTGAAACGCAGTTGAAGGCAAAGACAGTTTAGGAGGGAGTTTCAAACAGATCCACCAACGCGACTTACCATCACTCGAATTAGAGATAAGTTTGAAGCCGATGGAACTGTTCAGAATGTCCACAAGAAGCGTTCCGGAAGACCACGGACATCGACAAGCCCCACAAAGCAAGAAAGAGTACTGGAAACGTATCACCAAAGTCCAAGAAAATCTGTGCGGCAAGCGAGTCGTGAGGTAGGAATTTCAGAATCGTCTGTCCAACGCATTTGAAAGCGCTGTCAATGGAAAAGTTACATTCCAAGATTAGTCCATGCTATTAATGAAGATGATGATCCGGACCGAAGAGTGGAGTATTGCGAGTGGTACTTGGCACGATGTGGATGTGGATTGGACGAAGGGGTTTCGTAGAATACCCTCCGCGTTCACCAGACCTCACACCACTAGACTTTTTTTATGGGGATACTTAAAAGACAAAGTCTACGCTATAAAACCTGCAACAGTCGCTGAATTGAGAGCAGCCATTGAACGAGAATGCACACAAATACCAAACGAAATGTTTCGTGATGTTTGCGATTCCATTGCTTCGCGTTATCAGCAGTGCCTGGACCAGAACGGACGTCAGTTTGAAAACAGGCGTTGACAAAACAATTAAATAATGTCTGTAGATTCTATTACATTTTGAAAATGAAATGTATTTAATAAACACTGCCTTTATAAGTATTTAAAGTGTGTATACATTTTTTTGGGACGCCTGTATATACAGGGCGTCCCAAAAAAATGTATACACACTTTAAATAATTATAAAGGCAGTATTATTAAAATACATTTCATTTTCAAAATGTAATAGAATCTACAGACATTATTTAATTGTTTTGTCAACGCCTGTTTTCAAACTGACGTCCGTTCTGGTCCAGGCACTGCTGATAACGCGAAGCCATGGAATCGCAAACATCACGAAACATTTCGTTTGGTATTTTTGTGCATTCTCGTTCAATGGCTGCTCTCAATTCAGCGACTGTTGCAGGTTTTATAGCGTAGACTTTGTCTTTTAAGTATCCCATAAAAAAAGTCTAGTGGTGTGAGGTCTGGTGAACGCGGGGGTATTCTACGAAACCCCTTCGTCCAATCCACATCCACATCGTGCCAAGTACCACTCGCAATACTCCACTCTTCGGTCCGGATCATCTTCATTAATAGCATGGACTAATCTTGGAATGTAACTTTTCCATTGACAGCGCTTCAAAATGCGTTGGACAGACGATTCTGAAATTCCTACCTCACGACTCGCTTGCCGCACAGATTTTCTTGGACTTTGGTGATACGTTTCCAGTACTTTCTTGCTTTGTGGGGCTTGTCGATGTCCGTGGTCTTCCGGAACGCTTCTTGTGGACATTCTGAACAGTTCCATCGGCTTCAAACTTATCTCTAATTCGAGTGATGGTAAGTCGCGTTGGTGGATCTGTTTGAAACTCCCTCCTAAACTGTCTTTGCACTTCAACTGCGTTTTCACACTTCCAGTAGCATTTTAGAATTAATTTCCTTTGTTCAAAGCTTAGTCTGACTGCCATTATTAATTCTAATGGGTTTAACTTGGAAAGAAAGAAACATCAATTGAGCTATCAGCTGTTAAAGTGTGTATACATTTTTTTGGGACGCCCTGTATATAGTGGCGTTCATAAGTATTCGTGCATAGAAATAGTTATATTCGTCCTTATCTTTTGTACCATGCATACGATAGTTATGAAAAATTTATCGTTTGCTTGGAAAAATTTAACACAAACAATTAATTTAACGCCAACATATAATATAGAACATCAAAGAATTTGGTAAAATAAAAAAAAAGAGTAAATGCAAAAATTTTCATACATTTATTTACAAAATTATTTAATACTTTGTGCGTCCATCTTTTGCTTGAATGAGAGTTTTTCTACAAGGTTTCGACACCTCTCAGTAGAAATTTTTAGCCCATTCTTCTAAAGAAAATTGTTGCAATTCATTCAGATTCGAAGGATTTCTCTCGCGAACAGCTTTTTTCAAATCAAACCATGAATTCACGATTAAATTCAGATCTGGACTTTGACTGGGCCTCTCGAGAAGCTTGAAATTCTTTTGTTGAAGCCATTTCATGGTGTTCTTACTTTTATGTTTTAGATCATTATCTTGTTGCAGTACCCAGTTGCGACCCATTTGAGACTCTCGAACTGAAGGCAATACATTTTCTTCTAAAATTTCCTGACATTTCTTTGAATTAAAGATTCCAGTGATGATGACAAACTTTCGTGGACCAGAAGCATTAAAGAAAACTACCACCACCACCACCATATTTAATCGTAGGAAGGATGTTATTTTCCTCGAATGTAGTATCTGATTTTGGCCAAACATATCCTTTGCTCGTTGTTCCTGAATAATTCATTTTTGGTCTCGTCTTTTCGTAGCAGAGGTTTCCTTGGTGCAACTTTTCCATGCAGACCATTCTTTCTCAATGTACGACGTACAGTAGAAAAATAGGCATCGATCTTAAACAGTCTTAATGTTTAGCAAATATCACATGCAGTCATTCGTGGATTCGCAGCAGCTATTCTTTCAATCCATCTAGCTGTACGTTCTGAATTCGGAAGTCTTGCAAGGCCGTCCATACCTTGGTAGAGTTTTGATTGTTCCAAAGCCTTTCCATTTCTTTATAACTGCAGCAACCGTCATAAATGGAATTCGAAATTCTTGTCCTATCTTATAATTCCTTCCAGGCTCGTGTGCAGCAATAACAGAGCTCTTACGATCTGTAGACAGCTTTTTACCACGACGACTCAATGCTTACTAATGGCTCGTACGACAGTACAGTCATCCGTCTTCCATGAAGATTCACAGAGAAAATTCTAGCCGAGAGAGAGATGGAACTAGTAATAATGGATCAATGAAAGAAAGCCACCCCCAGCCTTCTTTAGTTAGCTTTATAAGGCTAACTAACGAAAATATCACGACCTAACCTAACTAATCGTTAGGTCAACTGAACGCCCTTGACGATTGGTTAGGTTAGGTCGTTATATTTTCGTTAGTTAGCCTTATAAAGCTAACTAAAGAAGGCTTGGGGTGGCTTTCTTTCATTGATCCAAAATAATTGTTGATGCTTCTACTTTTTCACGGGCTGGCTACCCCGAGATTCAGAATTGCCAACAGTCTCTAATCAATAAACAGCCAACTATTGACAAAAATGTTAAAGTTTTCAAGTCTAAGGTGGACACACACAAAGTATTAAAAAAAAATTTGTAAATAAATGTACGATAACTTTTCCGTTTTAACTTTTTTATTTTCCTCAAATTATAATGTTATAAGGTTTCAGACCAACAAAGACCCTAGGATCCATCTCATGGCTGGTCTACCTAACTGTGGTTGTAGTTGTGTATTGCGCATGTCCTCCGTGGTGGCGGAGGGGACCTACAATTTTACGTGGGTTCCGAACCACAAAAACCTTAATTTTACTACCTTAAACTATACCCAGTCTATCAACATATGCGTCTAATCGATTTTTAAACATGTTTATAGACGTGCTACTAATTACTTCTACCGGCAAACTATTCCAGCTATTTACTATTCTATGCGTAAAAAAGTTTTTGGCAACTGCTGTCTCGAACCTTTTACTTGTCAACTTACACCCATTATTTCTAGTTCTATTATAGTGTGATATTTCGAAAAAGCTATCTCTATTTACGTTATCGGACCCATTCATAATTTTAAAAACCTGGATTAGATCAACGCTTAGCCTCATAGTCTCGAGTGTAGTCAATTTTAACTCCTTAAGCCTATCCTCGTACGACTTTGACCTAAGCGACGGAATCATCTTAGTTGCTCGTCTTTGAACTCTTTCGATTTTATCTATATCTTTGCGCATATGCGGATTCCAAAATTGGATCGTGTACTCCAAATGGGGTCTAACTAATGATTTATAAAGAGGAACATTAATATCGCGCGATTTGTACTCAAAATTCCTAGCTATAAAACCTAGCACCTTGTTCGCTTTATTGACCGCTGCTGTACTTTGTTTCGCCACTTTTAAATCACCAATGACGATAACTCCTAAATCTTTTTCCTGTTCTACGCTTGCCAACTCCTTCCCTGACATACTATACGCAAAATTTCCGTTACGCGAACCTATATGTAAAATTTTGCACTTAGCTACGTTAAATCTCGTTTGCCATGTGACTGACCAATCAACGATTTTGTTCAGATCTTCCTGGATTTTACCTCTATCTTCATCATTAATTGCCCTACCACCCAACTTCGTGTCATCCGCAAACTTTGAAACTGTACTAACTAGGCCGACATCTAAATAGTTAATATATATATATATATAAGAAAATGCAAGGGGCCCAATACAGAACCCTGAGGAACGCCGCTCGCTACATCAACCAACCATTCTTCCATCCAATTTATTACTACACCCCTGATTCCATGAGCCTTAGTTTTTTCAACGAGTCTTTTGTGCAGTACGGTGTCAAACGCTTTTTGAAAACCTAAATACACTACATCTACCGCCCGATGACTATCGTAAACTTCAACCACGCTTTGAAAAAATTCTAAAAGATTAGTTAAGCAAGATTGTTTCGCCTAAAACCGTGCTGCGTATTTCTAATCAAGTTATGCAATTCCAAGTGTTCGACTATACGATCCCTAATTATTGATTCTAGTAGCTTACCTACAACAGACGTTAAACTGATTGGCCTATAATTTTCCACCGCACCTTTATCGCCCTTCTTAAAAATAGGTGACGTTTGCTAACTTGAAATTATCTGGTACGTACCCCTCAGAAATAGACGCATTAAAAATCTTTGTTAGCGGCACAACAATGCTTTCTTTTAATTCTTTTAGTTGTATGGGATATATGGAATCCGGCCCCGGTGATTTCCACGTTTTCATTTTATCAATGTAGCGCATTACCTCCCTTTCACTAACCACAATATTATCTAAAGTATTACCACTGTCAAAAGGTATTATGTCTATGACCGTAAGGATATTCGTTACATCTTCTATTTTAAAAACTGACGTAAAAAATTCGTTTAGCAGGGTAGCCATTTGCTTGTTTTCAGAAACTAGCTCTCCGTCCGTATTTTTCAACGGCCCCAAAACACTCTTTACTGGATTCCTATTACTGACGTATTGAAAGAATCGCTTGGAGTTTTCTTTGCCGTCACGAGCTATGAAGATTTCAAAATCGCGCTTGGACTTTTTTATTACGCTTTTCGCTTCACGCCTTAGAGATATGTAGTTGTTTCGTAACCACAAATTGTCTTTATCGCACTTATGTAGCCTATAAGCCCTATCTCTACTCCTTATAATATCCCCTACTCTAGAAGTAAACCACAAGGGCTTGTTATTTACTTTCTCACGCTTAATCTTGTACGGTACACATTCCTCATTTATAGTCCTAAATACTATTTCAAACGATTCCCACATTAGTTTTGCGTTGGAGATCCCCATTACGTTTTTCCAATTGACGTGTGACAATTCATTTCTAAATTTACAAAAGTTTGCGTGCTAGAAATTAGGAATTTTAGTCGAGTTAGCTGGTTTCGAGTGACTTACTGAGAGGACAAACTCTACCATATTGTGATCACTATTGCTTAACGGTTCTATTACTTGAAGATCAGTGATTAGCCTATTGTCCGTAGTTTTTACTAAATCTAAAATACTGTCCAACCTCGTAGGTTCCCCAACTTTTTGAATAAGAAAGCTATCTTCGAGAAAATTAACTAAACGATTACCTTCCGCGTCTCCCTGCATTGTATCGTAATTCACGTTGACGCAATTAAAGTCACCCATAACTAAAGCCTGCTCACTACCTATTATTCTCTTAAGTTCACGATATAACGCTTCGTCCGTATCAGCTGTTTGATTAGGGGGCCTATATATAACGGCAACAACAAGTTTGAAATCGTTCAATTTAAGTTCTGCTATAGTCGAATCTATCGGTTCTGGAATTCTGTGCTTTACTTCTATAACGTTCGCAATATCATCTTTGATATACAACATAACACCGCCTCTTCACCTACCTATTCTTTTTTTAACAAAAAGTCTATAACCTCTAATTTGATACTCCCTTACAAAGTCACGTGTTTCAGTGCTAAGCCACGATTCATTTATCGCAATTAACCCTAAAAGGACAACCGCTACATATTGATAACGTTTCAAATACACGCATTCATAACTTAACCCTACAAACAACTCCGGCGTTAAAGGGTTAAATCATAGTCTTTACAAGCAATTAAAGAAAAAAAAAAATTCGTTTATTTTATTTTGTAGACTTCGAGCATTTAAGGATAGAAATTTTAGTGTTTGTAACCGCGATACCTTCGCGCGCGCAAGGGAATTTTAAGGGAATTTTAAGGAAATTACGCCGGGACCGTTCGGGTTACGGCAGCCTGAGAAGAAGAAACAGTATTATGAAATAATCTTCCTAACGCGCAGCTCCAACGTCATTAAGGTGAAGTCTATCTCCGAGGAACAAGTCCCTCCTGTCGTAGAAACTGCTCCAAAAATGTGCAAAATGCACTCCTTCCTGTTGACAAAGTGACTTTGTTATTATTAATATAGGTCGCCTTATACCTATATTAATATATACCTTACAGGTATATTTTCGAGAAAGTATACCTGTTAAAACAATCTTAGTTTTTTTCCTTTAGTTGAAGTTTAGTCGCTCTAGTCAGTCCCTGTACCTAGTCAGCAGCTCTTCCGATCTAGAATTTAGAACGTTATTAGTATGGACGTGAATAACATACGTTGTGTCCTCACTTAGTTATATCCTCCACCCTTGCACCAGGGTAGCAGTAATGGCGCCTATGACGGGGGTTCCTCCCACAGAATTCCTCGAGCTGCCCTCGAACAATGGAATCATCAACGAGTCGTATTTCAGGTTCATCTACGTCTTCGAAGCCTAAAACAGAAAACTTATTGTTCGTTAATACCGGTAGACAAGTCTTAGGTTGTCTCAATGGGGCTCCATTACGCACTTGCACGAAGGGTCGGGAACTAGGGGAAGAGAGAGGGCTATTAGTATTATTTATATCGTTAATAGAAACTGAGGCAGCAGGGGCCGTGACTGAAGAATAACTCCTCTCAAAAGACCCAAGGGATTCTAACTTTGCCGTCAGGAGCACCACCCTTTCTTCAAGCCTCACTCTGGCCTCCCTCTCACTTTCTAGCTCGTTCCTCAGCAATTCCATGTTTTATTTACGTTTTACTTTATTTATGTTTTACATTATATATTGGAGCTAAACTAATTTTTTGTTAAATTTTTCCAAACAACCCGGAAACCTCCCATAACTATCCTATACATGGTACAAAAGATAGAATGAACATAACAGAAATATTTCTCTGTACAAATATAAATGAGCGCCACTATATATATACACACAGTATATATATTTCTTCCCACCCTTTTGTATTTTATAATGGGAAATTAAAATCTCCACAGAGTATTATATTAGGGAATGGGGAGTTTAAGAATTTTATCAGGTTTTTTAATATCAGCAATGGGAACAATTTTGCAGTTAGAGTGTTCGGAGGTCTTTAAATGATTATAGTATATAACATTTATCTTTTCGTTATTTATTTCTAAAAGTTTAACGTAGCTGTTTAATTTACTTATCGTTTCTGACATATGACTCTCACGTCTGTATATGCTGCATATTTCTATTCTGTCAGCTCGTTGTATGTTATAAGCACCAATTTATTTTATCTATCCGATACTTTCATCAGATTTTTTTTCTTATCTATGCAATATTCAGTTTTCACAGTCTCCTTGGCAGTTTTTAAGATGTGTTTCTTTGAGGCACGCGATGTCAGCCCTCTTTACATCCATAAATCCTTATAATATATAGCGTATATATTATAAAATTCTTTTAAAAATATACAATGAAAAATATTTGCTTTCGTTTCCCTTGGCGATGAGACTTCAAACAACACAATTTTCAATTGAATGAAAGTTCGTAGAGAATTCTCATTTTTACGAGGGGAAAATCTCTTCAAGTGATATTGTTTCATTGTTTTTATTTGCACGTGTAATTAAAAATATATAAAACACGCTCGTTTTATTTTCCTTACAAACACACACACTCAATATGATAGGTTTTTCGTTCAACGGTCTCTCATCGTACGGAGGTTTGTTGGAGAGAGTGACTTTCTTGAGTTCTTCATTAATCTCTTTTAGTAATCTTTCTTTATATTTCTGCAGTAATCCCCGATTAATATAAGTTAAAAAGCAAAGTAAAAGAGTAGAGAGAGAACTTTGTTCTCGAAATGTTGAATCGCTGTCGTAGACATGTGGATAAAGTCATGGTCCTCAAAAAATGACTGCTTCGGAAGTATATTTAGTGTTGAGTACTAATTATCCAGTGGTGGGCACCGTTAACCAGAAAGTTAACTTCGTTAACCGTTAATTCGTTAAGCATGTAACGGAAGTTACCGATAAACCGTTAACGTTAACTTTTATTATAAAAAAATGAAAAACACAATATATATATATAATTTAATTTTCCCTCTTCTTCTCGTTCTCCATTTAGTTTGCGCAATGTTGCAAAGCGCAAGCGCAATCTTGTGTAAACACATGAGTTCAAGTTCAAATATTTCCACATAAATGAAAATAGTCATCCATAAAATTGAAAGAAAACCAAAAGAAAACGATGTAGACTTATGCCCCTTTTGTCCTGTTGGTACTTAGAAGTTGACTCAATAAATCCTTTATTATTTCACACTTAAAAATAATAAACAAGAACAACAATTGTTTGAAGCATTCTTGAACATTTCAAGAACAAGATAAAAAATAAAATAACCCTTACCTTTGTTATTTGGAACAGATATGGCACAGAATATTTGGGAAGTAATTGCACTGAAATTTCTTCGGTCTTCACAGCAGAGATACTAAAGAGTAAACAGCCTCTGGCGCCACACGCTCACATTTACTTCTCAACGCCATCTATTATCTCATAAAGAAACTAATTCACATTGGGACTTGAAAGTACCGGCAGGATCAACCGGGTAGAAAAATAATTATGGAGATTTTAAAGATGTGGTACCTAGAAGTACCGCCAGGACATAAAGGGTTAAGGTGAAAACGCTCCCATTTAAGACATCAATTGACTTAATTTATGTCATCAAAGTGACATGAGAATTGAAATCTTACCTGATCAGTTTTATGGTTCTTGAAATGTATCAAGGAGACTACTAATAAGGTACTCACAGACATATTATAAATATACATGACTTACTTGACAACGATTATTTTTAAATATTCACTAGCACAAACATGTTGCGCAAGAGACAGACTGCAAATGAAACGAATGTAGTTATTTGTTGTAATTGTTACATATATATTATTGAAAGTGCCTTAAAATGCTCGTGATATTTCTTGAAAGAAGTTGAAACATTCAACTCAAATAGCAAATCTTTCCGCCTGATTTTACAGTCGACATGTTTTGCTCAAACCAATGCCATAAATAACTACCATATTTGGTAAGACACAAATTGTGGCGACGGAAACAAATATATCGCCTGATTTTGCACTGCGGAAATGGAAATTCGTTCATCACTATTAACAGTGGCGGATTAATTGCGCACCTGCTCAGCACTGAAAATAATAGAAACTTTTAAACGTTTATTTATGAATTTTTGGGTTAACGGACTTGAGTTAACGGAAGTTAAATGTAACGGAAGTTAATTAGTCCGATAATATTTTCAAAGTTAACTTAAAAGTTAAATCGTTAACGAAAAAGTTAACTTCGTTAATTAACGATTAACGGATTAACGGTTTGTGCCCAGCTTTGTAATTATCTGCTAATATTTTGTTGTGTTAACATATAAAAATTAAATAATGTCATTGGCACTTCCTCCAGTAGATGGAACATAATAGAATATATAATAATAATAATATATTTTATTATTATTATCATTATTATTATAATCAGTCAGGAGGGCCAGAAACTGGCACAGCGCTCAGGTTAACTATAATGCGTCTCACCGTGCATACCCTTGCTAACCATCGCATAAGGGGTTCCGAAAAACCTTAGCCCCCCGCCATTTGCAGCTTACATGTTTACTTATATCGAAATAGTTTTTAGTGATTATAAAAGTATATAAAATTCTTTATTTATTGCAGGTATTAAAATTACTCTAGCTGATAAAGTGATAATATAATGGCTTCTCAATTAATTGGTGATTCGGAGAGGCAACGTGTGATAGATCGCATACGAGCAATAACATTTCGGAAAGCTCGTGATGCTGGAGCCATCTTTATAACACGTTCATGGGTTGCCAAAAAGTTGCGAAGAAGTGAGGACTTCGTCAAAAGAAATTGGAATAAAACTTTGGATGAATGTGAAATGGATACAACCAAATCTGGGCGCCCAAATTTGACACTCTCTCAAGAAACAAAGGACATCATTGAAAGCGGTACGCGTAAGCGGAAAAACAGCTGTGCTAAACTTTCTAGAGAGATCGAAGTGTTGAGAGGAAAGATCGTTAGTGGTGAGATCATTCGACTGTACCGTCATAGGCAAGGTTTAAAGCCTTGGCATGAACTTCCAAAGCCAAGAAAAACTCAACTTAACATCGATGACAGAATGTGGTTTGCCCATTATCTCGAAGATTGGGATGTGGACGATTTCATGCATTTAGCTGTCTCCGATGAATTTTTTGTTTACGTAACACGTCGGCCTAACTACCAAAATGATCGAGTGTGGGCCACAACACCAGATGAAATCGATGACAATGAACATTATCGCGAATTATTAAAAAGTCCAGACTGTGTTGGTGTGTTTGTTTTGTTCACTGGTCAGAGTTGGGATGGACAGTATTTTCGTGATATTATTCTATCCCAGCATGTCATTCCTTTTCTAAGAAACCCAAACAATGTTATGGATGTCGATCAGGTCACACTTCTGCACGATAAGGCCCCCTGCTTTAAGGCATTAGCCACTCAACAGTTGTTGCGGAACCATGAGATCGATTTTTTTGGAAATGAAGAATGGGCGGGGGGGGGGGCTAAGGTTTATTGGAGCCCCGTACTATTGGTTTGAACGTGGTCAGCGACTGCGTGGACAGGGGAGGTAGCCTTGATCACCGAATATAGAAGGATTCTGACGAAGGTCGGGAGTCAGCCGCAGTTCCTTCTTCAGGTGACTGAAGACCATTGTTGGAGGGTCAAGAACTCACGAAAAGCCAAACTGATGGGCGCCGTTGAAGCCAGTAAACAATGAGCAACTATTGGCATGTTGAGAGGCTCTCCCTCAGAGGTAGGGCTTCCCAACCTTCATCATGTGCGACCTCGAAAATCATGTTACACAATTCTCGACGAAACACTGTTTGAAGATCAACTCCCTAAAAGTTATATATATATATATATATATATATATATATATATATATATATATATATATATATATATATATATATATATATGCCTTACAACCTTACAAAGGTTCCACGTGATGATTTCTCATTTCGCGAAGGTCAAGCGTGTCGCCCCTCCTCTCGAGTTGGCCTGGTGAAGTAGTGAGTTGGATTCTTGCGCTCTCCACCTCACATAGCCAGGTACGCCCGGCTCATCGGGGATTGTTCTGAGCCAGGCGTCAAGTCTTCTTTTGAAGATTTCCACTGCAACTCCCTTCGTGTTTCTTAGGTCTTTGGGCAACTGATTAAATAGTTTTGGTCCTCTCACTACAAAACTATTTTCTTTCAGGGTTAAGGATGTTCCCTGTCTCGCCTTCAATTTGGGAATACGACACAGTCTACCGCTTCTACTTTCCACCGTTGTTTGGGGAGTTATGGGATTCAGAGTAAGATTAGGGACTAGTTTCTCCATTATTTTCCAAGTGTAAATAATGGGTATCTCTCTCTTCTCCTTTCCAGTGAATATAGGTCTAGTTCTCGTAACCTTTCCCAGTAATTTAGTTCTTTGCACCCATTGATCTTGGCTGTGAAACTTCTTTGAATCCCCTCCAGCTGTTTAATGTCTTCTTTTTTATATGGGGATGTTAGGACCGAGCAGTGTTCCAGTTTGGGTATTATCAGGGTTTTCAGTAGAGGGATCATTACATTCCTATCCCTTCGTTTAAAAGTTCTCAATATCTGACCCGTTATTCTCTTTGCTCTGTTTACTGCTATCTTATTTTGTGCTTCAAATTTCGCATCATCTGTCATTACAACCCCTAAATCTTTTGCTCTGGAATTTCTCTGGACTTCCTGTCCATTTGGGGTATAATATTCCATGGACTTTAGGTCTTCTCTTTTTCCGTACCGTAATAGCTGAAATTTCTCGGTGTTAAACTTCATATTGTTGTCTTCCGTCCACTTGTAAATTTTGTTTATGTCGGTTTGTAGAGATCCTACATATATATATATATATATATTAGTGGTGGACCGGATATCCGCACCCGCATCATTTTTAATATTCGCATCCTCACTTCTGACTGCGGATGTTATGCAGATATTACCTCTAATAAATTATGCAATTTACAATTAAATTAGCTTATAAAGTAGCTTATAAGGCCCAGTCATGCACATTTCATATGAAGTATTAATTATTAATGAACAAACAAATATATAAACCTCAAAATATAAATACGTGGTAACACAGAAAATTGAATGAAACTCGTTTCATTGAATTTTCTGTGGCTGAAACTCTTGAGAAAGTTATTATTTTTATCAAAATGAAAACATTAATATTAATTTTAATTCTTATGCATTGCTTGCCACAATAGTAATATCACGAAATTTGAAAAATTATGTCATATATTCATAATTCTATATTATATTGATAGATTAACTAAATATCCGCATCCGCGGATATCGAAATTAAAAATCCGCATCCGCAGATGTTGAAAAACTGACATCCGGTCCACCACTCACACACACACACACACACACAAGCACAGCGTTTATTATGCTGGAGAAGGGTCTGCATATCAGTTGTTATATGCAACTACATGCATGATTAATAAATGTCTTGTCGGACGGACGTAAGAAGAGAATTGAAAATGAAATTATCAGACCGGTTCGCGACCCCAAATATGATCTTCGCGACCCCAAAGTTGAGAAGCCATGCTTTAAGGGAATAGTGTCTAACATTTAGAAGGGAAGCGTGGAGAAAGAGCGCGTGGCTGGGTCCCCCAAGTGTCATATAGGAAAACTTCAAGGTCAGTGAGCTACCCCGAAACGTTTATGGATTGAGCTTAAATTAGGTATAGGGAGATTTCTCTCTAAAAAAACCCTAATGCCGAGTGAGCACTTAAACACTTAATTTTTTTTTCGAATCTTGTTACCTTGTTAAGGTTCCGTGCGTCGGTCTTTCTTAACACGAAGATCAAGCTGGTGGCCCCGCCTATAATCTCCATTATATATATATATATATATATATATATATATATATATATATATATATATATTTGACGTAGGCGCACGAGCCTCATACCCGTGCGATGATGAATTGGCGCACGAAAGTCCTACCAACTTACAATTTTTATATTATATAATATATATATATATATATATATATATATATACTAAGGACACTCAATATATTTTGCCCCACCCTTTTTTCTTGGCTAAATAATAGGCCATGAGGCTGAAATGTCTTTTGGGCCGTAAATTTGAATTTTCTGCGCTTCACATAACCGGATTTTTCCAGTTTGAACCTCCCCTCCTTGTATAAAACCACTTTTAAACGCCCTTCTATAAAACCGATGGTTAACGCAGTTTCGAAAATGGCTTTTGATAGTGATGTGCGTCGTAAACAGAGCTGTTATCGAGTTCTTAACCGCAGAGAAGGAAACAGTTGAAAATATTCACAAACGTCTACAAAACGTTTACGGAGATGCTGTTGTTGATCGAAGCACAGTTGGACGCTGGTCTAAACGTGTGAGATCATCGGAGAGAGCGAGAGCCAGCCTCGATGATGAACCACGCAGCGGTCGCCCGGTATCAGCTGTCACATCTCACACTGTGCAACGTGCTAACAGCATCATTCGATCAAATCGGTGCCTCACATACAAGGAGCTATCACTGGAGCTAGGAATTAGTGAAGGAAGTGTGAATACGATATTTCAGCAACTGGGATACTCAAAAGTGTATTCACGGTTTGTTCCTCGCGAACTGACTGAAGATCACAAAGCCCAAAGAAAAGAAATTGCTTCCGAGTCGTTGGTTCGATACGAGACAAGGGATGACTTCCTTTCACGAATTGTGACTGAGGATGAGACTTCGGTACACCACTTAGAACCTGAAACAAATCGCCACTCCATGGAGTGGCATCACGCAGACTCCCCACGCAAGAAAAAGTTCAAAATGGCTTCCTCTGCAGGAAAGGTTATGGACACCATCTTCTGGGACATGAAATCGGTGATTCTGGTAAATATTATGAAGAAAGGACAAACAATCAACTCAGAGGCATATTGCTACCCTACAGAGACTCCAGAGACGTATAAAGCGAGTTCGACCGGAGAGAGAACTGGAAGACGTCCTTCTTTTGCACGATAACGCAAGACTACACAACAGTTTGCAAACAAGAGAGGCCATCACAAAAATGCGCTTGACTGTGTTACCCCACTCTCCATACAGCCCGGATCTGGCAGACTGGCACCTTCAGACTTCCATTCGTTTGGGCCAATGAAGGATGCTATTCGTGGAAGAAAGTTTCAGAGTGACGATGAGGTTGTTGAGAAGGTTAAGAGGTGGCTCCAGCGGAACCCAGCGGACTTTTACCAGCAAGGAATAAAGGTCCTTGTTTCGAGGTGGAGGAAAGCCGTAGAAAAGGATGAAGACTACGTGGAAAAATAAAAACTTGTAAAAAAGGTATGTAACTACTTGTGTACAAAATTTCTGGAACTTACAAGGAAACTTGGAAAGAAAAAAAAAGGTGGGACAAAATATATTGAGTGGCCCTCGTATATATAATATATATATATATATATATATATATATATAGAGCCAAGCGATTTATGAGGTGGGAATCTTAGTCAAATAAGGAACAAGACTAGTCCATATACAAACATTTTATGTGCAGAGTTTTCAACATTTCTCATGTCATCTTCAGTGCTAAAAATGAGATAAATATACAATTAAAACCGACTATAAACTTAAAACAATTTAAATATTGACGAATATCACAGTGAAAACTTAAAACATGAAATTCTACAGTTAATACAATTAAAATATAAAATATTGTAAAAGGAACTATAAAAGGGGGCTTACCTTTAAGATAAGAGAATAAATGTAAGTAAAACCATTATAAATAATTTAAGGGAACATCACGGACAAGTTTAAAATGTAAACCATTAAAATCTATAAAATCTTAAAAGGAACAAATCAGGTAGAAGTTATTCATCACAGAGTCTTTACAACCACACCTACACTTTTCCTCCTAATGGTTGTAAATTGTGACTTGGTCCGCAATTGATATGGACCGTGACTTATTTTTGGTTGGCAAGGTCCTGGTATTGATGGATACCGTAATGAAATTGACTGGATTCTTTGGATCTGATATATTTGCATGTCGGTTATAAATAGATATAGAGTGTAACATATTTGTGGATAGTAGTCTATTATGACTTGATCCTCTGGATCCATAGATTCTATCTTTAGTTTTAAATTGATAATTAATTAGTTTTAAATTGATAATTATTTAGTTTTGTAAAAATTGGTTGTTGCCAATGTACAGGCAGTTTTTACATAGTGGAGCCACCTCGATGGGCCGAAATGGCCCCTAGTGTGCCCACTATAAAAAATTTCTTATGTCCTTATGTTCTTTGTGGTTCGGAACCCACGTAAAATTGTAGGTCCCCTCCGCCACCACAGAGGACATGCACAATACACAATTACGAACATAGTTAGGTAGACCAGCCATGAGTGGATCCTAGGGTCTTTGTTGGTCTGAAACATTGTAACATTATAACAAATAAAAAAATTTTTTGTTAACGGGCACTAACTTGGTTGGTTGGTAGGCAGGTAAAGGAAATTTTATTGAAGGATATTGAGGTTTTGGAATTGGGTATAATGATTTATATCCGGTTTATGCTTAAAAATGAGTATCGTTTCTAAGAGGGGTAAGATAGGAATAAATTTGCAAAGGTGGGCAAATTTCTGTTAAATGTATTTACACATTAGAACGTCAATTAAACTCTTTTTTCAAATTTAAAGGTATAATTCCAAAGCCCTTGTGCTCATCGGTCATTTATAAATATACATGTGACGATTGCACATCGTCGTACGTTGGCATGACTGCACGCCAACTCCAAATTCTTGTGTGTATATATATATATATATATATATATATATATATATATATACATATATCATCGACATTATTGACGAGAGAATGATTCTGAAAGACAGAAATCATTCGTCCATTAAATTCAAATTCGAATCGACAGAAAAAAAGAAGATTCGACATGTCAATTTTTTCCTTCTCCGAATATTTTTTTCTGTCGACAAATATGTAAAAATTGGCACCTTAGTTTTATAGTTTACGTGTAGATCTAAATTTTCAAACTATTTCATGCTACATCTGTATTGATTTGTTTCGAGAGAAACCTATACATAATAGACCAACATGCAGCGAGTAGACCAATAATGTAGTGAGTAGATCGACATGCGACAGGAAACAAGGAAATGAAAGAATTTAGTTTCAGGAATATTTTACGTTTCGAATCATTATTAAAATCAAATAGATGTAAAAAGCAACTCTGTTTGTTTGTTTGTCTGTCTCTCCGTCTAATATTATATATACACACACACACACACACGAGGGTAATTCAACAAGTATCCGCACTTTATTTTCACATCTGATAGATTATAAACACATCACTTCTCAACATAGTCTCCCTGTTTCTCAATACACTTAGTCCAGCGATCTACAAGCTTCCTAATGCCATCACAAAAGGATGTTTTTGGCTGTGTGCGTAGCCAGTCATGCACCGCCTCCTTCAGGTCATCATCGCCTTGGAATCGCTGACCTCTCAAAGCGCCTTTTAGTGGTCCAAACAGGTAAAAATCCGAAGGTGCCAGGTCTGGACTGTAGGCTGGATGGTCGAGAACTTCAAATTTAAGTTCTTGAAGGCATTTTCTCGTCTGTGCAGCGGTATGAGGGCGCGCATTGTCGTGTAACAGAATAACACCATCCGACAATCTCCCTCTCCGTTTTGTGCGAATTGCTTGCTTTAACTCATTCCGAAGCATGTCAGAATACGATGCACTTGTTACTGTAGTTCCACGCTCTAGATAATGTTCAAAGATAGGGCCTCGTGTATCCCAAAACAGTGTTAACACAACTTTACCTGCTGACGGCTGCGCTTTGAACTTCCTTGTAACGGGAGATGTTGGATGCTTCCATTGCATGCTCTGTCGTTTGCTTTCTGGTTCATAGTGATGGATCCAGGTTTTATCTCCAGTGATAATGCGCTCCAAAAAGTTTTCACCTTCATTATGATACTGCGCCAATAGACGAGAGCAGACGTCCATACAATTACGCTTGTGCTCTTCTGTCAACTGTTTGGGCACCCATCTTGCACAAACCTTGTGAAAGCCAAGAATATCATGAAATATCGAATAGGCTGACCCTTGACTGATGTCTAATGAAGATGGAATTTCTTTTATTGTTAATTTTCTGTCATCGAAAATCATGGCTCTGACTTCTTCCTGCTTGTCACCACTGGTTGATGTTGACGGTCGTCCTGAGCGCTGAGCATCCGTCACACATGTCCGACCTTCCTTGAACATTTGAATCCACTTGTACACACTTCGCCGTGGTAACGCATTATTCTCATACTGAGCACATAAACGCGTGTGAATTTCAGCTCCTTTCACACCTTCTGCCCACAAAAAACGAACAACGATCTCTGTTCTTCCAGAGTACAAATTGAAAGCGGCGCAGCCATGCTCACTACTAGTATGATATGTGACAGCTACGAGTAGCCTAAATAAGCCTATACTGTTGCTAGCTTAAATAAGCCTATGGATCTCAGTTTGGCTCGTTATTACGAGAATATATACATACTATATTATCACTAAAATAAAAAGTGCGGATACTTATTGAAGTACCCTCGTGTGTACACACACACACACACCACACACACACATATATATATATATATATATATATAATATATATATATATATACAAATAAAATCTTGTTTATATATGAGGGGATGATGATTATGCGTTTATCTGTCCGTTCTATGGTTATTTATACACGCCTAAACGGCTAGGATAATCTGCACCAAATTTAGTGCCAGAAACCCCAGAGAAAGTTTTAGTGACGCATCCGCACCTTCCAGTCTACCCCTAGGTTGTGTTTCCAGGGGTCTTTTCTTGCGCAAGGCGTAGTAGGCATTCTTACATACATACATATATACCATATATATATATTATTATTATATATATTATATATATTATATATATATATATATATATATATATATATATATATATATTACACACACAGTATACACACTATTTTCCCTCATTTAGGCTAATACTATTTCTTTTATATATACGAGAGAGGTAGCGTCGCCATAAAAAGCGAGAAAAATGCTTTGTTTTAGCGCTATTACAGAAAACAAAGTTATATGAAGGAAGAAAAAGCAAGCAACAAGAAGAAGAAGAGTTGAAAATTTATTACAAAGAAATATATCTCTCGAGTTTACCGTAATAAATTACGAAAGTAGCCTGACATTGAAATACAACCTACTTCCGACGGAGTAAATTAATTAAACAAACAAATTTCCTGAGAACGGTTTCCTCCTGCGGAAGGACTCGCATGTTCTCACTCACGCCGGAAATTATATGGGAAAGTGGAAGTATGCCTACTTATACACACCAGTAAACAGGTCCCACCCCCCCCCCCCCCGGCTGCTCCTAATCCCCCGCCGTCTCATTAGGTTTTGGGCTCGAATATGCGCTGTACGTTATTAATGAGTTTTTTATTTTAAATAAATTCCTTAGTATTTATGTATTTAGTTGTGAAGCGACCGGAAATCAAAGGAATTATGTTGTATTATACAGGGTGTTCAAGAAATAATGGGGCGTAAGTAATTTGTCCTATTTTTCTTATTAATTAATATATACTGTGTATATATATGTGTTTGTTTACATTTTCAAACTGTTCAAACCCTCATTCAGTATTCGAGGCTCAAACGCCATTATGGACCATTAGTAAGATGCTCTCGTGGGGTGGATCCAATGACATTTCTTCTGATTCTCCGATGGAGTTCTTCCAAATCCTTGGGTTTGTCACGATACACAAGTGTTTGTTTAATCCCCATTGATATTTTTGAAGGTTTTAATTACGTAAGAAAACTATAATTATATGTAAAAAAAATTATATACAATAAATTATGACCAATTATAATTTTTATATAGCTTCACAATTTCACTTTCATCGTAGTCAGCTTCGTTGTTGTCATCGAGAAATGATGATCTTTATCATCATCGCTGTCTGTGTCGCCTTTATCGTCGTCCTCTTCTTTGTCGTCATCGTTGTCTTCGTCGCCTAGGTTGTCGTCATCTTCGTAATCGTCGTTGTAATCTTCGTTATCGTTATTTTTATTGTCGACGCTGTCTTTGTGGCCTTCGTCATTTTTGATGCCTTCGTCATCATCATTATCATTTGCGTCGTGTTTGTGGACGTTAATTTTTTTTACGGAAATACTTATTAATTACCATTCACTATATTTTTATTGATAAAATGTGAAACATTTTGGCACTATTGCAGTTTGTAGTAATGCTTAGTTAAGAATATTAAATTTTGTTTAATTAAATAAGATAATGTTTAATGTAAATCATTTACTAATAATTATGAAACTAATTGTTTAAAATGGGTAGGGTTGGTAATACTGAATAGGCTTTGAGAGTGGACTATACCCTATAACGGTTTTTCAGTCTTGAGGAGACGCGATACGCGTAGATTTAGGCATGTAACTAAATAAATAAGTTGTGTGTGCCCTCTCCGACCTAAATATATTTAGTAATATTTCATACTCGCATATCCCCTAATTAACTAAACCACTTTCGAAATTAATAAAACGTAATAAGTGTTAATAAGAGTATTAATACCTTCCCCCCCTTCGTTTTGTAACGGTCTTTTAGAGTCAGAACTCGGCGTGGCTACCGGAAACTATACGAGGAAAGTGATAAATTAAAGAAAGAGCAATAGAGATATAGTAAAGTAGGAAGAAGCGTAAGTAATAATGAAGAAGAATAAAAAAATAAAACCGTTCACTACATTGGTGGCTAGCGGTGATCTTACATCATATTTTGTGAGGCTTACCCACGTGTTAGTATTTCGATTAAAATTCTTAAAACCCGGTATAATAACAAATAGCGTTAATGAATATTTTATTTCGATTATTAAAATATCTAAATGCAAAGTTTATCCCGCTTGCAGGCAAATTTCGATTTTCATTCCTTAAAATTCATTATAAATGAAAATTCAAAATGGCGCGCCCATTGTTTTCCAAATTATTCCGAGTCGCGTCGCTTCAAAAAGTTTCGTTCATTCGGTCGCGGAGAGGGTATAGTTTGAAAATTATCGTGCTGCCTGAAGACTCAATTTTCTTTTCTTTTCGTCTTTCTTTCGCCTTTCAGCTTACCTTTTTAACTTTTTGTTTAAAACTTTTGGAATTAGTGAAAATTGTAATAATCATAATAATAAGAATAACGATTTGTACGTAAGTGAATTGTTAGTTTAAATACAGTGATACACGTTTTATATGGTCTTTAAAAATGTTTTAGCGAAAATTGTACCGATTCAAAACCATTTCATGAACATGAGAAATTTTCTGGGTTTCATTAGCAGATTTTTGATTATATTTCGATTGCCTGTATATAATAATAGGATTATTTTGTAAATATAGGTTTACGGGCTTTTTGCTTTGCTCGCTTCGCGCTAAAATAGGATTACGTTACAGTTAAGGGACAAATCGAAAAATAAATCTTAAAGATATTAAAAATTGTCAGATTGGGCCGTATAGGATTGTGTTAAATTTCAAAAATAAGCTTTGGTTTAATGGAACTAGCGAAATTGTGTTGTGAAATTTTCTATAAAAGTTGTTTTGGATATTTTTTTTATACTCATTAATTATATACAATTTGGTAGGTAAGCTGATTATTTTTTTTCCTCCTCTTTCTCTTTCTTTCGTTCATTTCACGACAATTCCGACATATTTGGTAAGATGGCTATTGTATCGTACGTAAGAAGAATTTCTTGTAGGCCTATCGTAAAATATTGTTCGGAGATTAACCGTTATTACGGTATGTCTATTGAGTAGTAAATTTTTAGTTATTTAACAAAATTTTCATTGGTTTAACATAAATAAGCATAGGATTTTTCTTTAAAAAGCACAAATGTTGACTTAAATTCTTAATAGCTCTTTTCACGCATAACATTGAATTTATTAAATATAGGCCTAAAAGCGGCAGAAAATTTTATTTTTATTTTGGCGGCCAATGTGAGTTACGGTACACATTTTACTAAATCTCGATATTATAATTTTTTTGAATTACAGAAATTTGTGTAGAAATTCTTTTCATATATTTTTACGTTTTATAAATTCATTCAATAATCAATTTATTTGTACAGATAGGCCGATTTTTATTTTTCTTTCCAGTTCAATGACAATGGTAAAATTTTTAGTTCAAATTTAGATTGTATTCTAAAAAGGATGTTTTAATTTGGAATTAGAAATGAAAAATGTCCTTTTTTTAGTTCGAGCGTTTGCATGGAAAATATTACGAAATTATGTTAGGATATAATGCAGTTTCATTCGGTTAGGGATATTTGTATAGAGGTTCGCTTACAAACAAAGCGACCGCTCTCAATTAGGAAATGTTTTAGTTTTGTTTACAGTGGATTGTGTGTAATTTTTTAGTACATATGATCTATTCTTATTTAGTATAACGATAAAAATTTGTATTTTCACTTGGAAACGATAAATTGCTGAGATTTCTGTGATTTGAAACCATACTGAGGTTTCTGTTGAAGGAGAGAGTTGTATCTCAGATGTAATTTGCGAATTGCAAGTTCAATTCTTATGAAATTTGACGTTTCAAGTTGGAATTACTGTATTAAAATAATTTTTGGTAGTAATATTTAAATTTTTTTTACTTTTTAATAACTGTTTAGAAAATTATTGTTGTTTAAACCTTCAGTCGGAGTTAACTAGTGCATTTGAAACATTGACTCAAGTGTACACTCGGAAATGGAGCCTTATAGATAGCCAGTAACGTTTTTGTGGCGTCTGTGTGCTCCTCCTCAAAGCAAGAGGGTTCATGATTGTCAGAGAATGGATGACATGAAGTTTCTGGGGTTCATTTTTGTCTTTTGTATTTAGAGGTATTGAGGTGATTTCTGACGATAGTTTGAACAATAATATTTCTTAAATTATACTAACAGTTACTATGTATGGGCGCTTTTATATTTATACGTACAATTTTGGTTCGTACATTTTATGATTTCTTTTTATCTTCGATGTAACTGCCATAAGTGACCTTATGGTAGATTGATTAAATTTTTGCGAAATTTTTAGATTTGTCATTTTTTTCCGTGAATTTGGCCAGAGCAAATGTGTAGTTAGTATTTCGAAGTGAATTGTCGAAAGAATTTGATAAATTAAATATGAAATGATAAGCAGTACAGAAACACGTTTAGAATAAACTTTTTTTTCAAAATTGCAAGGCTCAGTTTGGGTCAACCAAGTTGAATCCGAGTTCCATCAACTGAGTTTAGTCGACCGGATAGGTGATCGATCACCAATGAGAGAGAAGAGAAACCAGAATGCGCATGGACTTGGCGCAGGATGGTTTCGGAAGAGAAGAGAGGAACCGAATGCGCAGGGACTTGGCGCAGGACAGTTCCGGAAGAGAAGAGAAATTTACGTGTGCAGGGTCTTGGTACACGAAAGTTTCGATCGAAGATGGTCTACTGGTATTTTTCGGGCAGTAGCTGGTCACGTTGCTCGAATGCTTCGCTAAATATGTGTCAACAAAGCGCGCGGTAGACAAGCCACGAGAGCTTGAACGGGCGCCTACGACTGTACTGTCCATACAGACATACAGTAGGTTCGTTGGGAAACGGCCTACGGCGGAGTCATCGTTTGATTGTTGCCAGTAGAAGAGTCTTTCAGCTGGACGTAGGAAGAGCAGCGTTCACCGACAAAAGTGGAGATGAGACAAGGCGAGTTTCTTCATCGACTTCTAGAATTGCAAATTCGTCCAATTCCAGCGCGTGGTCCCGCTTTCAGATATCTCCCCCCCTGATCCTTTTAGAATTGGACGTCTCTTGTTTTTTTTTTTCGCCATTGGAGAGAGAGCGGAACCATTATAGCGTGCTGCCCTGTTGCATATTGATTGATGCAATCCCTTGCATTCTAGCGAAGTGAGCAGGAGAGCTGCGATTGAAAATTGAAATCCGTTGTCAGCGTGCGGAGTGTCATCTAAACAACGTCCAGCAAACAAATGTACTGATTATTATCTAATGAAATTATAAGTGAAAAGGGTCGATTATTGCCCATATTGTTGTTTTTCGTGAAATAGTATGTGCGCTCTTGGTCAGTATTTTATGTAAACTTTTTCTTATTTTTTCTATGTTGCCCTGATAGTAACTGTATAACTATACAAATAATTGTTTCGAATGTAAAGCGATCGTTGATGAGAAATCGCGGGAATAGATTGTGAACTTGAGATTTGTGTAGCCACTGTAAGAAAATTTTCTGTTATTTTTTTTGGCATGTATAGATTAGTTACAGGTTGTAATTTAATTATTAGAGTGAAATGTTATTTTATGCAAATGTGAAAATTATAAAGTTTTCGGTTTTATAATATGATACAATATATGTATGGGAATTGTCATTCTATTATTTCTTGTCTATTTCTAAACTTTGAATAAAAAAAAAAAAAAAAAAAAAAAAAAAAAAAATTGCAAAATATATAAGTAAATGTAGTGAATGGTTTTTATTATATCATTTCTTCATTATTTACTTACGCTTCTTGCTACTTTACTATATCTCTATTGCTCTTTCTTTAATTTATCACTTTCCTCGTATAGTTTCCGGTAGCCACGCCGAGTTCTGACTCTAAAAGACCGTTACAAAACGAAGGGGGGGGAAAGGTATAATAATACTCTTATTTAACACTTATTACGTTTTATTAATTGCGCAGTTGGGTACCCCAACCCAACAAATTCAATTACAGTAAAACAAAATAAATAAAACAAACAATTCATTCTATGGGATATAATGTCCGGTAGGTTAATTGAATGCCCGATTAGGTCAACTGTATGCCCTTGACAATTGGTTAGGTTAAGTTGTGATATTTTCATTAAAGCTAACGAAAATATCGCAACTTACCCTAACCTATTGTCAAGGGTATACAATTGACCTAACCGGGCATTATATCCCATAGAATGAATTGTTTGTTTTATTTGTCCTTTAAATTTTTTGTTTTAATGTAACTGAATTTGTTGGGTTGGGGTACTTAACTGTAATAGTGCCAACATTTTGCTTTCCATAACGATCGTACAAATTATTTCAAATATCGATGTTTATCCTCCAAAAGTCTCTCTCATTTCGGACCATTTTCTTTTTCAGTCTTGATTTTCCACGTTGGTCTTTTGGTTAGGCTAAATTACCTTCAGTTAGGTTAAAGGAAGTTGGTCATAAGTTAGTTTTAGGTGAGGTTAGGTTAGGTTTTTTTATATGCAGGAAGGAGGGACCAAGGGCAAGCGCCTGCAAAAATACCTCTTCCCTCCCTCACATGTAATAAGGAGAGAGCCCGAACCAAGGTCTCTGAGGTTCATAATATAATTTTCTTTTTTTGTTATAAATTTTAAGAAGATTGTGTAGGGTGTAAAATGCATGCATGTGTAATGAAGGAGAGAGAGAGAGAGAGAGAGAGAAAGTGCGTGTTTGAGAGTATGCTGGACTGCTCACATAGTAGATGAGACACGAAAAAGGATCAAGTAAATCAGGTTAAATCTGCATTTCTCACTTTCTCATCAGAGGCTACAATGGAAAAGGCGCGACGAAGTGGGAATTGTAAGCTTCACATCTTAAAATTTCAGCTCAGATGTTTTCGTCAACAAAAATGTTTTATCAAAATATGCATCCGCCATTTTGAATTCTGCTTCCAGTGAATTATCGTAAAGGGCACAATCATAATTCTTCTTTTTCTTCTTCTTCTTATTTCAGAATATGAAGTTTAATTTTAATTCTTATTTTCCAATTAAAGTTTAGGGACATGAAGTTTGGTCTGTTCCCAATATCGATTATTCTCATTTCAGTTTTGGTCCAAGAATGAGGAATCGTAAAGTGGGAATTACGAAGGAGAGTATTCTCAAATCGACCCATTCCCACTTTAACCCATTTTTGTCCATCGGTAGAATTTCCTACCGCCAAAATTGTTTGTCATTATTGCATCACTTTTTCTTGTATTCACGTGATCTTTGGTATGAGTCATTGACATGACGCAGATTGCGTCATAAAATAAACGCCGTAAATAAATAGATAATTGAAAAAAGAGAGGCTTAAACAGAGTACCCCAATTCATGCAGGTTGGAATTATCCAGCAACACTAATAAACAAATCCAAAGGTAATCGGTAATCCCAACGTCAATTATTTAATTATTTAATCAAGTACTATTATTTAAATTTCTCAATTAACAGTTAATTAGAGAGAGAATTTTATTTTTTTTCTGAAGCGGTGAACGATTAAGAGAATAATTACAGAAAAAAAAGGGTTTCCTTAAAGAAAAAATGTAAGAGTCGAATTTCATGGCAAAGCGTTTGGGGTTTGGGGTTAATCGGTTGAAGTTTCGATTTCATATTAATTTATACGCACTCAAGCACACACAAATATATATATATATATATTGTATATACACACGCACGTACGCACGCACACACGTAAAATTTAATATCTTTTAAGGACTCTCAATTTTTTTGTAGTGATTTCTATATATTCAAATTTTAAATATTCGAAAAATAGCATATAAAAGTTAGTGCCCGTAATCAGTGTGTAATAATACAATGAGGAGGGCCAGAGACCGGCATAGCGCTCAAGGCCAGACTAATGCGACCCATTGCGCTAACTTCTGAATTATTATTACCAACATCATTGGTATTCGAACCCCACCTCATGGGTAGCACCGTTTCCCTATAAGAGAAGTGAAAACACTTAGACCGGGGGTTCGAACCCCGAAGATGCTGGTAATACTCAGGAATTAGCGCAATGGGGCGCATTAGTTGGCCTGAGCGCTGTACCAATTTCTGGCCTTCCTCATTGATTATTTCATAAAAAATTACACAACAGTAAGTTTTCTATTTTTTTAGAATTCTACATAAACTATAAAATTCTCGATGAATGAATTATTATAAATTATAAATGAATTATTATAAATTATAAATAAATTATAAAAATTAAATAAATTATATAAATTATAAATAAATTATATAAATTATAAATAGATTATATAAATTATAAATAGATTATATAAATTATAAATGAATTACATGAATTATAAATTAATTACATAAATTATAAATGAATTATATAAATTAATTATATAAATTAATTATATAAATTATAAATAAATTATGTACATTATAAATTAATTATAAATTATAAAACTAAAACTCTCGATAAATGAAGTAGTAAATAATGGAAACAAAGAAAGAAATTAGGAAAGAAAAAAAACAAGAGAAAAGTAGAAAAAGTATCGAAAAAATTAGCTGATGCACCCCCGCCCTCGCACCCCCCCCCCCCCCCAAACGAAAAAATGCATATGTTCACGATTTTTAAGGATTTATTTGTTGTCCGGCTCTCTGAAAGCAGCTCAGTAAATTCCAAGTATATAGAGGACCCACCCCCGACCCCAACCCACAATAATAATTATTTTGTGCATTTATTTTGAAATAATCGTAATTCAGCATAAAACATCTACAGGGTGGTCACAAAATCCGGAATCAAAGGAACATTCGGAGCAACTATAACTACATACCGCATTGATTCGAGACTTTGGGGAACACCGTGTATAAATACGACTATATGTCCATTCCCACGTTTTAATATATATATATATATATATATATATATATATATATATATATATATTAATATATATATAATACATACATATACATACATATATATCTATATATATAATATATATATATATATATATATAAAGAAAATTGAATTTCCGAAACGTCTGACAAATAAACATGTACCACCTTCTCGTCCTCTTAATCTCCATTAAGTCTGGTAAACAACATCAGTAGTGTTGTTTTGAAGAACACTTTCGTAAATACACACTTTTCTTTTTAGATTAAAATTCAATCTACGTATATACGAGACCAATCTCTCGCGCAATAACACTTTTATCATACTTTAAAACCATTGTTTCTCCTCATCATCAAATACTTAATACATTTTTTTAGAAGGATTTACTTTGTCCTCAAAGAGATTTAATTAATTTTATGATTATTACTATAAATAAACATTCTAAATAACGAAACCATTTTCTCTTTAATTTCAAACTTAATTCAGTATATATATAGATATATACATACACCCTATAATCTGTATGTGTACAGTTGATTCGATTCGACATTCGATTCGATTGTTTGAGATGACTTGATTATAGAGATTCGATTCGAAAAAAATTGATTCGCAGGGACCTTATATATATATATATATATATATATATATATATATATATATATATATATATATATATATGCAAACCCACAAAAGAAAAATTTATTTCAAGGGCTTTCGTGTATTCAGCAGTACACCTCATCATCAGCAGCAGTAGTAGTAGTACACCCCGTCATTCCCTGACGAGTGTATTGCTGAATACACGAAAGGCCTTGAAATAATTTATGTACTTTTCTGTTATCTGCCCCATGCAAAATTGAATGCCCGGTTAGGTCAACTGTACGCTCTTGACGATTGGTTAGGTTAAGTCGTGATATTTTCGTTAGTTTTAACGAGAATATCACGACTTAACCTAACCAATCGTCAAGGGCGTACAGTTGACCTAACTGGGCATTCAATTTTGCATTGGGGCAGATAACGGAAAGTACCATTTTTTCCTTTTCCTTGTAGGTTTGCATCATTCATTCATTTCACGCGTTTAAAGTGTAAAATTCACACACACACACACACACACACACACACATATATATATATATCGGGGGAGAGAGAGAGAGAGAGAGAGAGAGAGAGAGAGAGAGAGAGAGAGAGATTGCTTTACCATGAATGTATTTTAAAGCTCTTTCATCAAAGACCCTCCTTTGTTAAATAATGATTGTAATAAATCAATGAAAAGAGAAACTTAAAATATTGTATGTCTGCTTTTTGTTAAGAACCTCACAAAAGGTTCTTTTTGTACTCAATGAATAGTAGTTATCAATTTGGAGAAAAGTGGTTATATTCATATAAAAATAGTAAATAGTTTTTAGTATTTTTTTTTTTAATGGAAGAGACCTTGATACGGGTAGTAAATAGTTTTTATGGCTTTTCCTCTTCGGAGTTTTTCGGGCGATGGTGGTAACCAATCGTCAAGGGCGTACAGTTGACCTAACTGGGCATTCAATTTTGCATTGGGGCAGATAACGGAAAGTACCATTTTTTCCTTTTCCTTGTAGGTTTGCATCATTCATTCATTTCACGCGTTTAAAGTGTAAAATTCACACACACACACACACACACACACACACATATATATATATCGGGGGAGAGAGAGAGAGAGAGTGAGAGAGAGAGAGAGAGAGAGAGAGAGAGAGAGAGAGAAACTTAAAATATTGTATGTCTGCTTTTTGTTAAGAACCTCACAAAAGGTTCTTTTTGTACTCAATGAATAGTAGTTATCAATTTGGAGAAAAGTGGTTATATTCATATAAAAATAGTAAATAGTTTTTAGTATTTTTTTTTTTAATGGAAGAGACCTTGATACGGGTAGTAAATAGTTTTTATGGCTTTTCCTCTTCGGAGTTTTTCGGGCGATGGTGGTATAGTGGTGAGCATAGCTGCCTTCCAAGCAGTTGACCCGGGTTCGATTCCCGGCCATCGCAGCTCTTTCTTTAATATTTTGTTAACATTTTTTTACCTATTCAGATAAATGTAATGATGGGGTTGATTAACCACCTTCGCGACATCTAAGGTTATATGACGGAGGGGACTTACAGCTTTACGCGAGATCCGAACCATGGGTCCATATATCATCTGGACGCGGAGGACGGTGTTCCATCTAACTACTACCCAGTCCCAATGTCATTTAACTTCGCTGATGGACGGGAAGCGGTGTTACAACGTTGGCCACGACCAATCCCGGTTCGTAGTACTCCACTGCTTCGTATTCCACTGTCATTACAATGTTCCCTCTAAGGTGTGCGCGCGCGCGCGCGCACACGCGTTGTGAAACCCGCGCGCACAGCAAAATAAAATGCGCACAGGCTCAAGCGTATCATTAGTCACGACAGTAAATGAAGTAATTTCAAAAATATACCGTCACAAGTTCTGACCATTTGCATCAACATACTCTATAGTCGCTCTTTTAACCCCTTCCGCCCGACTTCGCCGACGTCCGCGCAATTACGCAATACGGATTTTTTTTATTCTATGTATTTGCATTTTTTTTTTTATACATTAACGCATTGAATATAAACCTTCTCTTTCTTATTTTTGCGTAAAAACGAATAGTAATTATCTCATAATTCATAAAAAATTAAAGTATTTTTTATTTTATTCCTATTTTGTGAATGGATAAAATCATGTATTAATCTTAATAGTCTATTTTAAATTGCTAAATTGCTAAAAATTGTTTTGAGAAATGATAACTAAAATAGTCATTTTTCAATTAATGTTATTTTTATTTTATTTCTTTATTTTGTTGAATTTTATTTTATTATTTTTTATTTTATTCCTATTTTTAGAATGGATAAAATGTTTTCTTTTTTAAGAATATATAATATCGTAAACAGTTTTTTAATATCCATTTAATAGTACCGTAATGATCGAGCTATCACCTTATGGAAATAATATTTATTAAGTATTTAATATTTATATCTATTTCATTTTGAAGATAATAGCGCTCAGAAAAGTTTGCGCAATTTTTCACCATGAATCTAAGTGTACGCACAACGAAAATTTCTTGCACACACGGACTAAAAAAATTAGAGGGAACATTGAGTCTGTCAACCATAAAATATCTGATGATTGCCTATTGTTGATTCAACAATTAAAACAATGAACAGAAGGAAAACTATTTTTCTGATAGTTTTTTATTAACATAATTGCGTTGTACGTTTGGCATCCAAAATCCTCTGAAATTTTAATAAAAAACTGAATAGTTTTTCTAAAATTACTTTAATTACTGATGGAATGAAGCCGACGACTGCTTATTGTATCAAATTCATACACGGTACAGTGTACAGCACTCAGTTATACGTGATTGAGGGGTAGTCCATGATCACGGACAACCCGATTTCATGGTTATCTTAGTATACCCCCATAAGTGGGTGGGTGGTGCAGCCGCTGCTGCCCGCTACCACTGACTGTCTTCCCACCAAATGCAGTATTATTCTATGACAGTATAATATACAGTGTGTCCGTAAAGTCATGGTGGGATTTTAAATAGCTATATTATTGCAACGAAACATGATAATGAGATGAAAAAAAGGCAAATTGAAGAACAACTCTAAAAGAATAACTTTATTTAACGTAGTTCGATATGGGCTCCTCTGGTAGCCCTGCAGACATCTAGGCGGTGATTCAATTCCAGCCACACACGCCCAAGAACATCAGGAGTGACGGATGCGATAGCTTCCGTGATTCGCTCGTGCAAGTGATGAATATCCCTAATGGGTACACTGTACACGCTTTGCTTGACGTAACCCCACAAATAAAAGTCCAAAGGTGTCAGGTCCGGAGAGCGTGGAGGCCATGGCTTCCATAATCCTCTTCCTATCCCTCTCTGTGGAAATTTTTCATTAAGGAATTCTCGAACAACGTTGACATAGTGCGGAGGAGCACCATCTTGCTGAAAGATGACATTATTGTCAATAAATTGGGGTACTGCAAAATGTTCCAACATAGCGAGGTAGTTGTGTGACGTCACAGTGGGTTCCGCGAAGAAAAATGGGCCAATCACTCGATCTCGTGCTAGAGCACACCACATTAACTTTCCGGCTATTACGCTCATGTTCAACATAGTCATGTGGACAGCCTAGACTAACTACGAGATAAAGATTAAGCTTAGCCTAGACTAACTACAAGATACAACTTTGAGAGTTGTTCTTAAATTTGGCATTGTTTCATCTCATTATCATGTTTCGTTACAATAATATAGCTATTTAAAATCCCACCATGACTTTACGGACACACATCACCGCCTAGATGTCTGCAGGGCTACCAGAGGAGCTCATATCGAACTACGTTAAATAAAGTTATTCTTTTAGAGTTGTTCTTCAATTTGCCTTTTTTTCATCTCATTATCATGTTTCGTTGCAATAATATAGCTATTTAAAATCCCACCATGACTTTACGGACACACTGTATAATTAAGTAGTTTATATTTATCACGAGACGTGACGATATGCGAAGCCACAAGCGAACATATATACTCTATGAAACGCGGGGAGACACTGACTGAGGCGCGTTGTGGTGGCCTGGCGGGAAGAGAGCCGCGGATGCAAACAACGCAACAAATCACGATTAACTCGGTGTCATGATCACGGATAAATGCATACTGGTCACAAGTAGTAAATCACGGTTACCGCGATTCACGGTTAAGTGAATCACGGATAACCGCGTGAGTGCTGTATAATTTTATGAGATTCATTTGACTATAAATATTAATTAAAAATGAAAAAGCACAATTAAAAAAAAAAAAAATGTTAGGCAAAAAATGATAAAAAAAATGTAATTTGATACTGAACTAAATTATATTGGTACTCCTTAAGTATGCGCTCTACCTCAAAAACCATGATCTACGCAGCAAAATTTTACATGAAAAGATTCTACATTTTTAGTCGTGATTTTTTTTTATTATATTATATTATATTATATTATATTTGTGTTTTTGAAATTATGAAATTACATATTACAATAATTAAATGCATAATTGATGTATAATTTTAGCTTATCAGTTTAAGAGAAAATGTAACTAGCGATATACAGAACGAATGTCATTTAAAAAATCGGAGAACAAATCTTGCGAGTTTTTTCTCATTAATCTCCAGACCTAACCTAACCACCTGTACCTTTTCAATAACCATTTACCTACCTGTTAATCCTTTAATGCGCTGTGATACGGTTATCATCATGGGTAGATCGCATACTTACGTCAAAAAAGTCCGGTAGAGCGCATACTTAAAGAGCACCATTATATTGGTGTATAATTGATTAATTAAATTAGTTTTTAATTATAACTAATTGAATTATGGAGGGGTTTTTATTTTTGCCAATAAAATGTTCTATTTCCACTTATACAGTCCATATATATATATATATATATATATATATATATATATATATATATATATATACATACATACAGTATTATACACACAGGGTGTTTCAGGAGGAAAGGTCAATACTTCGGGAGGTGATAGTATCGGTCATTGTGAGAAAAAAGTTCATATGAACATGTGTCTAATTCTGAATGGTTACGGAGATAGAGCTGTTTGAATCTGATGCGCGCGCAGCTCTTCCTCCCCCTTCCCTCCCCTATAACCTTGAACCATGTAAGCTGTAATGTAAGAATATAACATAAGCCAATCGACAGCTGACTGTTGTGAATGACATTGTTTGGTGTTTGAAGGAGTGTTAAGAATGCCACACACCTTCACACATGCCGAATATGCAGATATGGTGTATGTCTACGGTTTTTGCGATGGAAGTGCAAGAGCTGCTGTTGCAGAATACCGTCGACGGTTTCCGAACCGCAGAATTCCGGATCGAAGTGTGTTTACCAGGGTTTTCAACACACTGCGTGAGATTGGTACACTTCCCAGCGCTCATGTTTCATCTGAACGTGAAGGTCAACAAGATGTGGATGAAGTGGAAAACATTCTTCAGTTGGTAGAGCGTAGTCCTACTACTAGCTCACAAAGAATTTCTACACGACTCGGTGTACCACACACAAGAGTATGGCGAACATTACGTGAGGAAGGCTTGCATCCATATCATGTACAGCGTGTACACCACCCTCAACCAGGAGACGCTGCCATGCGACTGGAATTTTGTCATTGTGTAAATGCTAATCGCCGATTGCTTCGATTAATACTGTTCACCGATGAAGCTACTTTCACCCGTGACGGTATCAACAACACTCGTAACTCTCATCGGTGGTCAGACGAAAATCCAAATGCCACTGTAGAAACAAATTTTCAACATCGCTTCTCTGCCAATGTGTGTTGCGGTATCATCTATGATCAGCTGATTGGCCCTGTTACTTTAGAGAATCGTCTTACAGGACAAAGTTACCTAGAATTTCTGCAAAATGAATTGCCAGGACTGTTGGAGGATGTTCCTTTGGCTACACGCGCTGGTATGTACTTTCAGCATGACGGAGCTCCTCCACATTCTACCCGTCTGGTGATGCAATACCTAAATCAAACTTTCCCTGGTCGATGGATCGGCCGCGGTGGCCCCATTCAATGGCCACCAAGGTCTCCAGACCTCTCTCCGTTAGATTATTGTTTGTGGGGTTGGACGAAAAGTCAAGTTTACAAAAGAAAGGTGGATACACGAGACGAATTGCTCGCGCGCATTTTGGATGCTGCTGCCCGCATAAAGGTACGTCAAGATCAACAAAGACGAACAAACGCGATCTTCGCACACGAGTTGCAAAGTGCATTGAGGTTGACGGTGGGATTTTCGAAAACGTATTGTAAACTGTAACAAATTTGTCATTTCTGTATCTGATACCATTCAAAATGCCAATGTTTAAACATTAAATGTTAGAAACAGTAATTGGTTTCTCTTTCTTGATTACCATTAACAATGCTTTTGTATTTGTAGATTCAAACAGCTCTATCTCCGTAACCACTCAGAATTAGACACATGTTCATATGAACTTTTTTCTCACAATGACCAATATTATCACCTCCCGAAGTATTGACCTTTCCTCCTAAAACACCCTATATATATATATATATGTGTGTGTGTGTGTGTGTGTGTATTATATATATATATATATATATATTATATATATATATATATATATATATATATATATATCTATCGGGTGGGCAAAAAAAGGGGAGACCTTTTAAATCGTTCTTATCTCGGCAAATACGGTACATAGAACCATAAAATTTTAATGTTAGTACAAGGTAATTTTATGGTTTGTATGCCATCTTTTAACATTTGTTTAGAAATTGGATTTATGGTGAATATTCCAGAAAAATCTTGCTAATCATAGGTTCAAGTTGATAATTAATTAAAGCGATTTTAATTAACGTAAGCCAACTGCAGGTGGTTTGGACAAGCTTCTCAAGAAAATCGATAAAACAGGAGATATCAAAAGAATACCAGGTAGCGGTATTAAATTTGGTCACCAAACAATCCTGATTTAAATCCTGTCGATTACGGCCTTCGGGGAAATTTGTCACAGAGAATTTATCGGGTCAAAGTAAGAAATGTCGCTCATTTACGACAGCTTCTTCTGGAAAAATGGGATTAGCTACAAAAAGAACAAATCAATAAAGCCATAGATGAGTTCCGTCCTAGAGTGAAAAAGGTTGTAGAAGTCGTGGTAAACATATCTAGCAGTTTTTGTAACATCAAGGTAGCACCATATGTGAGTACTTTGTAACTTTTTATCTGCACATACAATGCAGTAGTAGTGTAAATGGAGAATTTCCAGTGGCATAAAGAAATGTTCAATAAATCCGTAATTTTCATTAGTTTTCTTTGACATCCGCTCACCGTATAGAAAATTTACTTAGTTGTGGGGTGTGAAAAAAATACTGAAATCTGACCATATATTAAAGGGAATATGTGTAACTAGGGATTTCATGAAATCCCTAAAATGTTCAGGGATTTCATGTAAGGTTAAGTCGTGATATTTTCGTTAAAACTAACGAAAATATTACGACTTAACCTTACATAAAATCCCTGAACTTTTTAGGAATTTCATAAAATCCCTAGTTACACAGATTCCCTGTAACATATTATATATAAGTTTTTATATATATATATATATATATATATATACATATATATATATATATAAACTCTGGGACAATCTTCCTCAATACATCTTTCCTCCTGTCTATGACCTCCCATCTTTAAAACGCAGTGTCTAGGCTTTCTTCTTCCTCTATTAGCGGGGGGGGGGGCTTTTGTGGGCATTCGCCCTTGGCCCTTTCTTCCTGCATAAAAAAAAAAAAAAAATAATATATAATATATATAATATATATATATAATATATTATATATATATACTGTATATATCAATCCAGGCTAGGAGCGTGAAGAGTATTTCTAAATATAAATTAAACTTGTGTTTATACAAATGGAGTTTTATTTACATATTTTAGCAGTTACACAATGGAAAACATTGTATTAGACTTTTTTTTTGTGTTAATATTTCGTTATACAGTATGTATATATATATATATATATATATATATATATATATATATATATATATATATATATAGTAAACCCTCGTCCAACGCGTGTTTGTCCAGCGCGAATTTGCTTATACACGGAAAAATAAATGCGAACAATTATTTGCCGAAAGCGGAAAATTTGATTATACACGGTCCGCCAAACACGCTCTAATACAGTAGTACTGAACGCGTGCCAATGCGCGCTCTAATGTTTTCTCCTACACTCTCCAACACTCCCACATCTCCCTCCCTCTCGCGTCACCCCTCGCATCACCCTTTGTCTCAGTCCCGCTAACGCGTTAAGTTCAGTGAAGTTGTGTTGGGTTGTTTTTGTCATATTTTGCCGTTGTTTTGCTATTACCCTTAGACAGCAGTATGGCACCTAAACGTAAAGCGTCTGTTAATGATAGTGAAGAGAAGAAAAGTCGGTCGTAAGGTTATGACATTAGCCGAAAAATAAAGATTCTAGATAAGTTGCGTGATGGTATGAGCATAACATCACTTGGCCGTGAGTATCACGTGAATGAGTCTACCATACGCACCATCCGAAAGAGTGAAGAAAAGATGCGTGCTATTTTCATTTAATATGTTTTATTTATCATATGTAAATATCATTATGTTTATGATTTTATTATGTTCTTATTTCATATACAATATAGGTAGGGAAATTCATTTGTGTGTGAATAAAAAATCTACATATTTAAGTATTAATGGGAGACTTTACGTGGCCAATGGTGCGCGACTCTGAGATACCATTGGCTAATGTAGTTTCATTCAATTTAATTATTTTAAGATAGCTTTCTGATTAACTGTACACTCTTAATTTTATTATTCGAACATTATCGAACATATATTGTAATTAAACATCACTTATAAACCATTTCGACTCGTAAACCTCGTAAATCTGAATAAAGCTTATAGTGTGCGACTTCTGAGACACCCTGTATATACACCGGTGTCTTTTTCATCCTTAGGTTTGTTCCTTATTAACATATCATTTATGCAGTTATTATATTTGAATACCACATTAGTGCCTATTCTCTGATAAGTTTTCTTAAGCCTTTTCAAGTTTTTGTTATGGGGGAGGACAATGCTTTTCTTATCACTAGGCAACAAATTTCAACTTTTTTTTTGTTACAGACACGTGAACTACTGATTCCTACTAAAGCGGTGATGCTGATTTCAGATCTGATATCAAAATTTCTCTATCACGTCCAGATTTTGTGTAACCGAAAACCCCTATTTTTCATTTTTTTTTCTCACCCGCTTCTATTACGAAAGCCGTCTAAGCTACTTTTCCGTGCCACGTTTTATGTTAAGCATACTTAAATAATTAGTGAACAGGGATGTCTTTCCTCCTTTATTCTGGCTTAAGACAGACAGCGGAATTCCGCTGGCGGAGTTACCACCCCTGCGCCCAACCATCCACCCAAAGCGCGTTAGTATTTTGTTGTTACTACTGAAAGGCAAATTCCTGTTCTTAAGTGAAACTTTGGTGTGTCCTCTTCCTTTGTCGCTTGTAGGATGACGAGCTCTCCTTCTGCAGGAACCAACAATAATCTCCCATCATATTTGGGTTGAAATTACCTTGGTATCTGTTTTCCATAACTGAGATCTGTTGGTGGAAGCGCTCACCATGCTCGTCACTTACAGCCCCAAGGTTGGCCGGGAAGAAGTCAAGATGAGAATGTAAAAAATGAATTTTCAAAGACATTCTGCATCCCATTATTTCATAAGATTTAAGCATGTTTTCTACGAGTTTACGGTGGTTTTCAGCTTTGTGGTTTCCAAGAAAATTTTTGACAACTTCAACGAAAGATGTCCATGCTCCTAGTTCATTCTCATTTAGGTTAGATGGAAACGATGAGTCGTGGATGACACCGCGGATCTGTGGTCCAGTGAAAACTCCAGCTTCTAGCTTAGCATCTGTCAATATTCCTTTGAATTTATCCTTTAAATATTGGAAACCACTACCTTGATGATCCATACCCTTCACGAAATTTTCATAAGGCCAAGTTTAATGTGAAGTGGTGGAAGATGTACTTTCTGAGGGTCAATAAGTGCTGGGTGTTTCACATTGTATTTACCAACAACATGTTCAGTTCTAGATGGCCAATCATGTTTTTTGTAGTGGTTCTTGTCATCTCTGCTGTTCCATAGACACAAAAAGCACATATGCTTTGTGTAGCCCAACTGTAACCCAAGAAGTAATGATACAACTTTAAGGTCGCCACAAATATTCCATGTGTGGTCCTTATATTTGATGAGTCTTAGCAGCAGTTTCATCGATTCATAAGTCTCATTAAGGCCAGTGGCATGTGCTACAGGTATTGAAGGTTTTTCATTGCCGTTGTGCAGTAATACAGCTTTAAGGCTAGCTTTACTAGAGTCAATGAACAGTCTCCATTCTTTTGGATCATAGCGACAGCCAATCCCTTGCATCAGACCACTGATATCGTGGCAGAAACAAACGTTTCTTCCTGTAAGTAAAATGATGAAAACTGCAAATGGCGATGGCGGAAATGGAAAACTTTGGTGTTTGGTTGGAGAAGATTAAATTCTTGAAGTCTTGAACCAAGCAACTCTGCCTTTTCTTTTGGTAATTCCAAATCGCGCACTAAGTCATTTAACTCCGCTTGACTTAACAAATGTGGGGAAATATTTGCATCTGGAACATATATGCCATCTTTCCCTGTTTCTATATCACTAGCAGAATCTTCAGATGAACTGCTGTCTGTTATCGTTGCTGGTGGAACTGGTGGTGGATTTGTTTCATCATGTGGTACTGGTTTCATTGCTGATTCGCAGTTTGGGTACGTGATCTTTGATTTGTTTTTCTTTGTGAAACCAGCAATCTTTGTCAAACAAAAATAACAATCATTGAAGTGATTTTTCGGCTCACGCCAAACCATGGGGACTGAGAACGGCATAGCTTTTCTTTTACCATTCATCCAAGCTATTAACATTGCATTGCACTGTGCACAGCAAATATGTGGTGCCCAGTCCCTCTGTTGGTCTCCTAACTTACAGTCAAAATAACACTTGTAGGCAAGTTTAATCTTTGTTGTTATGTTTCTACGTTGTGACTTAGGTGTATATTGTCCACAGACAAAGCAGAAGTTGTCTGGGTGATTTACACAAGCACGTCTATTTGATGCCATTTTGAATTACCATACAATATCTGAAAAAACGTAGAAAGTAATTACGATGTGCAAAATAAAAAGAAATACACACCGTAGTACAAAACAAATGCTATAAAAACACACAAGTCACCACAACCTGTCACTTGCTCATCAGCAGAGAGCTTCAACAACCGTTCTGCTTGACTGTCACGTAGCGACTGACCGTTGGGCCGTTGCCCGTTACTATGCTCTTGACTCAGTGTTGCCAACTCGGGATAAATTTTATTTATCAAAATTGTTCGAATTTGTATATAGTTGGCAAAAAAAATTGCTTTAACCTTGAAAAGCAAGTTTCATATTACTGGCATTAAGCCGATTAAAACCAAAATCTGGACGTGGTAGAAAATTTTACTAAAAGTGATTTGCATTTTACACAAAATCTAGACGTGATAGAAAAAAATCTAATTATAGATTTGAAATCAGCATACCGAAATTAGCTAGGAGCACCTATTTGGTCTTCTGTAACAAAATCTTTGTTGCCTAGTGTTATAATCCTTGTTTACAGTTGACCTGCCAGTATAAAAGGTTTTTCTGGCTGCCAAATGAGCGTTAAAAATGAACCATTTGGGATAATACAGATTTTTAAATATATTGTTGATGTTTGTATCTCCTCCTCAGCATAAGGAAGGTGATATATACAGTATGTTACGCCCAAACATCGAAATCGCTCAGTGAGTGAAAAAAAAAAGCCACAACGCGTTGTGGATGTACCTAAGTGACCGCACCGATGTTAGATATTTTTTTCGCTTCATGGCCGTTCTCAAACAACCACAACGCGTTGTGAACGATTGGACGATTTCAAACGACCACACACCAAATAAAATACTGTCTGTCTGTCTGTGTCACTCTAAAACACGGAAACAGCTCCTCGAGAGAAAAAACTATTAGGTAAAAGTTGCTTAAAAGTAATCGAAACCTACGGAAAATTATTGAATGCCTGGTTAAGTCAACTGTACGCCCTTGACGATTGGTTAGGTTAAGTCGTGATATTTTCGTTAAAACTAACGAAAATATCACGGCTTAACCTAACCAATCGTCAAGGCGTACAATTAACCTAACCGGGTACTCAGTTGACCTAACCAGTTGGTTAATGTTTACATTTACGTCTCATTCTAAAGTTGCTTAAAATTAATCGAAACCTACGGGAAAATTATTGATAATAATTTTTTAAAGGACTTTATCTTTTTTATAGCATATCTCCTTAACTTTGCTTTTTAATCGATGAATACGTCGATAAATATACGTCGTGTTTATATCATTTCAATATACGTCGTGTTTAAATAGAGTTTGATGAAAGACATCGGTGTGTGGTCGTTTCAAATCGTCCACAACGCGTTGTGGCTGTTTTTTCGTTCACTGAGCGATTTCGATGTTTGGGCGTAACATATATATATATATCCTATGAATTGATGCATGGTAGGTATGGGTGAAATTATTGATAGGAAATTAATTTCGAATGCTATTACTCATATATATCTTATTTACGTACAGGGTGAGTCAAAAGTCCCGCCTCAAAAATAACTACATACTAAATACTTCTGAGACAGGAGTTTTGACTCACCCTGTACGATGATGATAATGATGTTGGATGTTCGTCCATATAAGTTTAAACGGCTACAGTAATCTGCATCAAATTTAGTACACACACATTAAGATTGAACCGGGGAAGGTTTTAGTAACACACTCCTTTCATTCCCCGCCCCAACCTAGGTTCTGTTTCGGGAGGTTTTGCTGCACAAGGTGCAGTAGGTATTCTAATATATATATGAATATATATATAACCGTTGCTAAATGTTATAGAAAATATGTACAGTAGGCCTACTTATAAAATTTATGTTTCGAGAAAAACACTTGCGATGGCCGGGAATCGAACCCGGGTCAACTGCTTGGAAGGCAGCTATGCTCACCACTATACCACCATCGCACGCTAAATCGGCTCTGTAAAAGCTGTATTGAAACATAAAATTATCCCTCTTTAGTGTTATTAAATGAACGAACGAACGAACGAACTTTAATGTTATTAAATAAAGCTTTCTGTATGATTTTATACAGCTTTTTGAACGCTTTTTTTAAGTGCGATGGTGGTATAGTGGTGAGCATAGCTGCCTTCCAAGCAGTTGACCCGGGTTCGATTCCCGGCCATCGCAATTCTTCTTTTCCTCGAAAAACAAACATTTAAATGCATTTTCATATAACATTTATCAAAGACTTTGTACTGTACTTCCTAAACCGAAAGTAGAAACGTCACTAATATTGCGAGGGAGTAACGCTATTGTATATCTTTTATAATAACCTTTATCACTTTAATAATAACAACTAACTACCATAAAAAACAAAACATTTGAGAAGCCGAACGAAATTACAGAGAAACCATTTAAAAATATTTTATTATATTTTAAGTTTTTTTTTTTTTTTTTAAACTGTAAAGATTCAAAATGTTTGAAACTGTAAGCCATTTTCTTCCGATGATGCTGGTAACAATTTACAGGAGTAAGATCAATGAGCCGCATTAGTTGACCTGAGCGCGGTGCCAGTTTCTGGCCCTCCTCAATAATTATTATTATAGACCATTTTCATAGTGACGCTTTCAGAAGCCGCGCGGTTTTATCAAATTTTATTTTTTTCTTTTGTTTCGAAATGGTGTCTAGAAAAATTCTATTTGGATTTTGGTGTTTGAGATTTATCTAATATCTAATAATCAGTTAGGCTAGGTTAGGTTAAGAGAGATTTAAATTAGCTTAACTTGATTATGAAAGGTTTAGGTTTCGCTAGATTCAGTTTAAGTTAGGTTAGTTCAGGTTAGATTATGATCAGTTAGGTTAGGTTATGTAGATTTAGATAAAATTTGGTTAGGTTAAGTCAGAACATCGTTTTCCATTGTTTCTGCGGAAATTTTATACTTTAATTACACAGAACAAAAAACTTACTCCCAATGCATGAATACTGCGTGGTATCGCCATTTCTGGAAAAATGGATGGATTTCACAATTTTAAAATTTAGTACAACAGCATCTCGGCACTTAGGACGAAAGGCCGCGGACGTTCTTACAAAATCCGGTCCGTCGAAGTTGATACGAGTGAAATTCAAACTAAGGAAATTGGATGAAAATTATTGTATGTTAAATATTGAGAGAGAGAGAGAGAGAGAGAGAGAGAGAGAGAGAGAGAGAGCGAGCGTTCAGTCCACTCGGGGAGGTTCCCGTTATCAAACTAGTTCATTTTTTAACTATTCTAACTGTAGTAGAAAACCATAAGGCTTTCTTCACACCCTCCGCTCCTCTCCACCAGAGGCGGGTACGGAAAAAGGTTGAAGAAAATACCCCGACCCTGGAAAAGTAGCCAAGGAAATTTTACAGAAAGAAAAGAATATATAAGCTAGCTCTACAATTACGCTATGCGTATGTTACGCCCAAACATTGAAATCGCTCAGTGAGCGAAAAAAACAGCCACAACGCGTTGTGGATGCACCTAAGTGACCACACACCGATGTTAGATATTTTTTCGCTTCATGGCCGTTCTCAAACAATCGCAACGCGTTGTGGACGATTTGAAACGACCACACACTGATGTCTTTCATCAAACTCTATTTAAACACAGCGTATATTGAAATGATATAAACACGACGTATATTTATCGACGTATTCACCGATTAAAAAGCAAAGTTAAAGGGATATGCTAGAAAAAATATAAATGTAATATAAAATATAAATGATTATCAATAATTTTCCCGTAGGTTTCGATTAATTTTAAGCAATTTTAGAATGAGACGTAAATGTAAAAATTAACCAACTGGTTAGGTTAATTGAGTGCCCGGTTAGGTTAATTGTACGTCCTTGACGATTGGTTAGGTTAAGCCGTGATATTTTCGTTAGTTTTAACGAAAATATCACGACTTAACCTAACCAATCGTCAAGGGCGTACAGTTGACCTAACCGGGCATTCAATAATTTTCAAATCGTTCACAACGCGTTGTGGTTGTTTGAGAATGGCCATGAAGCGAAAAAATATCTAACATCGGTGTGTGGTCACTTAGATGCATCCACAACGCGTTGTGACTGTTTTTTTCGCTCACTAACGATCTACGAGAACCTTCGTTTAGCGCGTTTTGTGTAAGGAGAGAATCGCTTTGGTATAATAGTCGTATCCCACATGCACATTTCGTTAGCTTGAATGAGGGAACCGGAACTGGGCAGCAAGTACATCGTTGAAGGCTTGGAGCAGATAAAGGTAGGAGAAAGCTGTAAAAAGATATTCAGTGTTTTGGTAGAAACAAACTCCCTTTACAAGAATTAGCAGAAGACTGGAGAAAGACTAGGAATTATAACAAAAGAGGTAAGGCAAGGTATTGTTCGTCGCGTGACAACAAAAGCGCTTTCTTAATATCTACTTGTAAGAACTTTTGCAGGAAATTTAGTGTGTGTGTGTGTGTGTGTGTGTGTGTGTGTGTGTGTGTGTTCCAGGGAATGCAACACAGATAAGGAAACAAATGTGTAAAATTGTCTACAGATATTCTCTTCCTCTTTTCGTGATATTGAGTCGCTTTCAAAAGATTGAAAAGCTTTGAAAGCGACAACTTTCCTTACCGTTTGCAGGGCCATGATCGTATAGTGGTTAGTACGTTGCGTTGTGGTCGCAATAACCCAGGTTCGAATCCTGGTCGTGGCAATATTTTATGTAGACTGTCATCATAACTAGAAGCAAAACCTCAAATCTACCACGTGACTACTGATAAATATTTTCTTTCCCTGGGCACTGTTTGCCTACTGACCTCAGGTACCCCCTCCCTCTTCCCCTTACCCCGCTCTTTCACGTTTATAAAAACCCCAAGTCCTTGACTTCTTTGTATTTTTCCTGAAGCAGTAATGCCAAAATAGCAAAAAATGAAGTTGTGTATACATACCAAATACTACAATTTTATATATATAATTTAATATATATGAGAGAGAGAGAGAGAGAGAGAGAGAGAGAGAGAGAGAGAGAGAGCGTTCAGTCCACTCGGGGAGGTTCCCGTTATCAAACTAGTTCATTTTTTAACTATTCTAACTGTAGTAGAAAACCATAAGGCTTTCTTCACACCCTCCGCTCCTCTCCACCAGAGGCGGGTACGGAAAAAGGTTGAAGAAAATACCCCGACCCTGGAAAAGTAGCCAAGGAAATTTTACAGAAAGAAAAGAATATATAAGCTAGCTCTACAATTACGCTATGCGTATGTTACGCCCAAACATCGAAATCGCTCAGTGAGCGAAAAAAAATAGCCACAACGCGTTGTGGATGCACCGAAGTGACCACACACCGATGTTAGATATTTTTTCGCTTCATGGCCGTTCTCAAACAATCGCAACGCGTTGTGGACGATTTGAAACGACCACACACTGATGTCTTTCATCAAACTCTATTTAAACACAGCGTATATTGAAATGATATAAACACGACGTATATTTATCGACGTATTCACCGATTAAAAAGCAAAGTTAAAGGGATATGCTAGAAAAAATATAAATGTAAATATAAAATATAAATGATTATCAATAATTTTCCCGTAGGTTTCGATTAATTTTAAGCAACTTTAGAATGAGACGTAAATGTAAAAATTAACCAACTGGTTAGGTTAATTGAGTGCCCGGTTAGGTTAATTGTACGTCCTTGACGATTGGTTAGGTTAAGCCGTGATATTTTCGTTAGTTTTAACGAAAATATCACGACTTAACCTAACCAATCGTCAAGGGCGTACAGTTGACCTAACCGGGCATTCAATAATTTTCAAATCGTTCACAACGCGTTGTGGTTGTTTGAGAATGGCCATGAAGCGAAAAAATATCTAACATCGGTGTGTGGTCACTTAGATGCATCCACAACGCGTTGTGACTGTTTTTTTCGCTCACTGAGCGACTTCGATGTTTTGTGTAAGGAGAGAATCGCTTTGGTATAATAGTCGTATCCCACATGCACATTTCGTTAGCTTGAATGAAGGAACCGGAACTGGGCAGCAAGTACATCGTTGAAGGCTTGGAACAGATAAAGGTAGGAGAAAGCTGTAAAAAGATATTCAGTGTTTTGGTAGAAACAAACTCCCTTTACAAGAATTAGCAGAAGACTGGAGAAAGACTAGGAATTATAACAAAAGAGGTAAGGCAAGGTATTGTTCGTCGCGTGACAACAAAATCGCTTTCTTAATATCTACTTGTAAGAACTTTTGCAGGAAATTTAGTGTGTGTGTGTGTGTGTGTGTGTTCCAGGGAATGCAACACAGATAAGGAAACAAGTGTGTAAAATTGTCTACAGATATTCTCTTCCTCTTTTCGTGATATTGAGTCGCTTTCAAAAGATTGAAAAGCTTTGAAAGCGACAACTTTCCTTACCGTTTGCAGGGCCATGATCGTATAGTGGTTAGTACATTGCGTTGTGGTCGCAATAACCCAGGTTCGAATCCTGGTCGTGGCAATATTTTATGTAGACTGTCATCATAACTAGAAGCAAAACCTCAAATCTACCACGTGACTACTGATAAATATTTTCTCTCCCTGGGCACTGGTTTGCCTACTGACCTCAGGTACCCCCTCCCTCTTCCCCTTACCCCCGCTCTTTCACGTTTATAAAAACCCCAAGTCCTTGACTTCTTTGTATTTTTCCTGAAGCAGTAATGCCAAAATAGCAAAAAATGAAGTTGTGTATACATACCAAATACTACAATTTTATATATATAATTTAATGTATATGAGAGAGAGAGAGAGAGAGAGAGAGAGAGAGAGAGAGAGAGAGAGGAGAGAGAGAGAGAGAGAGAGAGGAGAGAGAGAGAGAGAGAGAGAGCGTTCAGTCCACTCGGGGAGGTTCCCGTTATCAAACTAGTTCATTTTTTAGCTATTCTAACTGTAGTAGAAAACCATAAGGCTTTCTTCACACCCTCCGCTCCCTCTCCACCAGAGGCAGGTGTGGAAAAAGGTTGAAGAAAATACCTCGACCCTGGAAAAGTAGCCAAGGAAATTTTACAGAAATAAAAGAATATATAAGCTAGCTCTACAATTACGCTATGAATATGTTACGGCCAAACATCGAAATCGCTTAGTGAGCGAAAAAAACAGCCACAACGCGTTGTGGATGCACCTAAGTGACCACACACCGATGTTAGATATTTTTTCGCTTCATGGCCGTTCTCAAACAATCGCAACGCGTTGTGGACGATTTGAAACGACCACACACTGATGTCTTTCATCAAACTCTATTTAAACACAACGTATATTGAAATGATATAAACACGACGTATATTTATCGACGTATTCACCGATTAAAAAGCAAAGTTAAAGAGATATGCTAGAAAAAATATAAATGTAAGTATAAAATATAAATGATTATCAATAATTTTCCCGTAGGTTTCGATTAATTTTAAGCAACTTTAGAATGAGACGTAAATGTAAAAATTAACCAACTGGTTAGGTTAATTGAGTGCCCGGTTAGGTTAATTGTACGTCCTTGACGATTGGTTAGGTTAAGCCGTGATATTTTCGTTAGTTTTAACGAAAATATCACGACTTAACCTAACCAATCGTCAAGGGCGTACAGTTGACCTAACCTGGCATTCAATAATTTTCAAATCGTTCACAACGCGTTGTGGTTGTTTGAGAATGGCCATGAAGCGAAAAATATCTAACATCGGTGTGTGGTCACTTAGATGCATCCACAACGCGTTGTGACTGTTTTTTTCGCTCACTAACGATCTACGAGAACCTTCGTTTAGCGCGTTTTGTGTAAGGAGAGAATCGCTTTGGTATAATAGTCGTATCCCACATGCACATTTCGTTAGCTTGAATGAGGGAACCGGAACTGGGCAGCAAGTACATCGTTGAAGGCTTGGAGCAGATAAAGGTAGGAGAAAGCTGTAAAAAGATATTCAGTGTTTTGGTAGAAACAAACTCCCTTTACAAGAATTAGCAGAAGACTGGAGAAAGACTAGGAATTATAACAAAAGAGGTAAGGCAAGGTATTGTTCGTCGCGTGACAACAAAAGCGCTTTCTTAATATCTACTTGTAAGAACTTTTGCAGGAAATTTAGTGTGTGTGTGTGTGTGTGTGTGTTCCAGGGAATGCAACACAGATAAGGAAACAAATGTGTAAAATTGTCTACAGATATTCTCTTCCTCTTTTCGTGATATTGAGTCGCTTTCAAAAGATTGAAAAGCTTTGAAAGCGACAACTTTCCTTACCGTTTGCAGGGCCATGATCGTATAGTGGTTAGTACGTTGCGTTGTGGTCGCAATAACCCAGGTTCGAATCCTGGTCGTGGCAATATTTTATGTAGACTGTCATCATAACTAGAAGCAAAACCTCAAATCTACCACGTGACTACTGGTAAATATTTTCTTTCCCTGGGCACTGGTTTGCCTACTGACCTCAGGTACCCCCTCCCTCTTCCCCTTACCCCCGCTCTTTCACGTTTATAAAAACCCCAAGTCCTTGACTTCTTTGTATTTTTCCTGAAGCAGTAATGCCAAAATAGCAAAAAATGAAGTTGTGTATACATACCAAATACTACAATTTTATATATATAATTTAATATATGAGAGAGAGAGAGAGAGAGAGAGAGAGAGAGAGAGAGAGAGAGAGAGAGAGAGAGAGAGCGTTCAGTCCACTCGGGGAGGTTCCCGTTATCAAACTAGTTCATTTTTTAACTATTCTAACTGTAGTAGAAAACCATAAGGCTTTCTTCACACCCTCCGCTCCTCTCCACCAGAGGCGGGTACGGAAAAAGGTTGAAGAAAATACCCCGACCCTGGAAAAGTAGCCAAGGAAATTTTACAGAAAGAAAAGAATAATAAGCTAGCTCTACAATTACGCTATGCGTATGTTACGCCCAAACATCGAAATCGCTCAGTGAGCGAAAAAAAACAGCCACAACGCGTTGTGGATGCACCGAAGTGACCACACACCGATGTTAGATATTTTTTCGCTTCATGGCCGTTCTCAAACAATCGCAACGCGTTGTGGACGATTTGAAACGACCACACACTGATGTCTTTCATCAAACTCTATTTAAACACAGCGTATATTGAAATGATATAAACACGACGTATATTTATCGACGTATTTACCGATTAAAAAGCAAAGTTAAAGGGATATGCTAGAAAAAATATAAATGTAAAATAAAATATAAATGATTATCAATAATTTTCCCGTAGGTTTCGATTAATTTTAAGCAATTTTAGAATGAGACGTAAATGTAAAAATTAACCAACTGGTTAGGTTAATTGAGTGCCCGGTTAGGTTAATTGTACGTCCTTGACGATTGGTTAGGTTAAGCCGTGATATTTTCGTTAGTTTTAACGAAAATATCACGACTTAATCTAACCAATCGTCAAGGGCGTACAGTTGACCTAACGGGCATTCACTTAATCTAACCAGGCATTCAATAATTTTCAATTCGTCCACATGGCGTTGTGGTCATATCCGAATCATTCACAACGCGTTGTGGTGTTTGAGAATGGCCATGAAGCGAAAAAATATCTAACATCGGTGTGTGGTCACTTAGGTGCATCCACAACGCGTTGAGGCTGTTTTTTTCGCTCACTGAGCGACTTCTGTTTGGGCGTAACACATACATAAATCATGCACTAGATAGCACCGTGTTAGAGAAAGAGAGAGAGAGAGAGAGAGAGAGAGAGGAGAGAGAGAGAGAGAGAGAGAATCATCTGAATAAACGATCTACGAGAACCTTCGTTCAGCGCGTTTGTGTAAGGAGAGAATCGCTTTGGTATAATAGTCGTATCCCACATGCACATTCGTTAGCTTGAAGAGGGAACCGGAACTGGGCAGCAAGTACATCGTTGAAGGCTTGGAGCAGATAAAGGTAGGAGAAAGCTGTAAAAAGATATTCAGTGTTTTGGTAGAAACAAACTCCCCTTTACAAGAATTAGCAGAAGACTGGAGAAAGACTAGGAATTATAACAAAAGAGGTAAGGCAAGTATTGTTCGTCGCGTGACAGCAAAATCGCTTTCTTAATATCTACTTGTAAGAACTTTTGCAGGAAATTTAGTGTGTGTGTGTGTGTGTGTGTGTGGTGTGTGTGTGTGTGTGTGTGTGTGTTCCGGGGAATGCAACACAGATAAGGAAACAAGTGTGTAAAATTGTCTACAGATATTCTCTTCCTCTTTTCGTGATATTGAGTCGCTTTCAAAAGATTGAAAAGCTTTGAAAGCGACAACTTTTCTTACCGTTTGCAGGGCCATGATCGTATAGTGGTTAGTACATTGCGTTGTGGTCGCAATAACCCAGGTTCGAATCCTGGTCGTGGCAATATTTTATGTAGACTGTCATCATAACTAGAAGCAAAACCTCAAATCTACCACGTGACTACTGATAAATATTTTCTCTCCCTGGGCACTGGTTTGCCTACTGACCTCAGGTACCCCCTCCCTCTTCCCCTTACCCCCGCTCTTTCACGTTTATTAAAACCCCAAGTCCTTGACTTCTTTGTATTTTTCCTGAAGCAGTAATGCCAAAATAGCAAAAAATGAAGTTGTGTATACATACGAAATACTACAATTTATATATATATTTTAATATATATGAGAGAGAGAGAGAGAGAGAGAGAGAGAGATACAAGGAAAAGAAGTACCTCAAGTTGTTGTTGTTGACGTTATAAGAGGTGAATTAGAGTTGTAGAGTGATAACAGAAAGTGGGGAAATGGAAATATAGATGAAGAGTTGATAGGTCCTCGGGCTCACCAAGGATGTGCAGGTTTTTTTTTTTTTTTTTTTTTATGGGGGATTTAAGGTCTGGTGATAAGTGAATCACCTTCCTTGCGCGTTCAAGCTTTGTAGGGTGCTTGACTTGTTAGCTTAGTTTGGGTTTTCTACCTCTTTTATTTTATTATTATTTTTTTTTATTATTTATTTATTTATTTTTTTTATTATTTTTTTATTTTTTTTTTTATGTATTTATTTATTTATTATTATTATATATATATTATTTTTTTTTTTATATCTTCTATACTGTACAAAAAGTGCCGTTGGTGGGGGTGTCTGCTGCGGGGTAGACTCTTTTGAAATAGAACTACTCTCCCCGCGCTGAGGTCCAATATCGAGTTCTTCATAGGTCTTGGAGAGGTGTTTTGTACCTTCCTCCAAGTTTTCTCCGCCCTGCTGTGCAGGAGGACATTGAGGGCTGGTAAGTTTGCTTGTTGGTGCAGTGCCTGGGATGATATCCTGTCGCTGAATCGTTTCCCCAGGATGAATCTTGTTCCAGCGTTCTGTATTTTTTGTAGCAACATCAGATTTGTGTCGCTCGTTGTGTGCAGTGGAATTGCCGGGTATTCGAGGATAGACCGTACCAGCGCCGTGTACAGCATCTTCTTATTTTTTACGAGAGTCCCTGAAACGGTAGAGTTTACTGAGCTCTCTTCTCGCTTTGTTGACCTTGCTGTGGTGTGTTTTTATAGCCAAAGCTGTTGATGGTCAGGCCGAGAGCTGTGCCTTGTGCTTGTAAGGTTGGATTCGGTTGTTTATTTCTAGTGCGTGAACGTTCCTGTGGCCAATGTTAATAACTGTGAATTTCTGTTGGTTCGTCTGAATTTTCCAACGTTCCTCGAATTCATTGATTCTTTCAATTTGTCTCTTCAGCCTGTTGGCGTGTTGCTCTTTGCCGAGGTTTGATGTTACTATTGCGTGATGTCGTCCGCGTAGATGACTTCTCGGATGTGTCGTGGGGGCGGAGGCAATTGGGCGATGTACAGGTGTACAGAGTGGGCGAAAGTATCGCTCCCTGGGGCACTCCCGCTGGATGTCGAAGAGCTTGCCAGTGTGGGTCTTGTTTGGACGTAAGCTTTTCGATCTTTGAGGAAGCGCAAAGGATTTTCCCTAAGTTTGCGTCCATGTTCTGTCGAGGATGCGGTATTGTAATCCTTGGTGCCACACTTGTCGAAGGCGGCCTTCACATCAGTACCTCAAAAGGCCTTGCGGCCCATACCGAGGAGATACCAATGGCAACGGGTGCCAGGGAAAATTTTCTATACACTCAAAGAGAGAGAGAGAGAGAGAGAGAGAGAGAGAGAGAGAGAGAGAGAGAGAGAGAGAGAATTGCATTTTTACTTATTTTAGTTTACATAATTGAAACGAAGATAAAGAGACTAAAAAAATTGTTTCGTTCAGTTCCATATTTAATCATTATTCCAAGGACTTCATCAACTTTCAAAGTTCACTTCAGATTCCTCCCACTCCCACCCCCCCATACCCCCAAGTTCGCTACGATTAAAGTTGCATTGAATCACAGGTAGTTATCCAAATCGCAAAGTAGGTGTGGTTTGTGCGCGCGCGTGTAGCCAACTGAGTATAAGTGAAGTCGAGTGTGTGATAATTCACAGATGTAGTAGGGTAATGTTTTGTGAAGCAACACTTTTCCTACCTCGTAATATTACAAACTTTATATAAGAAAATATACAAAGATTTTAGTGTCGGAAAAAAAGTATTGTAAGGGGTTCCAAAAACCTTAGCCCCCCCCCATTTGCAGCTTACATGTTTACTTATATCGAAATAGTTTTTAATGATTATAAAAATATATAAAATTCTTTATTTATTGCAGGTATTAAAATTACTCTAGCTGATAAAGTGATAATATAATGGCTTCTCAATTAATTGGTGATTCGGAGAGGCAACGTGTGATAGATCGCATACGAGCAATAACATTTCGGGAAGCTCGTGATGCTGGAGCCACCTTTATAACACGTTCATGGGTTGCCAAAAAGTTGCGAAGAAGTGAGGACTTCGTCAAAAGAAATTGGAATAAAACTTTGGATGAATGTGAAATGGATACAACCAAATCTGGGCGCCCAAATTTGCCACTCTCTCAGGAAACAAAGGACATCATTGAAAGCGGTACGCGTAAGCGGAAAAACAGCTGTGCTAAACTTTCTAGAGAGATCGAAGTGTTGAGAGGAAAGATCGTTAGTGGTGAGATCATTCGACTGTACAGTCATAGGCAAGGTTTAAAGCCTTGGCATGAACTTCCAAAGCCAAGAAAAACTCAACTTAACATCGATGACAGAATGTGGTTTGCCATTATCTTGAAGATTGGGATGTGGATGATTTCATGCATTTAGCTGTCTCCGATGAATTTTTGTTTACGTAACACGTCGGCCTAACTACCAAAATGATTGAGTGTGGGCCACAACACCAGATGAAATCGAGGACAATGAACATTATCGCGAATTATTAAAAAGTCCAGACTGTGTTGGGTGTTTGTTTTGTTCACTGCAAAGAAGCTCATGTGGGTGATGAAGCCAAATGGTCAGAGTTAGGATGGACAGTATTTTCGTGATATTATTCTATCCCAGCATGTCATTCCTTTTCTAAGAAACCCAAACAATGTTATGGATGTCGATCAGGTCACACTTCTGCACGATAAGGCCCCCTGCTTTAAGGCATTAGCCACTCAACAGTTGTTGCGGAACCATGAGATCGATTTCTTTGGAAATGAAGAATGGCCAGGAAATTCTCCTGACCTGAACGTCTGTGAACACATTGGATCAGTTATAAAGGACAAGGTTGAATGTCTCTCGTTTCAAGAGCCTGCATCAAATCGATTTTCGAAGGATACAATGACGCAACACATTGAAACTGTTTTAGCAAATTTGCGTAACGATCAAGATCTATTCACGTCACTTTTGGCAAGCTACCCAAAGCGAATTCAGGCTGTCTTGGAAACCAATGGCGGGAACACCAAGTTTTAATTGTTTCTCATTAAATGCAGGATTAAATTCTCTTTTGTAAGGTATGTTTAGTTTTACTGTACCTCTAATGGTTTAGGCCATGGGCGGGGGGGGCTAAGGTTTAGTGGAGCCCCGTATGTTGGTCTTGATTAGGTTACTGTAGATTACGCTAGGTTAGGTCAGTTAAGGTTTGCTTGGGTTAGGTTAGGCTATATTAGCGAGTATTTCAGTATTTAATGACTTAACAGAAACTACCCTTCGAGCCCTCAATTGCGTCCCAAACGCTTATGACGCCTTTCTCGGTTCGATGGCACTAAAGTTAGGGTTAATTACATATTGTTTAGATATCAAAAAGTCGGTACCTCGCTTAGATGGAGATAAGCACTTTGGTGTGTGTGTGTGTGTGTGTGTTTTAACAAAGGAAGTACTAATAAAGGTTAACAAAATATAAGGTTATACAGAGGGTTGACAAAAAGTAAATAGACACCTTCGGTTTTTCTATAGTTTTTGATTTGACAAAAATTAATAAATAATAAATGGATTTATTAAATCAATGTACTTAGAATGGAGTTGCTTTCCCCTTTGTATTACGTAAAGGTGACACACGTTGTACCACTCCATTGATGAGCTTTGCCATTTCTTCTTGAGGACAATCATAATGGTGTCTATTTACTTTTGTCAACCCTCTATACAAGATTCACACTTTCCAATGGTAATTTTTTTTATGCGGGAATAATTTCCGATTTTAAAACACTGCCATGAACAGGATTCGAACCTGGGTTATTGCGGCCACAACGCAATGTACTAACCACTATACGATCATGGCTTTTGCAATGGATGCAATTAGGGGTTGCAATCGATAAAATATTATCGATAATTTATCAATAAATGAAAGTCAACTATCGTATAATTATCGAGCAGATTTATCGATAATTTCAGATCACTTCCTGATTTTTTAAGTTTACGCTAAATGAACAAATTTTCTCTCGCAAATGAGATTTATTAGAAATAAAAAACGTTGTTGCCTCTATCATGAGATGAGCAAATTGGAATCGAAAACTTCCGAGTTCTTAAGTAAGTCCTCTATGTTCAATGCAGGCAGTGAATTCGCATTGTACGAAGTAAAGAAAAAGAGAAACGAAAATCTAGATCGATTGTACGATGCATTAAGGACCATCAAGCCTACAAGCTGTGAAGCAGAGCGTGCATTTTCTTCAGCGGGAATTTTCATAACGAAGATTCGATGCAGTCTCTCTCCAGCCACTATTAATGCCTTATGCTTTTTGAAATGTTACTTCCTTAATAAGGATAAAAAACTAAAATCTCTTTAAATAACTATGGCTGTCACAATGTAGAATGATCTCATTAAAATCTGTTCTTATAATTTTGCGTTTTTCTTCTATTAATGAGACAGCTAATTTAATTAGAAAATTTATCGATAATTATCGATAATCCGAATTTTTTTCAATCATTTATCGATAAATGGACTTTCGATAATTTGCATCCTATAGATGCAATGAACAATATTTTCAACACTTTTCAATATTTGACCAACTTCATTCACTCTGACGCCAAGTGAGAAGTTCTAAAAAGCTCGATAGATAATTTTCTCCGTTTGTTTGTTTGATTCCTTGATTACTTATTTAATCACACTTGGGTTTTGTTGCTGATTTCAATGGAGCCATATCCGTCAGATCGACAAGACCCTATTATCCCCATTTTTGGATTTCTCATACTTGGACGACGAAGAATAAAAATAGGAATCATTAAAGTTGTGAAGACACCCACCAATAATAAAAAAAAGAAAGGGTGATTCAAAAAGGTGTTCCCAGAATTAACTTTACATAAATATTTATGAGAACACCCTCTTTTTTATTGGACCACCCTGTATATTTGAAAAATATTTCACTCGGGGAAATAAATCAGAGCATATGATAAAGTTTAGGTTTAAATTTACAAGTATTTTTCTGAAAAAAACACTGGTTTTGGTGTTTTTAAGGAATTTTTTTTTTAAATTACTAATTAACTTACGTACAATTCTAATTGCAAAGCGAAACTTCACTACTTGAACAACTGTTCAAAATGCTTATCAGTTATCTTCTTGTAAAGTTGTTTAGTTGTTGTTTTGAGCTAATAATAATTTACAGGCCTGCGATGGTTTTGTTGTCCGAAATATTTTATTACTTATATAGTAATTTTTGCACGCTGATTCCCAAAATAATATTAATTTTTCGTTATCACGTACAGATTTTTCACAAAATGCCATATTTCATATTACATATGTAAGTAATTTTCATTAAATTTTGATTAAAAACTACTGCCCATACATGCTTATAAATGCTTGATTTCACCAAGACATCCAAGAAATAGAGACGAGATATCAGGGAAGGTGGGACATCAGCATGATGGCTGATAACTGCTGGATGTTGAAACGGGATACTCCAGAATTACACATAAAAGAAAAGGAACAGCGCGTACATTCGAGACTAAAAGGCATATATCTCACGAGAAAACTCAGGACAAATAAAGCGGAATATGTAATTGACATTAATAGTCTTCTTTCTTTTTAAAGTTGTTTGCATTTGTAATTAGTATAACAAAGCGAAATAGGTACTTAATGTAAATTGAAATAAATATTTATTTATGTTGTTTTTTCCCTTCCAGTTTGCAGAAAATCCTGACGTGATAGAAAAAGATGGACACCTTATTCGAAATGAGCGTAGTTGAATTATATAAAATCAGTTATTAGTAAGAAAACAACTCTTACAAAGTTCTCATTCGCAGAGCTAATAATTTAAAGTAAACTAATTTATCCGAAAAAAAAGTAAAAAAAAAAAATATTTGCTTTGTCTTTTTTGTATTTTAAGTTGTTTTTTTTTTTAAATTATCGAGCATTCAAAAATAAGCAGTTATTTTGTTGAGATAGATAAGTCACGAGAGTCGTAGAAAATAGCCTTGGTACTTTCCGACAAAGTACTACTCCCATGGGTAGCCTTAAAATAAGGAAGTCACATTGAATTTCTACTGCAAAAGTTCTTAATGGTATAATGAAAATGGTTATTTGCCGTCACGTGAAGGACAATATCTGGTGCTGGTTAAGTATGCGGTCTACCTACGATCCGGCGGTCTACCTTTTAATTATAGCTTCCTATCTTGTTTACTAATTGTTTGTTTACATCCCATTGTCAATCGCCCTTGACGATTGGTTAGGTTTAGTCATGATATTTTCGTTAGTTTTAACGAAAATATCATGATTAAACCTAACCAATCGTAGGTAGACCGCACACTTAACCAGCACCCAATATCTTATCCAATCTGTGTTGTTATACTGTAATATGTGGTCTTTTGCCAGTCTCGTGATGGTTATCGTCAAGGTAGTTTGTTACCGAAACCTTGGAATTTCCAATGAACAATAAATTTCTTGTTACGAGGTTCTTTTACCTTTATTTCTTCCGACGCGACGACCTAGTTGCCGATCATTTTTATAAACCTTATTCAAATTGCTGAAATGTGCATGTGGGGTAGGACTATATACCAAAGCGATTCTCTTCTTGTGTATACAAAACGCGTCGAGCGAGGGTCCTCGTAGATCAATTCAGAGGATGTCTCTGTCTCTGTCCTTCTTCATTACTGAAGGAGGGCTAGTCAGGATAGAGTAGAAATAGCAATGTTCCTTTTGCCAATAAATGTAGTAGGAGGCGATGTAGGAGGAGCTTCCTTCTCTACCTTAGTGGTAGAAAAGGGAAGCTTGATGGGATCTCTCGGGAGTCAAAACCTCCGAATAGATGTTTACAATTTCAGGGCTGCTACTTGGGTATACAGAGTAGGAGTGTTAGTACTTTTAAGAAGTCGCGGTATATTTAACTTAGAGAAATTTATAGTTTTATAAGAAATAGTGGTTCCCTTTTGCAATAAATGTATCAGGAGGCGCTGGTGTGGTCTGTTTCAGAGCACTGGGGAGGAGGGGGTTCTTAGATGATGGAAAGCATGATAAGAACTGTCGAGAGTCAAAACCTCTGAATATTCATATTTATCTTCATATTTAGGGAAACTACTTAGCTACAGTAGAATTTTAGTTTTAAATAGTAGGCCCTATATAATATTGTTTTATTAAAAAAAAATTATGTATATGTACTTTGTCGAGGAATTCTTAAATTGGAGGGTGCTGACCGGCTGGAGGTGCCTCTGGATCAGTGCTCCCTTATCTAAGTAAGTCCAGTGCATAAGATGGCATTGTAATTAATTAATTTTTAAAAGTAAGTCTCTTAGCAAGATGGCCTTGGCACTCACCGAAAAAATGATGCAACGATGAAATGAGGACTTCTTGTTTATAATAAATAAATATCTCTAAAAAAATGCATTGACAATGCAGATTAGATTAAGTAGTTTAGTGTGTCATGTCACCCTTTATTTTCTACTGTCCTCTAATGCGTAATTGGGTACACGAGATAAGTGGACGCATGGTGTGAATGAACTCTGTCAATTATACCGTTTCCTACTTTCCTATAAATCTTCTTTTACAAGTATTTTCTGTACTTTACTGTTACTACTATTCCTATGTGAACGTTCTGTGTGTTGTGTGGTGTGTGTGTGTGTGTGGTGTGTGTGTGTGTGTTAAGATACCAAAATTTTCATTCGAATCCCTAATTTTGCGTTTTTCTCGTATCTACGTCGACCAGCCACATTCCGTAAGAGTGACCACACCATACCTTCCCGAGTGAGATGCTGGAATTAGCCGTGCTAATTAGGAAATGCAGTATTTCACACGTTTAAGCAAGTTTTTGTAATTCTCTTTCACTTTAAAGAAAGAGGTACAGTTAAAAGGAAAGAAAAACCTGCTTTAATTCTTTTTCAAAATTTTCCCACTGGCTAAATTAGGAGAGACGTTGAAATAAGCACAGTGCCCCACCCATTCAATATAGGATACGACGGACACACACTGAATGAAACAATAAATAATACACTTTCATACCTAAGAAAATGAAGTACCTCCAATCGCCTTTAGTGTTTCTGTCTCTCATTTAAGGCGTAATTTTCGAACCTATACCCATACCCATTCGGTCAATGCCCGTAGTTCAGTGGGTAACACAGTTTTCTTGTAAGCCAAATGAAGGCACTGAGGTCGGGGGTTCGACTTCCGATAGTGGTGGTTAATAATAATCCAGGAATTAGCTCAACGGCCGCGTTCGTCTGGACCGAGCGCTGTGCCAGTATCTGGCCTTCCTCACTAATTATCACACCTATATGGTCGATGAGAAATTCTGTGAACACTCTAATGAACTAACATAAGTTAATTTAACCTAACCTAACCCAACCTAACCAAGCCCAGCTTAACTTAATCTAACTCCAAATATCTTGTCAATTAAATGTCAAGTCAAGGGAACAAAATTAGTCCACTAATCTTCCTTCATTTTGTCCAAAAAGAACTTAAATTTAGTAAACCTCGTGGCTTTTTAAAGCGTCACTGTGAAAATGGTCTATAATAATAATAATTATTGAGGAGGTCCAGAAGCAGGCACAGCGCTCAGACCAACTAAGTCAGCTCATTGATCTTACTTCTACAACATTATTACTAGCATCATCGGGGAAAAAATGGTTTACAGTTTCAAACATTCATATCTTTACAGTTTAAAAAGATCTTAAAATATGATAAAATATTTTTAAATGGTTTCTCTGTAATTTCGTTCGGCTTCTCAAATGTTTTGTTTTTATGGTAGTTAGTTGTTATTATTAAAGCGATAAAGGTTATTATAAAAGATATACAATAGCGTTACTCCCTCGCAATATTAGTGACGTTTCTCTTTCGGTTTAGGAAGTACAAAATCTTTGATAAATGTTATATGAAAATGCATTTAAAAAGTTTGTTTTTCGAGGAAAAGGAGAATTGCGATGGCCGGGAATCGAACCCGGGTCAACTGCTTGGAAGGCAGCTATGCTCACCACTATACCACCATCGCATGAGATAAAGATTCTAAAAAAGCTGTATTAAATCATTTAATTGGTTTAATTTATAATATATATATATATATATATATATATATTACCCTAATACACGATAAAAGAGAAAATTAATCTCTCTCTCGAGTGCTTGGGCGATAAGAATAGATTAATTTATATTCTCTTCACGATAAGATGGCAAAAGAAAAAAGACTATAAAACAAAGAATACAAAAATATATATTCTTAAATATCACCTTCCTTTCTCTGACCTCATTCTTTAACTCCTGAGGATTACTTTAATAGTCCCTCTTCTCCCTTTGCCAAATTTGTTTAAATCCCTCCCAGTCACCCTGAAGAAGATGTAGTGATGATAACGAAACGTTGCCCTTTTAATTTCTTCCATACGTGTGCATACGTAATATTCTGATACACGAGTGTGATTTTATCAATGCAAATTTAATGATATCTGGAAATTTTTATCACACTTATAAATTTTTTTTTATTTAATAATACTGTTAGGCAATAATTGAAGAATGTTTCACTCCAGGAGGATTCTAGGAAGAAATAATTTAGTAGATGACACTTGCTCTTCCTAAAATAAATGTCAATGGACATTGAATTTAACGTTTGTTGAAATCAAATTGTTTTCAGAAAGTTGAAATTCTTTTAAAGTGATTATAGTTTCATCAATTGTATGAGCCGTGATCGTATAGTGGTTAGTACATTGCGTTGTGGCCGCAATAACCCAGGTTCGAATCCTGGTCATGGCAGTGTTTTAGGATTTTACGATGTCGTCGTAAACTTCCCTAAATGAAGAGTATTGAATATCTGATCTACCATTCTTGTTTTTTACATTTTCGGAAGGTTTATTTGTTCAATGAATTCGTAATGTAAAAATTATTTTAAATGTCAAAGAGACGTATTTTTTATAGTTTAAACACTTTCGCTCAGATTTTGGAACTTTTTGTCATCGGTAGTCAAGAGTTACAAGAAGTTACAAGGACAAAGACAAGATGAAGCCTGAAGTCCTTGTAACTCATTGTAATTCTTCACTACCGATGCAAACTTCCAAAATCTGAGCACAAAGGTTTAAACTGCAAAAATTACGTTAGGAATATACATTTTAAAACATAATTACAATTTTTATATTTAATGAAAGTATTGTAATATCCATTTTTTTGTTTTGTGTGTGTGTGTGTGTGTGTGTGTGTGTGTGTGTGTGTGTGTGTGTGTGTGTGTGTGTGAGAGAGAGAGAGAGAGAGAGAGAGAGAGAGAGAGAGTTACAAGGACACGAGGAAGCCTCAAAGACCTTCCGGTCCACTCTGGGAGGTTCCTCTTATTAAACAAGTTTATTTTTCTTTCAACTATCCTAGCAGTAGTAGAAAACTGGATAGAAAAGTAGGAGAGAGAGAGAGAGAATATATTGTTCACTAAAATTGAATCCATCAAATATTTATATAAAAAAGAAAATAATTAAAAATGTTTCGTTCAGTTTCAGATTTAATCATTGTTTCCAAGAACTTCATCAAATTTCAAAGTTCATTTCTGGATATTTTTTTAACAGAGTTCACATATGTGGACATTCAGAAGGTTATGTTAGGTTAACGTAATAAGTTAGATCAGATTAGACTCAGTTTGTTGCAGGGAAAATTTGCATTGAAATCACTTGTAGTTATCCAAAACGTACATCATATATACAAACACACACACACACACACACACACACCGTGTTGGCAATAAAAGATGCCAGAATGAAGAGTGACAGGAATGTAAATATACGAGTATAAGGTTTACACCCTCAATGTTCATTTTTCATGCTTCAACATCTTTTTCCGATTTTAAAATATTGCCGTGACCAGGATTCGAACCTGGGTTATTGCGGCCACAACGCAATGTACTAACCACTATACGATCATGGCTCGTTCAATCGACGCAATGACTGTCACTTTGAACACTTTTTTTTTAATCTTTTGAAAGCGAAAGTAGTTCATGAAATGAGATGTTCACTGTCCGTAGAGTTCCTGAAATAAATTTTATTAGTGAAAATGATGAACTCAAAATGTGAAGACTTCAATTGGCACAAAAGTCATTTCCATTCGACCAATAACAGTAAAAAAAAAGAATCTTAAAAACAAAAATAAAGTTAAAAAGATTAAAATTAACCGTATCAGTGTTAAGTGGAACTACTGTATAGGCAAACTTTTGCATTACCATGGAACCCATAGTTTGGATGGTTCATACGGCATAGAGCAGGAATGATGAATAGCCGAGATAACTGGATTAGATAAGTTTTAAATTCTTTGTATTGATGTTTAGCGAACATTTGCGAAGCTGAGCATTTTGGAGGTTAGTGATTCATTATTCTAAAGGGTCTTTTATAAAAAAATATTTAGTGTTGGGAGAGTACCTTTTTTATATAATTATCACAAAGCTGCTCCCCATAAATATTAGTACAGAAAGTACGAAAAAGAATATTTAGCTTCGCTTATACAGAATTTGAAATTATTATTATTACGTTTGTTTTAACCCAGAAACTTCGATATTGTTTTCTTATGTCTGAGCCATTACTGAATGAGAGTTGGTAATGATGCGATTCGCGTATTCAATTTTTTCCCCATTTGCTGAACTGGTTCACCCTTTATTTTGAAAAATATTAGCAGCTCACTGGTTAGAGATTTTGGGATGGGAACGCATAACCCAAGTTTTTATAAAAGCGAAATTAATATACAGGGTGTCCCATAAGTCTGGCATCATAGGAGAAATTCATATTTTTCTATTTCTACAAACCATAATTCATATTTTTCTCTTTCTACAGGCCATAATGTCTGAGCAAGGAAGAACGAATCCAGATAATTCTACTCATAGGAAATCGGAGTCAAATATACGAGTATAAGGTTTACACCCTCAATGTTCATTTTTCATGCTTCAACATCTTTTTCCGATTTTAAAATATTGCCATGACCAGGATTTAACAGACTGCATCCAGACCGCGAGCCAATAACATAGAGTTGCGTTAGCAGACTTGTTGCAAAGTTTAAGGAAACAGGATCCATAGAAGATAAACCACGCAGTGGACCTTCAAGGAGCTCCACTGACGATGATACAGTAGGGTGTGTCGAATTTTTCAACTTTCAAATTCCAAATATGAGGGGTGCTAAAAAGTTGCAGCATGACTTAGGAATTCTAAAGATATTTTTGTTAATTTAATATAATTTAGTTTTGCTTGGTAAGAAGCTACATAAAAATAGTGACTTTTTTGACTTTTTTGTGGAATTATATAATTAATTATATATTAATAATTATATATGCTGTATATATAATGCACTGCTGTTTTTGCTTATTTCACAGGTTGAAACATATTCATCAGTGTGCTGAAGTACTTGTCCGTCATGCTACCATCCTAACCATTGGGAATTGACCTACAATGGCTTCTAAAAGGAGGACAAGACTGGGGACATTCACACATATGAGCAACTAATTGGAACTGGTAGAGAGTTGTTGCCCTCTGAACTCCCAACTCTGCGAGACGTTCTGAAATATGGGCTACTGCTAAGAGAACAAAGTGGTGAGGATGTGAGAAACTACCCAGCAGCCAGTCTTGCAAAGGACATTTACCCTAAAGTGCTTGAAAAGTGGGAACGAGCAAACAGTTCTTTTGTAGCCCCCGTTGTAAATTCACGAGTCACAATCTTAAACAAGATCCAAGAGAGCTGGGAGCAGGCCAAAAACATATCTCTTGGGAGAGGAAAGCTACATGTCAAAGAGGCTTTCATTGCAAAACTTGACAAGCTTTTTGACATCCTCAGTTGCAAGTGTAAAATTGTTCTCTGCTCTGACTTTGGCTGCTTTGCAGATGCTGGTTGCAAAAACGAAACTCACATTAACTGTACATGCCCTAGGGAGATGAAGATCCCTGTGAAGGAACTTACTTTCATTAAAGGTCAGAGAGACAAGTCTGGTTCTATTGGACCACATCAGTTGGCTTGCCAGATCAACCTGAGCACAACAGACAAGTCAAAAAGCAGAAGCGGCAAGAAGACGAAAGAAGAAGGCTTGCTGAATATAAGCAGACAAGTAAGCAGGATGTTTCAATGCCATCAAATGAAATATTTCTCTGATGATGAAAATGAAGAACAAATAGCTGATGCTCAAGATGGAAAGGATGGAAGTTATGAAGTGACATTAGAAATACCAAGCACGTCTTCAACTTCCAATAAAAAGCCAGAGTACAACACATTAGAAATACCTAATGTTGCTATGCATAGCATCAGATATGGTGTTGGCCTTCGTGCCACAGCTGCCGTCACCACTGCTGCCTTTATGGATGCTGGCTTGATCACTGAAGAAGACAAGAGACTTGTAGTTGATCACAATAAAGTCAAGAGGGCCCAAGAAAAAGTTATGAGATCCCTGGATCAGGAATTTGATGGTCTTTGTAAGAAGGGTGAAATTGACTGCATCTTCTTTGACGGCCGTCAAGATACAACTAAAGTTATGCTGAAAGCAGACAATTCAGATCGTCAGTTCCCCAGCATCATCAAAGAAGAGCATTATTCTGTGTGCAGTGAGCCAGGTGGAAAATATCTCTACCACTTCACTCCTGAGAAAGGCTCAACGAGAAAAAAACCTGCTGAAGTTATTGCTGATAATCTTGTAGATTTCATGAAGAAGAAGGGCATTGATAAAAGTCTGCAGGCCATTGGAGGTGATTCTACAAATGTTAACACTGGCTGGGAGGGTGGTTCCATGCATTGGGTAGAGGTCAAGCTTTGCCGTAAGCTGATCTGGTTGGTTTGTGCCCTCCACACTAACGAGTTACCCCTGCGACACTTGATCACAGCACTGGATTGGAAGACCTTGTCTAACAACAAGTGGACAGGTAACATTGGCAAGATGCTAGACACTGCAACGAACTTGAAATTGATCCTTCATTCACCAAACTCTCAATTGGAGAGCCTCTTACTTCACCGAGTGACAATGTCGTAAAGGATCTCTCTACTGATCAAGCGTACGGGTATAGGATCACACAGGCCATAAGGACAGGAGAACTTCCCACAGATCTGGCCCTTCTTGAAATTGGTCCAGTGAGCCATTCAAGGTGGTTGACAACAGCAAACAGGCTTTGTCGCATATGGGTTTCAAAACATGGCCTTAAAGGCAAAACCCTCAACTACTTAAGACTGATAGTGGAATACATTGTTGGTGTGTACTACCCCTGTTGGTTCAACATCAAAGTAAAACACTCTTGGGTGGAAGGCCCACGCCACATCTTGTTTCAGCTGCGGCTAGTTAGGCTGCAAAAGAAGGCTGTAGTGGATGCTGTTTTGCCAACCATCAAGCGCTCAGCATGGTATGCATTCAGCGAAATGATAATCCAGACACACTTGTGCTCAGATGACAGTGAGGAGAGGAGAGCTGGTGTCCAAAAGATTGTTGACATGAGGGGTGGAGATGATGACACACTTGGAGATCTTTCTGTACGTCCCAGGAAGACACCTTCCATCAACCCCAGTGCTTCTTCCGTGTTGGAGCTGACAGACTGGTCTGACTGGGTATTTGAACCTCCTTTGACATGTAAACTGACTACAGCGGAAGTAAAGAAGTTCTTTGACAAGCCTATGCAAGTTCCACAGTGGCCCTGTCATGCTCAGTCAATAGAGAGGTGTATGAAACAAGTCACAGAGGCAGCAGGCAGGGTGTATACACATGAGAAACGTGAGGGCTATATCAGAGGCCAAGAAGCAAGTCGGCGGCTGATGTCCAAGAACGAATCAAAGCAAGACTTGATGAAACTTGTCGTTTAAATATTTTTTTTACTGATGTCATTACTTTCTAATGTTGTTTTATGATTACAAGGATATGTTTTCTGATTACTAGGATATGTTTTATGCAGAGAAATTAAAATTTTTATAGCATTACCTGACATTTTGAGAAGCTAAAATTAATAAATGTTTTCCGAGAGCAATTTATGTGCTTTTTAATCAAACGTAGATTTACCAAGCTAAGTGTTGAGCAATCACAAAAATAATAGCAGATTTGAATTCTTCACATCCAAAAACATATTTTTAAAACCCCTCAGTGAAGGAATTGGCAAAAATTAATTTTCACCTCCCAAATTGACACACCCTAATGATACAGCGACTGCTATCCTGGCTCATTTTAACAGAAGTCCCAATAAGTCTCTTCGGCGATTGTCCGCCGAGACAGGAGTGTCGAAAAGTAGCATCCATCGCATTCTTCAGGCTCACAAATGGCATCCATATAAACTTCAGATCCTACAGAAATTAAGCGAAGATGATCCCGACCGGCGGATGGAATTTTGTGAACGGGCTACGGAACAATATGTTCGGGATGCCAATTTCCCGTCCACCATTCTGTTCAGTGACGAGGCTGTTTTTTATGGAAATGGTGAGGTAAATCGACAGAACACCCGCTACTAGTCTCAAAACAACCCTCACTGGTATACCTCTTCAAAGGAACAAGGTGCATCTCGGGTGATGGTATGGTGTGGCATTTGGAAGGATCGCATCATAGGCCCCCTCTTTTTCGATGAACATGTCACTGGAGGCACCTACCTACGTATGCTCAAGGAAGAAGCATTTCCCAGTGTCTTGAACGAAGAAGGAAATTTCCCAAAAATGGTTCCAGCAAGACGGCGCTCCTGCACATTACAGCACCCAAGTAAGGGAATACCTGTACCAACAATTCCCTGGTCATTGGATAGGACGTCGAGGGCCTGTGGAATGGCCAGCTAGAAGCCCGGATCTCACGCCACTAGATTTTTATCTCTGGGGCTACTTGAAAGAGCTGGTGTACGCAGAGAAAATTAGGAGTGTTGAACATTTGCGGCAGCGCATTGTTGAGGCATGTAACACCATTACTCCTGACATCATTCACCGTGTGCTTCCTGACTGGGTATCACGTCCAAATTTGTGTATTGAAAACAATGGTGGACATATTGAGCACGTTCTGTAAATAAAAGCTTTTGTTTTGCCTTTTTTTATTATTTTTCCTATGATGCCGGACTTATGGGACACCCTTTACTATATCCGAAAATATAACTTGTAAATTTTTTTTGTTATATAATTCAAAGATATTTTTACCTGTAGGGGCTTATTAATACCATACCACCTGTATAGACTAAGTTATTTATTCTTATACAGGGTGTACATAAAGTCAGGATCTATTTTTGTGACAATTATTTTTTCCTATTTTTCTTTTCAGAAGCCCTTAGAATGAATACAGAAGAGCGTGTGGCAATAGTAATTTGGCGAATCGAGGGAAAGAAATACAATGACATCAGAAAGAAGTTTAGAAGGAGATTTCATAAGCCGGGGCCAATAGACAAAACAATACGAAAATTGGTGAACAAATTTAAACGAACGGGATCTGTAAATGATGAAGTAAGATCAGGACGACCGTGTATGTCAGATCTTACCGTGAATGCAGTACGCGGAATTATCACTGAGGAGCCACGTACGTCCGTTCGTGCTGCATCACACAGACTCGGCCTCCAGACGTCATCTGTGCACAAAATTCTGAAAGTTAATTTGCAGAAGAAAAGCTATCATTTGCAGGTTTTACATGATTTACATGAGGAAGATTTCCCTCGACGAAGTGCAGTGTGTGCTGATCTCGTAGAACAAATCTGGAGTGATAATTTAATGGACAACATTCTCTTTAGTGATGAAGCCACTTTCCATACGTGTGGAAAAGTAAATCGCCATAACTGTCGAATTTGGGCAGATGAAAGACCGAATGATTTCGTCCAAAATTGGGAAAGAGACTCACCTAAAGTTAATGTCTGGATGGTTTAACAAAATCTAAGGTTTATGGTCCTTTTTTCTTTGCTGAAGCTACAGTTACGGGGCTTATTTATCTGGACATGTTGCAGCAATTCCTTGAACCTCAGCTGATTGGGGATAGGATTGTTAGTACCGTCGTCTATCAACATGATGGTGCTCCTTGTCACTATGCCAAAATTGTTCAGGATTATCCAAATGGACGTTTTCCAAATCGCTGGATCGGACGCGGAAGCAACAGACCTTGGCCAGCGAGATCACCAGATTTAATCCCTTTAGATTTCTTTGCATGGGGCTTTATCAAATCGCACGTCTATCAGACGAAGATTACGAGTCTTGAAAACTTACGTACACGTATACGAACTGCTGCAGATAACATAACCCCGCAAATGCTCCAGAATGTGTTTAGAAATGCTGCGGAACGATTTGAGCTGTGCAGGGATACTGATGGGCGTCACGTCGAATCCTACTCTTAATTATTTAATAAATGTTACCACTTTATCATTTTATGATTGAATTCCATATAATTTCCAAGTGCTTCACAAAAATAGATCCTGACTTTATGTACACCCTGTATTATCTATGCAAAATTCTACGGGGTGCGTATAAAGTAACGCGAGTGAAGAGACAAATCCGATTTGAACTAGTTTAAACTAGTTTCAACTCGTTTTTTTAACTTATAAAAACATTTTCAACACCTCTTATGAACCTTACTATCGAATATATTGTTATAAAGTAGGTGTAATAAATATTACTCGTCCATGTTCAATCGCGTTAATATAATTCAAATCGGATTTGTCTCTTCACCCGCCTTACTTTATACACACCCTGTACCTTAGCCACTTTAAGTGGTATAACATGAATACACACATTCAAGAATAGAGAAGAGAACAAATTACAACATTTGCCTGTAGTAATTGTTGTTCAAATGATTCTCAATATATATACACACTCGTGTATATGATTTATAGCGTTATAATATTCATATACAGATTGGCTAAGAGCAGAAATAGAGCGACAAAAGACTTTACACAGGTAAAACAAATTAAGGGAAGGGAGGGGGCGGTGCTGCAAAGAGATGAAGAGATAAAGGATAGATGGAAGGAATATTTTGAGGAATTATTAAATAAAGAAAACCCAAGATCTTTCTATGAGGATGGATTACCAAATGTAGCTATGACAGAACAAGTGGGGAGGATGGAAGTGAGTCGTGCTCTGAATAGGATGAAAAATAACAAAGCGACTGGCCCAGACGAGATACCAGCCGAGGCATGGAAGGCACTGGGAGATGAGGGGTGGATCTGGTGTGGGATCTAATGCAGAAGTTGTTTGACCAGGAGGTGATTCCGGATGAGTGGCGGACCAGCATCATAGTGCCTATATTCAAAGAGAAGGGAGATGTACAAGATTGCACGAATTATAGAGGGATCAAGCTAATATCACATACAATGAAGATATGGGAGCGAATAGTGGAGAGTAGGTTGAGAGACGAAGCGGAAGTGTCAGTGGAACAGTTTGGATTTATGCGGGAAGGAGAACGACAGATGCAGTTTTTGCATTGAAACAGTTGGCAGAGAGGTACAGAGAGGGGCAGAAGGCGTTGCACATGGTTTTTATTGACTTGGAGAAGGCATATGATAGGATACCACGGCAGGAAGTTTGGAGATGCTTAAGAGAAAAGATGGTACCGGAGAAGTATGTTAAACTGATCAAGGGGATGTACAGGGGAGTAACAACTAAGGTGAGGAGTAGCGTGGGTGTGTCAGAGAGCTTTGGGGTGGAAGTTGGTCTGCACCAAGGATCAGCTTTGAGCCCCTTCCTTTTCAATGTGGTATTCGATGTGTTGACGGACAGGATTAGAGGGGAGGCGCCGTGGTGCATGATGTATGCAGACGATGTTGTGTTGAGTGGGGAGACGAAAGATGAGGTGGAGCAGCAGTTGGAAAATTGGAGAGAGGCGTTGGAAAGTAGGGGGATGAGAATTAGCCGAAATAAGACCGAATATATGAGATGTGATGTGCAGCAGGACCGAGGAGGGGAAGTGACATTGAGTGGAGAGCGTGTTAAGACGGTGGAGTATTTTAAATACTTGGGGTCAACAGTGGATGCAGAGGGGGGAGCAGAGAGAGAGATAAACTGTAGAATACAGTCGGGGTGGAAGAACTGGAGAGACGTATCAGGGGTGCTCTGTGATAAGAGGGTCCCAGTGAAACTGAAGGGAAAGGTATTCAAAACAATGGTGAGGCCGGCAATGTTGTATGGAATGGAGACTGTGCCAATGAAGAAGAGCAATGAAAGAAAAATCGATGTGGCTGAAATGAAGATGTTGAGATGGATGTGTGGAGTGACGAGGAGGGATAGGGTCAGAAATGAGCATATAAGAGGGACAGTGAAGGTGGCGGAAGCATCTAAGAAGGTGCAGGAGGCCAGGCTGAGGTGGTATGGACACGTCAGGAGAAGAGAGGAGGAGTATGTGGGGCGCAGAGTGCTGGAGATGGAGTTGCCGGGACGGAGAAGAGAGGAAGACCGAAGACGAGATGGAGGGACTGTGTGGTGGCGGACATCAGGGAGAAGGACTTGGAGGAAGACGTGGTATACGACAGAGGAGAGTGGAGAAGACGAACCAAAAACAGCGACCCCATGTAAAGATGGGATAATAAGCTGCGGAAGAAGAAGAAGCGTTATAATATTCATACTAGATAAAAGCAAGAAGTCCTTTGATTAGATCGTATTGTCATACTAATATTTTTCTTGGATGGAATGATTTTATTGCTCCCCCGAAAGGGAATCCAAAGAAATTTATGATTTATGGCGTCTTCTTGGCAGAAGAGCGTAAGATCAGTTTACATCAGGGGTGGGAAACCTGCCGCCTGCGGGCGTAACGTGTAGTTAAATTAGTGTAATTTAATTGCCCGCGGACAGTTTGATTACACTAGGCAACAAATTTCAACTTTTTTTTTGTTACAGACACGTGAACTACTGATTCCTACTAAAGCGCTGATGCTGATTTCAGATCTGATATCAAAATTTCTCTATCACGTCCAGATTTTGTGTAACCGAAAACCCCTATTTTTCATTTTTTTTCTCACCCGCTTCTATTACGAAAGCCGTCTAAGCTACTTTTCCGTGCCACGTTTTATGTTAAGCATACTTAAATAATTAGTGAACAGGGATGTCTTTCCTCCTTTATTCTGGCTTAAGACAGACAGCGGAATTGAATTCCGCTGGCGGAGTTACCACCCCTGCGCCCAACCATCCACCCAAAGCGCGTTAGTATTTTGTTACTACTGAAAGGCAAATTCCTGTTCTTAAGTGAAACTTTGGTGTGTCCTCTTCCTTTGTCGCTTGTAGGATGACGAGCTCTCCTTCTGCAGGAACCAACAATAATCTCCCATCATATTTGGGTTGAAATTACCTTGGTATCTGTTTTCCAAACTGAGATCTGTTGGTGGAAGCGCTCACCATGCTCGTCACTTACAGCCCCAAGGTTGGCCGGGAAGAAGTCAAGATGAGAATGTAAAAAATGAATTTTCAAAGACATTCTGCATCCCATTATTTCATAAGATTTAAGCATGTTTTCTACGAGTTTACGGTGGTTTTCAGCTTTGTGGTTTCCAAGAAAATTTTTGACAACTTCAACGAAAGATGTCCATGCTCCTAGTTCATTCTCATTTAGGTTAGATGGAAACGATGAGTCGTGGATGACACTGCGGATCTGTGGTCCAGTGAAAACTCCAGCTTCTAGCTTAGCATCTGTCAATATTCCTTTGAATTTATCCTTTAAATATTGGAAACCACTACCTTCATGATCCATACCCTTCACGAAATTTTTCATAAGGCCAAGTTTAATGTGAAGTGGTGGAAGATGTACTTTCTGAGGGTCAATAAGTGCTGGGTGTTTCACATTGTATTTACCAACAACATGTTCAGTTCTAGATGGCCAATCATGTTTTTTGTAGTGGTTCTTGTCATCTCTGCTGTTCCATAGACACAAAAAGCACATATGCTTTGTGTAGCCCAACTGTAACCCAAGAAGTAATGATACAACTTTAAGGTCGCCACAAATATTCCATGTGTGGTCCTTATACTTGATGAGTCTTAGCAGCAGTTTCATCGATTCATAAGTCTCATTAAGGCCAGTGGCATGTGCTACAGGTATTGAAGGTTTTTCATTGCCGTTGTGCAGTAATACAGCTTTAAGGCTAGCTTCACTAGAGTCAATGAACAGTCTCCATTCTTTTGGATCATAGCGACAGCCAATCCCTTGCATCAGACCACTGATATCGTGGCAGAAACAAACGTTTTCTTCCTGTAAGTAAAATGATGAAAACTGCAAATGGCGATGGCGGAAATGGGAAACTTTGGTGTTTGGTTGGAGAAGATTAAATTCTTGAAGTCTTGAACCAAGCAACTCTGCCTTTTCTTTTGGTAATTCCAAATCGCGCACTAAGTCATTTAACTCCGCTTGACTTAACAAATGTGGGGAAATATTTGCATCTGGAACATATATGCCATCTTTCCCTGTTTCTATATCACTAGCAGAATCTTCAGATGAACTGCTGTCTGTTATCGTTGCTGGTGGAACTGGTGGTGGATTTGTTTCATCATGTGGTACTGGTTTCATTGCTGATTCGCAGTTTGGGTACGTGATCTTTGATTTGTTTTTCTTTGTGAAACCAGCAATCTTTGTCAAACAAAAATAACAATCATTGAAGTGATTTTTCGGCTCACGCCAAACCATGGGGACTGAGAACGGCATAGCTTTTCTTTTACCATTCATCCAAGCTATTAACATTGCATTGCACTGTGCACAGCAAATATGTGGTGCCCAGTCCCTCTGTTGGTCTCCTAACTTACAGTCAAAATAACACTTGTAGGCAAGTTTAATCTTTGTTGTTATGTTTCTACGTTGTGGCTTAGGTGTATATTGTCCACAGACAAAGCAGAAGTTGTCTGGGTGATTTACACAAGCACGTCTATTTGATGCCATTTTGAATTACCATACAATATCTGAAAAAACGTAGAAAGTAATTATTACGATGTGCAAAATAAAAAGAAATACACACCGTAGTACAAAACAAATGCTATAAAAACACACAAGTCACCACAACCTGTCACTTGCTCATCAGCAGAGAGCTTCACAACAACCGTTCTGCTTGACTGTCACGTAGCGACTGACCGTTGGGCCGTTGCCCGTTACTATGCTCTTGACTCAGTGTTGCCAACTCGGGATAAATTTTATTTATCAAAATTGTTCGAATTTGTATATAGTTGGCAAAAAAAAATTGCTTTAACCTTGAAAAGCAAGTTTCATATTATTGGCATTAAGCCGATTAAAACCAAAATCTGGACGTGGTAGAAAATTTTACTAAAAGTGATTTGCATTTTACACAAAATCTAGACGTGATAGAAAAAATCTAATTATAGATTTGAAATCAGCATACCGAAATTAGCTAGGAGCACCTATTTGGTCTTCTGTAACAAAATCTTTGTTGCCTAGTGTTATTTAAAGCAAGGGTTCTCAAATAGGGGTACGTGAGAAGGTTCCCAAATGGGGGTACGCGGCATCCTGCTTTGGAACTAACTTTCACTTGGAAAAGTACTCTCAAAAGCGATGTAGCGGCTACACCTTCTTTTGAGCAATTTTGAATAGTGGGGTAGTACGGGGCACTTGCCGAAGCCATCGAGGAGTACGAAGCTGAAAAAAGGTTGGGAACCCCTGATTTAAAGTCATAAAGTATTTACATCTTAATTATGTCGCAAACTATTTTTGAAGCTGCAATTTGCCCGGTAGAGATTATTTTAGTTGAAATTTTCCCGCCACACAATAAAGGTTCCCCACCTCTGGTTTACATGAACACAAGTAGAAATAAGGTCCAGTATAAGGCAGCCATACGATGGTGTAAGATGATTATATACGAGCTTCAAGCCTATGAAGCTAACTTAAGTGATAATGATAAATTTTGTTTGGAAATTTCTTTAAAAAAGCGACAGTGCCAGCAATGCTCTCCCATCAATAATCGCTGGAGTGTCTGGAAAGCAGAAACACTATTCAGACATTCTAAGCTAATAGTAAAGATAGAGTCAATCTTAATGTAGTCTGTAATGGAACGTCATTGGGCGTGGCCATTGAAAGTACTTGGACCACATGGAGTAACGAAGATTAAGAGTCTGATTAAGGGTGAAAACAGACTTTTCTCCAGACATAGAGGACTTATAAAATTAACATTTAAAGTATGCTAATGATGTGCTGAAACTTCGTGTCATTGTTTTTCTCATCCATGACAGTTCAGAGATATATCCCTACAGAATTCATGAGGGTATATATCATGCTCCTTGCCAAGTATGGGGATACTTTAATCAGGAATAATTACAGATAGATAGATAGAATAACCTTTATTAATAATAATAAAATAAATACAGTTTTTTCGATTTACAATGACATTAATAATTGTGAAGCTCGACTATTTATTTTATTTAATTTGGCCCTTAAGCTTTAGGCTTTACTGGGCACTTATTAAAAATTAGCAGCTAGTTGTTATTAATTAATAATAATAAATAAATAAATAAGTAAATAAGTATTATTAATAGTTAAAACATGTATTACAATATTAAACAATATTAATCTGTTGTTGTTGCACCCAGCTGCTCAAAATTAATTTAAAAACTTTTGCTTTATCAAGTAAATGATTATTTACAAATATCTCTTAAAGAAATTGATTTCAAAGGATCTCGCTTAAAAGATTTCTATATGTGTATAGATTGACAAAAATTGTATGTAAATACATTGGCAGTAACTAAACTATTTACAGTTGTTTCTTGGATATAAGCAATCTACAAGATAAAGTGAATTACAATATTTTCTTTGACAATTCAAAAGAAGAGAGTATTCCAGTGTATGTATTAAATACTGTACAGTGAAATTTTGGTACACCCACCAAACTTTTGCAATTAGATTGGCCAATATGTTTTCGGAGTGTTTCGAATCTCCCATGTTGGATCGTCATGTTGTTCGCCTCATGTTCTAAAACGTTGTCCTATTCTTGGTCTCTATGAAGACACCCCATAAAACGTAATCGACTTTAGATTCCCATTTTAGGGGAGCAATAAATTCCGCCCATTCAAGAGTAATCTTAATAAGGTAATTATAAGATTTGATCAAAAGGCTTCCTGCTTCCTTCAGTACAGATACTATATCACTACAATACCCGTCTTTGGAATTATAATACTGTACGAATCATTTGGACAGTAATTACTACGTGCAAATTACAGTATTTCTAAATTATAAAAAAATGTTCTTCTGTCCTTCGTTTATATTCTATTTCATGTCACGCTAAAGCAGCGAACAAGCTATTAAGAGTCCAGAAGGTTGACAAAAGTAAATAGACACCACGATGATTGTCCTCTAGAACAAATGGCATAGATTATCAACAGAATGCCAAAATGCGTGTCAGCTTTGCTTAATGCAAAGGGGACAGTAACCCGATTCTAAATATAATGACTCAGTAGATCCGTCATACGTTATTAACTTTTATTATCAAATAAAAAATTATAGTGTCTATTTACTTTTGTTAACCGTCTGTCTATCATTATTACGTGCACTAAACAAAATGATAACTTTAATTAACCGAGATTGGACAATAGGAATCACACAAAATATGAATATTCACACTTTGATTCCTTAATTAACCGTGCGATTGGACAATATGAATCACGCAAAATATGAATATTCACACTTTCATTCCTTAATTAACCGTGCGATTGGACAATATGAATCACGCAAAATATGAATATTCACACTTTGATTCCTTAATTAACCGAGATTGGACAATAGAAATCACGCAAAATATGAATATTCACACACTGATTCCTTAATTAACCGAGATTGGACAATATGAATCACGCAAAATATGAATATTCACACTTTGATTCCTTAATTAACCGTGCGATTGGACAATATGAATCACGCAAAATATGAATATTCACACTTTGATTCCTTAATTAACCGTGCGATTGGACAATATGAATCACGCAAAATATGAATATTCACTTTGATTCCTTAATTAACCGAGATTGGACAATATGAATCACGCAAAATATGAATATTCACACTTTGATTCCTTAATTAACCGTGCGATTGGACAATATGAATCACGCAAAATATGAATATTCACACTTTGATTCCTTAATTAACCGAGATTGGACAATAGGAATCACGCAAAATATGAATATTCACACTTTGATTCCTTAATTAACCGAGATTGGACAATAGGAATCACGCAAAATATGAATATTCACACTTTGATTCCTTAATTAACCGTGCGATTGGACAATATGAATCACGCAAAATATGAATATTCACACTTTGATTCCTTAATTAACCGAGATTGGACAATAGGAATCACGCAAAATATGAATATTCACACTTTGATTCCTTAATTAACCGTGCGATTGGACAATATGAATCACGCAAAATATGAATATTCACACTTTGATTCCTTAATTAACCGTGCGATTGGACAATATGAATCACGCAAAATATGAATATTCACACTTTGATTCCTTAATTAACCGAGATTGGACAATAGGAATCACGCAAAATATGAATATTCACACTTTGATTCCTTAATTAACGTGCGATTGGACAATATGAATCACGCAAAATATGAATATTCACACTTTGATTCCTTAATTAACCGAGATTGGACAATATGAATCACGCAAAATATGAATATTCACACTGATTCCTTAATTAACCGTGCGATTGGACAATATGAATCACGCAAAATATGAATATTCACACTTTGATTCCTTAATTAACCGAGATTGGACAATAGGAATCACGCAAAATATGAATATTCACACTTTGATTCCTTAATTAACCGAGATTGGACAATAGGAATCACGCAAAATATGAATATTCACACTTTGATTCCTTAATTAACCGTGCGATTGGACAATATGAATCACGCAAAATATGAATATTCACACTTTGATTCCTTAATTAACCGAGATTGGACAATAGGAATCACGCAAAATATGAATATTCACACTTTGATTCCTTAATTAACCGTGCGATTGGACAATATGAATCACGCAAAATATGAATATTCACACTTTGATTCCTTAATTAACCGTGCGATTGGACAATATGAATCACGCAAAATATGAATATTCACACTTTGATTCCTTAATTAACCGAGATTGGACAATATGAATCACGCAAAATATGAATATTCACACTTTGATTCCTTAATTAACCGAGATTGGACAATAGGAATCACGCAAAATATGAATATTCACACTTTGATTCCTTAATTAACCGTGCGATTGGACAATATGAATCACGCAAAATATGAATATTCACACTTTGATTCCTTAATTAACCGAGATTGGACAATAGGAATCACGCAAAATATGAATATTCACACTTTGATTCCTTAATTAACCGTGCGATTGGACAATATGAATCACGCAAAATATGAATATTCACACTTTGATTCCTTAATTAACCGTGCGATTGGACAATATGAATCACGCAAAATATGAATATTCACACTTTGATTCCTTAATTAACCGAGATTGGACAATATGAATCACGCAAAATATGAATATTCACACTTTGATTCCTTAATTAACCGAGATTGGACAATAGGAATCACGCAAAATATGAATATTCACACTTTGATTCCTTAATTAACCGTGCGATTGGACAATATGAATCACGCAAAATATGAATATTCACACTTTGATTCCTTAATTAACCGAGATTGGACAATAGGAATCACGCAAAATATGAATATTCACTTTGATTCCTTAATTAACCGTGCGATTGGACAATATGAATCACGCAAAATATGAATATTCACACTTTGATTCCTTAATTAACCGTGCGATTGGACAATATGAATCACGCAAAATATGAATATTCACACTTTGATTCCTTAATTAACCGAGATTGGACAATATGAATCACGCAAAATATGAATATTCACACTTTGATTCCTTAATTAACCGAGATTGGACAATAGGAATCACGCAAAATATGAATATTCACACTTTGATTCCTTAATTAACCGTGCGATTGGACAATAGGAATCACGCAAAATATGAATATTCACACTTTGATTCCTTAATTAACCGAGATTGGACAATATGAATCACGCAAAATATGAATATTCACACTTTGATTCCTTAATTAACCGTGCGATTGGACAATATGAATCACGCAAAATATAAATATTCACACTTTGATTCCTTTATTAACCGAGATTAGACAATAGGAATCACGCAAAATATGAATATTCACACTTTGATTCCTTAATTAACCGAGATTGGACATAGGAATCACGCAAAATATGAATATTCACACTTTGATTCCTTAATTAACCGAGATTGGACAATATGAATCACGCAAAATATGAATATTCACACTTTGATTCCTTAATTAACCGTGCGATTGGACAATATGAATCACGCAAAATATGAATATTCACACTTTGATTCCTTAATTAACCGTGCGATTGGACAATATGAATCACGCAAAATATGAATATTCACACTTTGATTCCTTAATTAACCGAGATTGGACAATAGGAATCACGCAAAATATGAATATTCACACTTTGATTCCTTAATTAACCGTGCGATTGGACAATATGAATCACGCAAAATATGAATATTCACACTTTGATTCCTTAATTAACCGAGATTGGACAATATGAATCACGCAAAATATGAATATTCACACTGATTCCTTAATTAACCGTGCGATTGGACAATATGAATCACGCAAAATATGAATATTCACACTTTGATTCCTTAATTAACCGAGATTGGACAATAGGAATCACGCAAAATATGAATATTCACACTTTGATTCCTTAATTAACCGAGATTGGACAATAGGAATCACGCAAAATATGAATATTCACACTTTGATTCCTTAATTAACCGTGCGATTGGACAATATGAATCACGCAAAATATGAATATTCACACTTTGATTCCTTAATTAACCGAGATTGGACAATAGGAATCACGCAAAATATGAATATTCACACTTTGATTCCTTAATTAACCGAGATTGGACAATAGGAATCACGCAAAATATGAATATTCACACTTTGATTCCTTAATTAACCGTGCGATTGGACAATATGAATCACGCAAAATATGAATATTCACACTTTGATTCCTTAATTAACCGAGATTGGACAATAGGAATCACGCAAAATATGAATATTCACACTTTGATTCCTTAATTAACCGTGCGATTGGACAATATGAATCACGCAAAATATGAATATTCACACTTTGATTCCTTAATTAACCGTGCGATTGGACAATATGAATCACGCAAAATATGAATATTCACACTTTGATTCCTTAATTAACCGAGATTGGACAATATGAATCACGCAAAATATGAATATTCACACTTTGATTCCTTAATTAACCGAGATTGGACAATAGGAATCACGCAAAATATGAATATTCACACTTTGATTCCTTAATTAACCGTGCGATTGGACAATATGAATCACGCAAAATATGAATATTCACACTTTGATTCCTTAATTAACCGAGATTGGACAATAGGAATCACGCAAAATATGAATATTCACACTTTGATTCCTTAATTAACCGTGCGATTGGACAATATGAATCACGCAAAATATGAATATTCACACTTTGATTCCTTAATTAACCGTGCGATTGGACAATATGAATCACGCAAAATATGAATATTCACACTTTGATTCCTTAATTAACCGAGATTGGACAATATGAATCACGCAAAATATGAATATTCACACTTTGATTCCTTAATTAACCGAGATTGGACAATAGGAATCACGCAAAATATGAATATTCACACTTTGATTCCTTAATTAACCGTGCGATTGGACAATATGAATCACGCAAAATATGAATATTCACACTTTGATTCCTTAATTAACCGAGATTGGACAATAGGAATCACGCAAAATATGAATATTCACTTTGATTCCTTAATTAACCGTGCGATTGGACAATATGAATCACGCAAAATATGAATATTCACACTTTGATTCCTTAATTAACCGTGCGATTGGACAATATGAATCACGCAAAATATGAATATTCACACTTTGATTCCTTAATTAACCGAGATTGGACAATATGAATCACGCAAAATATGAATATTCACACTTTGATTCCTTAATTAACCGAGATTGGACAATAGGAATCACGCAAAATATGAATATTCACACTTTGATTCCTTAATTAACCGTGCGATTGGACAATAGGAATCACGCAAAATATGAATATTCACACTTTGATTCCTTAATTAACCGAGATTGGACAATATGAATCACGCAAAATATGAATATTCACACTTTGATTCCTTAATTAACCGTGCGATTGGACAATATGAATCACGCAAAATATAAATATTCACACTTTGATTCCTTTATTAACCGAGATTAGACAATAGGAATCACGCAAAATATGAATATTCACACTTTGATTCCTTAATTAACCGAGATTGGACAATAGGAATCACGCAAAATATGAATATTCACACTTTGATTCCTTAATTAACCGAGATTGGACAATATGAATCACGCAAAATATGAATATTCACACTTTGATTCCTTAATTAACCGTGCGATTGGACAATATGAATCACGCAAAATATGAATATTCACACTTTGATTCCTTAATTAACCGAGATTGGACAATAGGAATCACGCAAAATATGAATATTCACACTTTGATTCCTTAATTAACCGTGCGATTGGACAATATGAATCACGCAAAATATGAATATTCACACTTTGATTCCTTAATTAACCGAGATTGGACAATAGAAATCACGCAAAATATGAATATTCACACTTTGATTCCTTAATTAACCGAGATTGGACAATAGGAATCACGCAAAATATGAATATTCACACTTTGATTCCTTAATTAACCGTGCGATTGGACAATATGAATCACGCAAAATATGAATATTCACACTTTGATTCCTTAATTAACCGAGATTGGACAATAGGAATCACGCAAAATATGAATATTCACACTTTGATTCCTTAATTAACCGTGCGATTGGACAATAGGAATCACGCAAAATATGAATATTCACACTTTGATTCCTTAATTAACCGAGATTGGACAATAGGAATCACGCAAAATATGAATATTCACACTTTGATTCCTTAATTAACCGAGATTGGACAATAGGAATCACGCAAAATATGAATATTCACACTTTGATTCCTTAATTAACCGTGCGATTGGACAATATGAATCACGCAAAATATGAATATTCACACTTTGATTCCTTAATTAACCGTGCGATTGGACAATAGGAATCACGCAAAATATGAATATTCACACTTTGATTCCTTAACCCTTTTATCGTGCAGTGTGATTTTACTGATTTTGTTCTGGTTAACGCCAGACGATTTTATTCAGTTTCGGGAAGACCTCTGTGCAGTAAAGGGTTAAAAGACGTTTGCTTAATCCTTTACTGCATAGAAGTCTTTCCGAGACTGAATAAAGTCGTCTGGCGTTAGCCAGAACAAAATCAGTAAAGTCACACTGCCCGACAAAGGGGGTTAAACTACTACTAGCGAAATACTGATTGACTCATCGAGTGTGATACCATTCATGTCACTAACGTAAGTAGCTATTCTTAGTTACCACTAAAATTTTATCGTTAACCACACTCATTTATTTCAGCAGTCTCACGCTCGTTACCCATTTCTATAAAAAAGCCGAGTCCACCTCGGCATTAAAGTCCCTCATTATTGTACAGTGAAAATATTATGGGTAATCTGATAATAATTTTGTGGGGAGGAGGGGTACTACCATTATTGTATGGCAAAAGCAGTTAACAATAAAAAATAAATATTATATACACGTTTATATTCTACAGGGTGTTCATAATGTGACGCAAGGGAATATGGTGTAGTGTACATGCATATTCACTTGCACCACTTTATAAACACCCTGTATAATGAATTTTCATCCTTTAAGTTTTATTGCGTTAGCACCAGAGAACTATTTTTTAATTAATTTAACTTTAGATGACACTGTCAATAACAACCAACTCAGTCGCCTCGTCACACACACACACACACACACACACACACACACACACACACAATTCTGCTACTACTCTCAGTAACTCAAGTTTTTTCTTCGAGTTAGGCATTTGAAGGTAAACACACGACGTGTACATTTGTACATACTATTTATGGACATTTTGTACATTTTCTATTTAAGTTAAAATGTCCTTGATTATGCGTTTGTTGTATACGTGCCCGAAAATCACAACTTCTGAAATCGTTTTAAACTTTACAATAACGTTTTAGCAAAACTTTTAGGTTTTGGAAGTTCTTGAAATGAAACCATTTCAGAAGTCGAAATTTTATTGCATTTTGATTATTTCCTCGACAATTTCTTTTCTTTCTCTTATTTTTCTGTTGTTTTAACTTCATATTATTTTTCATTAATATTTTTCTCTACATTTATTTCCTCGTTCAAAATTTCTCTTTCCTTTCGCGTTTAAATGTTTGTAAAATGTAAAATTTTACTTAGTGTTTTTTTTTTGTACACTGTAAAGTAGTAAAGTTTCATGTCGCATGAAAACTAAACCGTTTGGATCCCTGTTAATGTCAAAATAGTTTTAAGGAGAGATTTCTCTCGGAATTAGGTTCCAAACTAGGGACCGCACAGAAAAATATCATTAATAATAATAATAATAATAATAATAATATAATAATAATATAAAATGCATGAACGGGAAATTCATTTTGTTCACAATTATAACTATACGAGAGTACTGTATAATCAAATAATAAAATTCATTATAAAAATACAAAATAATACACAAACATTATACACACACTGTATATACTTCAAAGAGTATATAGAGTGCGTCTCGGAAGTCGCGCACCATATTTATAGGTACAGATGACATGAATCTGTGGTGCGCGACTTCTGAGACACCCTGTATGTAGCTTAACGCCAAAAACTATCCTTGAATATTAAAAAAAAATCAAGCTTATATAATCGCAAGAGAGAAAATTTTGCCCCCTCTAAATCTAAAAACGAGCTCAATCCCCGTTCAGCGAGTGCAATCGGCCAAACTTCTGGGAATTACTGTCGATTCAAACCTCTCGTTCAAAGAGCACACTGAAGATCTATGCAACAAATTAACCAAGGTCTCATTCGTAATTACGAAAGCAGGTGCAGTACTCCCAAAAACAAGTTCTTCGATTCATATACTTCATTATGGTGTACCCATACCTACAATACTACATTAGTGCTTACGAAAGTACGCGTCACTATTTCATACAGCCACTGGTGGTAATGCAGAAGAGAATACTCAGGAAAACCTATAAATCGAACAAGCATAATGAAGTACAGACAAAATGTCTCACGAGTTCCTCTCAAACTAGTAAAAATCTACAAACTAAACACCGCTTCATATATGTATCAAATAGTCCATAATACTATACCAGAAATCATTCAAAACAAAATATTTGCTTCTCAATCACAACACAGCATTAACCAAAGACAATCAAACACGTACATCAGAAAACCGAATTACTCCGTAGACTGTGCGACTAGATCCTTATCCTACGCAGGACCAAACCTTCGGAACACCTTCCATGAAGAGCTAAACAATCTAGAACATTAAAATCCTTCTAAAGAAAACTGAAAGTCAAATTCATCAAATTCATCAAGCCATAACATTGTATCCCCTCTCTTGTTTCCATAATAAAAATCAATCTATATTCCTAGATAGTAAAATAAAACAAAACAATAAAAGTAATAAGATAAAGATAAATATAGGCAAAGTCAACGTATCTTAGGTTGTTCAGATATTCAATTAACAAGATATTTAATACTTGCTTATTTAATATTCAATATTTTTAGCATTTGAAATCTCACCAAATGAGAATGTGTACTGTAATTTTAGCTGAATATCTACACGTATTTTATTATTATTAATCCTCTCTCTTCCAAATTATTGTTTTGAGCTAAAAGAAAATTTTTAACACTTAAAAATGTTAAAAATAGGTATGGAAACATAAACGAAACTTTGTTTAGAAATTTATTTATTTAATTACATTAGAAATTATATGATTCCATTGACGCTATCGAGTAATAAGAGAAACTAACATAACTTTGGTACTTTAAATGAAACAAAAGCAATATTTGCCCTTTGCTAAAGACAGCAGTAGACCATACTACTTCGAATGGAATGCATTAAAACAGTTTTTGTCCTTTGTTAAACGTAATGGTACATCACACTTTCTGCATTTTAGACGAGAGTAGCCCTTCATACAGTTTCTCCATCTCTTTTGGGGTTCTAAATGCTCAAGCCAATGTCCAAAACACTGCCAGATATTGCTATACAGTTAATTGTTATATTCAAATGCCATAAGGCATCATTGAAGCTAATCTGAGGAAATTACACGTACTTTTTGTTGATGATGCCATATGGAATCGCTAGGACAGAAAGGGTTAATATACGAGGCGCTCGGGCGAATAGAGGCGAATTAACCATTTCGGATTTTGGTTGATTCGCCTCTATTCGCCCGAACGCCTCAATTATGTCTAAAACTCTGCAGATAATTTCTATTTACGTTCTCTCTCTGTGTGTGTGTATCTTTAAAACTAATGTAAATACTGTAATCTCATTAATCTGCATTATCAAATAAGATTTACCAAATAACTCCATTCTGCCAATTAAAAAATTTGCTCATTAATGGCAGTTTTATGCTTTGTATGTATATGAAAGGCATTACTGTCTCATTTATCTGAATGTATATCGGGGCATGGATGAATATATGTATGCGGGTGCGTATATATTATATATATATATATATATATATATATACACACACACACAGGGTGTTTCACACAGGTCTGCCATAATTTGTTGGTTAATTTGGGAGGTGATATCGAGTAAAAAATTTAATACAACATAGGTGCTATTTCCAACCGTTGTGGAGCTACGGTCGTTTGAAGATGTGCAAACAACAAATTCCTATTTGTGTGTAATTCGATAGATGGCAGCACTGGTGGTAGTTTCGGTTAACGAAGTTACCACTACTAATCCTCAGTTTTTTCTTTCAGTTGGTTCTGATCGGTGGTACGAGACATTGCTGCGCTAAGGTGAACAATCAAAATGAATCAACAGTTCAACACCCGCTAAATACGCTGATATCCATTTCATTTATGGATTCTGTGATGGTAACAGCAGAGAGCAGTTGAAGAATATCGAAGACGTTTTCCGAACCGCCGAATACCGAACAGGCAAGTGTTTAGTGACACACACACCACAAATTATGGGAAACGGGGGCAACTGTTCCATGTAACCAAGAACATGTAACACGACGGCTCGTTGCTGTGGAGGAGCGCATACTGAACCGAGTACAACGTAGCCCAACTACCAGTGTTCGAAGGATTTCTCGACGAATTGTGAATCCGCATCGCGTGTATAGCGAACCATACATGATGAGTGTTTGTATCCCTATCATTTGCAACGTGTGCAAGCTCTTCAACCGGATGATTACGATAAACGTGTTCAATTTTGCCAGTGGATGGTTATGCATCGCCAAATTCTTAATCGCATACTGTTTAGTGATGAAGCACAATTCATTCGGGATGGAATTAACAATAGACGAAATTCCCACTCGTGGTCCGCCGATAATCCCCACGGTATCGTTGAAGAAAACTTTCAACACTGATTCTGGGTGAATGTTTGGTGCGGTGTAACTGGAGATCAGCTGATTAGACCGTTCGATGTGGAACAACGATTAACTGCTGATATTTATCTGAACTTCCTGACGAACGAATTGCGCTTTTGATTGAGGACGTGCCCTTGGAGACAAGGCGCAGGATGTTCTTTCAGCACGATGGGGCGACACCACATTTTAGTCGTCATGTTACGGATTACTTGAATCAGCGGTACGGGAATCGTTGGATTGGTCGTGCTGGTCCAATATCGTGACTCCCGAGATCTTCAGATTAATACTCCTATTTTTTCCCGTGCACCTTAAAACGTCCGTAGCTCCACAACGGTTGGAAATAGCACCGATGTTGTATCAACTTTTTTCCTCAATATCACCCCCAAATCACCCCCGAAAGTATGGTAGACCGGTTGTGAAACACCCAGTATATTCATTCTAGTCACGTGTACGTGTATACATACATTCCTTTTGCACCTGATGTATTGTATGTCAAGAACACGTATAAATACAATTATAAATTGTATTATTGATATTATTATTGTTTTTTACAATATTGTCCTACTACGCTATGCATGTTTAGGAATGCATTAACTGCTGCACTATATATATATATATATATATATATATATTATATATATATCTTTATATATATCTTTTTCATCCTGCACTCCATGGTACAATAAAATATTTTTTTAAAATTGGCTTGTAAAATTTGCCATGACCAGGATTCGAACCTGGGTTATTGCGGCCACAACGCAATGTACTAACCACTATACGATCATGGCTCCTGCAACCGATGAAAAGATTATCACTTTCGAAGCTTTTCAATCTTTTGAAACGGGTTCGATAATATCAAATGAGATGTTCAAGTTCCGTAGAGTTCATGCAAGCGTCGTTTATTCCTTTTGGAGTTATAATTTCTCCACAAAAATAATAATAATAATATTAATAATAGTAGTAGTAGTATAGTAGTAGCGACAGTAGTAGTAAGACTAACAGTATGATAAGTATCTTACATCTGACCTTCAATATGCTTTCGTTTTTTTGGCAAATTAAAATTAGGCAATGAAAATAATTTTACTTTTTGAAGACAAAAAACGATTTCGCATGAAAAATTGCCAGCGACATATAATAGGAAAAAAAAGATAGCAAATAAGTATATTACAGTTATAACAAATAGGTTACATAAGTTACGGGTTAACAGAGCCGAAGATCTCTAGGACAGTGATGAAGAAATCATTTCTGTAGTGTATGTTAGTGATGAAAGCCGGTATTGAAAAACTGGTATTTGGACAAGAGACACAATACCGATATCGTGATTATCGATACCGTGTTTTCGGTATTGAAGAACTGCCTATTGTTTTTATTGTGGGAGCAATCAGCAAATGTCAAGTTAACAAAGATTTTTTTTTGTAGGATTTTGTTGCCAATGTGAGTAGAAATAAACTCAAAAAACTTCACTTTTTTCTACGTGAAGGTCAAAATATGAAAATAAAAACCCACTCTAATAGACAGAGTTTATTTCCACAACAGTTTCGACGCCCACTGGCATCCTCCTCGGGTGAATACAGAAAAACGAGGAGGATGCCAGTGGGCGTCGAAACTGTTGTGGAAATAAACTCTGTCTATTAGAGTGGGTTTTTATTTTTGTGAGTAGACATAATGATTTATCTTCATACATAACTTACACATGCAGTATATCTTTGAGGGGCGTCATTAGTGTATGTCACAATTTATCATTTGTTATAATATTACGTTATTGACGTTATATGATGTGTCCGTTTTCTGAAAAGGGAAACTATCATCCAGAACTCTCGACTTAAACATCTGAAATCGTATAAATACGTATCGAAACGTTCAAAAACGTTTTTACACAATTCCAAAACCTTGCGTTGCGTTTTTAGATTCGTTATCGAGTTCATTCAGATTTCGAATTTCGTACTAGACGCTCGCAGTGGTTGATTGATGCGCATATTTCACGAGTTAAATTTTGTAATTTTGTTACGTGCGCATTGCAGTCTTGTGATATGGGAATAAGCTACTTCTTACTTTAAATAATCTACCCCTTCGAATCTATTACAAGAATGTCAAAAAAATCAATCGTGTGGAATTATTTTATTAAGAAAAATAAAGACGAAGCTGAATGTTCAAAGTGTGAAAAAGTTATGAAGCGCAGTGGGGGCTCAACTAGGGATTATCTGTTCATTTGAAAACAATTCATAATATAAATGTTGCCGAAATCAAGATAGGTGAAAATCAACAACATAAAAAGCAAAAAACTTTGGATACATTTATTAACAAAAAATCTATCGAAGAAGAAATTGCAAAACTTGCATGTGTTGATGGATTTCGCTTCCGCTCTATTGCCACAAGTGAATTCATTCGAGAGAGTTTAGCTAAAAATAAATATGATAAACCTCATCCAACTTCACATTCAGGTGTCAACATATGGTAGTTAGATTTCATGAAAGAAAGAAGGCTGAATTGATAGATCACTTTGGGAAATTAGCGAGTAAAGGAGTTCGATTTTCTATAACCCTTGATAAATATACCTCATTTCAGAATAAGAGATATATGAATATAAATGTTCATCAAGAAGACCAATATTGGTCCTTGGGATGGTGAGGTTTGGAAAAGATATTAACACCTGAACACCAACAATGCATTGCCCACGCTATTCATCTAGTAGTATAGCCGCAAAAGGGGAGAGTGCAAGAATGTTGCAGATTATTATGTAATGTTGCAAAGGGGGTGGGGGTTGTTGTAAAGGGGGGTGGGGGAAACTTGGAGGCGGCGTTATCCCCCAAGAGAGAGAGGAGGAGAGAAAGGAGAGAAAGGAGGAGAGGTGTTCACCTGGCAGGAGCCAAGTGCACATTAAGACTTCAGCCGAGTTGGCGTTGTTTTATAGGCTCCTAATCAGCCAGTTGGCGTAAATGGCTTGAGTTGCCAGATACCGCGATACCATTGTATACATTATTATAGACTCCTAATCAGCCAGTTGGCTGTAAATGGTTGTCAGATACCTCTTTTTAGCAGTATTATTGTATACATTATTATTATATACGTCTAATCAGCGAAGGGGGGAGAGGTACACATGCAGGAGGTACACATGCAGAGTACACACACACATACGCACACGTGCAGGAGGTACACATGCAGTAGTTACACATGCAGGAGAGAGAGAGCTGAGGGAGGGAGAGAGACGCCTGTAGGAGAGAGAGAGCTGAAGGAGGGAGAGAGACGCCTGTAGGAGAGAGAGAGAGACGCCTGAAGGAGAGAGAGAGAGAGAGTAGTTGCCTTTAAGGCATATTATTTTCGTTTTCCTAACCTAAGAGGCCACTAAGGGGTTACCAAAGGGCCAAAAAAAGAAGGACCAGAGGTCCTTGCTCGGCTGGAGCCGAGCTGGGAATGAGTCTTCACCAGCTTCTCGATCTTTTATAAGCCTCTATTCTGGCTGAGTTGCCAGATCACGCCTTGTATTGGGGTGCTGAGTTGCCAGATCGCACCATGTATTCTAATAAGCATTGTGTACCACAATATGGTAGATGAATTAAATAATTACACACTTCATTGAAATATAGATGTATATAGTGTTTTACAATAGATGTATATCGTGGATTATATGCAAAATATAACATTAACTTGAGCTTCCTTGAAGTTGAACTTATCGAAACAAATAACGTAGTTATCCATAATTCAACCAACCATAGAAAACAGAATTATAGAATATATAATATATATATATATATATATATATTATGAAAATCATACCAAGCGTATATTATTTTAAACTATACGTAAACCACAATATATATATTTATATAGTTAATCAGTTTGGAAGAATCAAACATATAAAATAACAGTATGTTTATATAGATATTCAATTGGAAGATTCAAAGACGGAACAAATAACGTAGTTATCCAACCAACCATAGAAAACAGAATTATATATATATATATATATATATATATATATATATATATATATATGAAAATCATACCAAACGTATATTATTTTAAACTATACGTAAACCACAATATATATATTTATATAGTTAATCAGTTGGAAGAATCAAACATATAAAATAACAATATGTTTATATAGATATTCAATTGGAAGATTCAAAGACGGAACAAATAACGTAGTTATCCAACCAACCATAGAAAACAGAATTATAGAACGATGCAATTCGAAACACATGAGCTTCATCCCTGCGAAGAAAATTGAAAAACGAAATTTAAAGAAACGAAGAAAGTTGGAAATACCCAAAACATAATCCGATAGAGGAAAGGATTTCCGAGAATCTGCCCAACTCGGTCGACCATATTTTACCTTTCTACGAGTCAAATCAAACAAAACCTCACCTCACTCCTTGTTTTCAGCATTCATTCATTTCACGTGTTTTATTGTGAATTTCATCCCATATATATATATATATATATATATATATATATATATATATATATATATATATACCCTTTGGATAACCTTTGGTTAGCTTCCGCCCGAATTGTTCATTCTGACGAAGGTCAAGCTTTCCACTCCACCTTAGACCTACAGTTTAACGTGGAACCATCAACAGCCCAGCGTCTTAACCACTAGGACACGTAGGGCACCCATTTATCTGCCAACCACTTTCTTTTATTATGTGTAATGACCACCTTAGACCTACAGTTTAACGTGGAACCATCAACAGCCCAGCGTCTTAACCACTAGGACACGTAGGGTACCCATTTATCTGCCAACCACTTTCTTTTATTATGTGTAATGACCACCTTAGACCTACAGTTTAACGTGGAACCATCAACAGCCCCGCGTCTTAACCACTAGGACACGTAGGGCCCATTTATCTGCCAACCACTTTCTTTTATTATGTGTAATGACCACCTTAGACCTACAGTTTAACGTGGAACCATCAACAGCCCGCGTCTTAACCACTAGGACACGTAGGGCCCATTTATCTGCCAACCACTTTCTTTTATTATGTGTAATGACCACCTTAGACCTACAGTTTAACGTGGAACCATCAACAGCCCAGCGTCTTAACCACTAGGACACGTAGGGTACCCATTTATCTGCCAACCACTTTCTTTTATTATGTGTAATGACCACCTTAGACCTACAGTTTAACTCCGAACCATCAACAGCCCCGCGTCTTAACCACTAGGACACGTAGGGTGCCCATTTATCTGCCAACCACTTTATTTTATTATGTGTAATGACCACCTTAGACCTACAGTTTAACGTTGAAACCGAATGTTATTTTTAAAATATAATTATGATATATTTCTTTATACCCTCTCGATTACATTAGTGACTAATGATGCGGGAAATTGAGTAAATGGAAATATTATTTTCTCGAAAACTATGGGTGATAGAAAACTTCTGAAACCATATTTGGAATCAATATCAAAAGTTCTATACGAATCACCAAATAATTTTCAAAGGAGAATAAGAGCATTAATTCTATTAGTGAAAATATAAAGATGCAATTACTCGTCCGTACCCGTTATAGCGGAATGGTACACGTCATAGCTCCACCCAGCTACATCGGCAGCCAATCACGACGAACATCTGGTCTTTTGGGCGGAGCTTGGCGAATGTGCATATAAAAGGGGATATTTTCAGTTGGGAGTAACAGTAGCTATTTTCGCATCAGTGAATAATCATTCCTCAACCATGGACCTGTACGTCTCCCCAGATTTGTATGAAGAAAGTGATACTGCAGCATTAACCGCAATTAGTCTTTTCAATGCGATTGATTGTGGCGAATTATTTTCGACGCAAACCGTAGAAGATATTTGCAGTGACGCTCCTTACAATCCGACGCAAGGGACTACCATAGAAATGTAAGTGTCCATAATTCGATTTTATATATATATGGAGAGTTGTAGTATTTCGTCAAATAGATACTAGTCAAAAATGTCAATCAATGTTATTTCCCCATCATGCTAAAATCGAAATTGGTAATCGAACCAAAGATATCTTCACATAATGGGGATCTGTCTGTATACTCTGTATATGTTTTAAAAGCATTATTCCTTTAAGGTCCGATGAGGATTTGACACGTGTTATACAATCTTTTGAAGAACCTCGGAATATGGATGATATACTGATCAGTCAGCAGTGTCACACATCCTCCACCATGGACCTGTACGTCTCCCCAGACTTGTATGAAGAACGTGATACTGCAGCATTAACCACAATTAGTCTTTTCAATGCGATTGATTGTGGCGAATTATTTTCAACGCAAACCGTAGAAGATATTTGCAGTGACGCTCCTTACAACCCGACGCAAGGGACTACCATAGAAATGTAAGTGTCTATAATTAGAATTTTATATATATATGGAGAGTTGTAGTATCTCGTCAAATAGATACTCGCCAAAAATGTCAATCAGTGTTATTTCCCCATTATGCTAAAATCGAAATTTTTATGGCGTTCACTCCTCGAACCAAAGATATCTTCACATAATGGGGATCTGTCTGTCTGTATACTCTGTATATGTTTTAAAAGCATTATTCCTTTAAGGTCCGATGAGGATTTGACACGAGTTATACAATCTTTTGAAGAATCTCGGAATAGGGAGGGTATACTGATCAGTCAACAATGTCACACCGAAATAATGTAAGTGTTTTTCGATCTTTTTGGGATAAGAAGACACAATATATTTTCATAAATTTATTAAATGAAAGAAATCAGTACAATAAACGAATATACCGTTACAAATATACGAACAAAAACATTATAATATACAACGAGTACGTACAATTGGAAAACGGTTTTTTATCTGTCTGCATACCATTTCATCGTTTCGGTGAGTGTGACACGGGTCAAATAAATTTAAAAAATTTATAAATTCTTTATCATTTGACATATGCATGAGAAATGAGACACAGTACATTCCGCAAACATTAGTAAAATATCCCTGCATACGAAATGGGTTCCATACAACTTCGGGAATATGTAACTGAGCGAGAAATTTTACAATAATAGGGTCACTCCAGGGTTGAGTACCGAGTGAATCAAAATAGTACAGGCGCTGTCTATTTTTAAAATAGACAGCGATCCAGTGAATCCCTTCATTACCGATGATGTCTGTGTTCACAATAAGACTACCGCATTCTCGCGTACTTGGCAAACTCAATGTTTCATTCTTCGCAAACACGCCGATAAATTTGGAACGTGTGACTCGCTCCATTACTTTCTGAAGTGTATTAGCATCCATTTTAAAAGTCAGTGATAACGCTTCTAAATCTATCTACTTCTATTAGGGCTTGCGATTCGAGATATACTAGTACACTAATAGGAGCGTCTATAGGCTTGGCGAATTCCAGCCGCACTGAGATGTTACCGCTCTGCTGTGGTGTTAAATGGGTATTTACGCTAGCAGATAAGTCAGGTGTAATGTCAAACGGATAAAGGTTAAATTGATCAATGAATTCTTCCTGCGTTACCCCATTACCAAGCTCATCACAATCACCTGCAATATGGGTCAGATTACTATAGGCTCTGGCACAAAGAGGTAACACAGCGTCTGATGAATAGTCCGTACCCATTGTTCCACCCAAAGCAGTGCCATTAACGTATAGAGTTATATTTTTAAGTCCGAAATTCTCGAATTTAAAGGCACTCTTTTTATATTTTCCATTCACCGAAGCGTGGTCCTGCATGCCGATTAATATCCTTTTAGGAAGATTTCCCAGGGCAATGTTTTCTATCTGCTTCGATGCCAACCCTGCAGGAACCGTATATAGTTTGATCTGCACTCTGTTAATAGGATATTTCACTGTAGCGTTTAGTAAATTTTTCTCAATTTCTAGTTGTTTTGGTGAACTTAATTTCACTCGCCGTACGCGGAGGTATGTGTCCATAATGTGAACCACAACGGACTTTGCACCCTCTTCTTGATTCGCATCCAGATTTAAGCAGATCTCAGGACTCGTGCGGGTGAGCTTTATTTTCATATCCACCCCGTTCACAAGCAACTTCTCCTGGAAAGTGAAATCTGTGTGCAACCGTCCAAAACACTCGTATATTTTCTTTTTAGAATTTTTAAATTTGTCCTTTATACTATTTTCATCTTTAGTTTGATAATATCCCTCCGCACTTAAAAAGGTAGCCTTCGCTTCTTTGGAAAAGTTGAGGACATTTTCCAAATAGGCTCGTAGATGATAGTACCCCGTGCCTGCCGATATGTTGGTCTGATTTAAATATACGTCACACTGGTTGAATATGGCGTGCAGAAAGTTTGTTTCAGGGTATACAGCATATTTGTCATCGCAGGCCGTTCCATCAGAATGGGCTATACGTAGCTTAGCGTACATGTGCACACAGCTTGGATCAAAAAAGTAAGGACCTGAGCTGGGTATCACGAATTCTATAGGTGCACTCGGTGAACTAATTGTGTTTAAAGGGTTAATTGTAATAAAGTCACTGTGCTCAATAGAAACTTGGGTTGGCGGGAGCTCAAAAAAGGACAGCTCCGATTTACAGCATTGTGAACTACATGGGTGGATGAAGCGTGCCATGGCGAAATAGTGACTCCTCTCTCGACAAGTGGTAAACAAACTATGATTCATGAGATCAATATCCTTAGCTTATATCAGTCAAAAAAGTGGTCAACCATAGGTTTCATTCGCTTACAGCATTTCTTTTTTGATAGCCTTTTACGTTTAATACCACGTGACCCCTTCTTCTTCCGGGGAGCCCTCTTCTTCTTCCCGCCACCACGCATTTTTCTCTTTGCATCTTTGATGATTTCGTTCCGTGTACGCTTTAAATGTTTTTTTAGAGCTTCTTTAGGTTTAGCCCCGGCCAATATGTCTTCTGCAGTGTTAAGGCCTGATTGTAGCGCTTTCCTTCCAAGGTATCTGGCACCCCTCTTCAGCAAAGGAACAGCCGTACGTAGTATGGATGAAAAAATGGATCCAAGTCCACTACCGCGCTGGTATCGCATCCCTCGATAGACGGTGAAAGGCTTTCTATCCATTATAACTCAGTGCGTCGAAAGTGTAGCTTCACTGTTAAGCTCCCGTTACCGAATGGGAAGTTTTCGCCCTCAATCGTTCTTATATATATTGTGATATTGGTTATTAAATTAGTTGCGACATTCACATAATGGGGCCTGTCATATGTAATACTCAAACTCCTTCCTCTATGGTTGGGGATGTGAGCAATGCGCAGCAGGCGTGCCTGGGTATCCCCAACAAACTGGTGCTCCACTATATTACTGTAAATATAGCACATGTCTGGGGACCTTTCAGCCAATTTCTCCATCTTCAATTGATACATTAATCTGGACAAGTTATACTGTGTCTCGTGAAATGTGTCTCTTTGGAAGGCTGCGCTATATCGGCCGTTGGTTAGAATTTTGAACTTTCTATGTTCTTTAAGACGTCTGTTAGTCTTTGATTTTAGGATTAGTGTATGTGCAGGGTTGTTTACGATTTCATATACTAAATCATTCGTAAGGTTTGAGTTTCTTAAACTCACGTTTAAGCCTCTCACAACATCCTCGGCCGAACCATATTGACCCGGCCCTAGTCTTACTTCTGTACTGTAATACCGTGTAATCTTAGTCCGAGCGATGCGCATAGTTTCATCCATAGCTACCCCAGCTTTTTCACACTCGTCAATGTCTCTAAGAATCGTAAAAACGGTTTCTTTATGTTCAATATTTAAAAAGACGGTGTCCAGCTGAATTTCGCATATCCCCACCTCATACGAATCACGACCCAATTCAATGTGCCCATGGAGTTCTGTTACAAAGTTGGCTAGCGTGTTGTTAGGGTGTACAGACAGGGACGAGGAGGACGGGAGTGTGACGTAGAAATGGTTAGGAGCCATGTTGCATACTATTTAAGCTTCATTATTGCATCAGCTTTTATATAGGTGTTGAAGCTTTCTGGGTACCCTAGCCATTTCACCAGGTACATTTTTCTCCTTCCTGAACCTTTGCTTCCTAAAATTTTCTCAATTTTAAACACATTTTTTTCTAAATTAAACGCAACTTTCTGCAATTCCTCGCGGTAAAAGCCTCCTGAGATTTCTTCCCCATTCAAATCTTCAATGTAATACATCATTATCACACCTTTAGGTCTCACAGCCCTAACTTTAAAAATCTCGCGTGTCCATCCTTGCTCAAAACCCTTTGCGAATTTATTCCCCGAACGCGACAGCCTTACATAATCATTGATTTTGAAGCGCACAGAGTGTGGTGGTGGTGGTGGTGGTGGTGGTGATCCATCTCTTCTCGGGAGCGTACCTCTTTCTAAAACTTCGTTAGGTGTTGCCCCAATCGTGCGATGGTGTGAGCGGTTGTAGGATGATGCCAATGATTCCAGAATGTCTAGAAATCTGTATGTGTTTTATGTGTAAAATAACGGTGCATGCGTTCCTTTATGGTGCGCTGAACTCTTTCAGCTAAAGAAGCCTTATGTATAGAATTGGTTGTGTAATAGCTGATATTAAACTCTGTCAACATATTCTGAAAAGCACGGCCTATAAACTCCTTCCCCATATCCGTACAAAAATAGCCAGGAACCCTGTTTTCTTTTAACATTAGCGTTTTGGTGGCTTTAGCAACTGTTTCAGGTGATTTATTTTTCAGAGGAACTAGCCACAGATATCTAGAGAACACGTCTATTATGAATAGAATGTAGCGGTAACCATCGTTATACACAGAATATCTTTGCATGTCTGTTAAATCTGCTTGCCAAATAGAATCAATCGAGGAAGCCGTTGTCTTGGCTGTTTTAAACCTTTTTCTCACAGGCTTATGAAGCGTATAAGCGTCCTGCTCCCTCAAAAATCTTTCAACATCTTTTTTTCCTACTCCGTAAACACTTCTGTACAGTCTATCTACGCCGCCGTAAGAGGATGGGGTAGAAATGTCATAATAGCGTTTAGTTAATACGTTAGCCATTTGCGTATTTTAGAGGCACGTGGGTAGGGTTGGTTTAACCTCTTCTTGCTCCTCTTCAAAGGTGTTACCGCCGGGGGTGACGGCGCCTTCAATTGTGTCACAGGCGTTGCATGTTCCAAGTCTTTTAACCTGTTCAGATTTCCTATCAACGTTTTAGGGACATTTATTTGTTGTAGTCTTGCTTTAATATGCTTCCATCCTGATGGTGATGGCCTATCCCACTTTCTCACCAGATCATGGACAATGTCTACGATATTCGATCCCTGTACCTTTGATCCTTCCACAATGATCTCCCCTGTATCGGTCCATTGTATGGCGGGATCCTCATTCAATAGATTATAAAGACTTAAGCCTTTACTCCTCAATGTAAGTGGGAGGGTATTTTTTAATACATGTTCGATATGTTGTGTGGCTAATCTTTTTGGTTGGTCAGCTGTGTCGCCGGGTACAGATCCTATGTCGCCATCGTCCCCCGTGCTGTGCCTAATAACCACAGGAATCTCTGTAGGGCTCTTATAATTTTCGTACTCGTGAAGAAATTTCTGCAGAGCTTCTTGGTATAAGATTCTTTTCTCATCAGGTGTTTTTTCACTGTTTAATAGGGCTAACAATTCGCTTTCCATTCTTTTAAGTCTGCTTTTACGGGGATCTAGATACGTGTCTGGATTCCTTTGCAGTGAGGCGTACACCTCGTGGGGAATCACTACCACTTTCTTCATTATATTAATCTAGTCAGTAAAGGACCCAAAACTGAAAATAAGATGGGGAGAAATGACCCTCCTGTTTGTACAATAATTCGCTTTTTCTTCGCTACAGTTTGGCTTTTACGAGCGAGTGCACGTATTATGTTCTTGTAGCGGCGTAGGCGAGCCTTCTGATGGGTTTTCATTGATACATTGCAATTTATAACGTTAAGACAGATTTCACAGATGCATTTTAAAAAGTCGGCATCGATATTTTTAATAAACATCTGCTGCATTGCCCGAGGCAGTCGATGATAGATTTTTATTAATTCACGGTATTTCTTTAGTCTCTTTGTCATTCTGGAATATACACCGTTTCAGGCTCGTTTGGAAATATATTCGTTCGCAGAAGCACTCTAAACGTGTTTCGCGGATGAAGGTCGCAAAGCAAATATCCGTAACGCGTGCTTGTAGCTTCTTTATAAACTTCCAAAAACTCCTTACGCTGATTCGGGAACATTTGATTGGCTAATACCCCAATTTGTGATACATCTCTACGTTGCGCGAATAAGACTAGATATTGCGTATTTAACGACACATCGCGCATGTATCTATTTTTGAAAAATAGATTCTGATTGATGAAGAACACGCTTATGTTAAGATGGTGGGAGAATACTGTAAATGTCTCGGCAAACGTTTTATCCATCTCCAACATGAGATCGTCAATTACAATGATTGTATGTTCATTTCCCTTTAACGAATTAACGTCATATACGCCTTTGTGGAACAAAATATCATCTTGGTACTCGTTGAACACTGATTGATACGTCGAATAGCACCATATAACTTTATGCACAAATTTCGAGAACATCTCCCCCTTTTCTTTAATGATTTTAAGCATAAACACAGTTTTACCACATCCTGTAGGTCCAGATATAATACATGTGGATGGGCTCGTGAATCTGAATTTTTCTACAGAGTCCATTTCTAACACGTCACACTCCTAAGTGAGTCATTTACAAAATATTACAAATTTTGAGTGCTGATCCTTATATTTCTTCTCCCACAGAACCGTGAATGACGATGAGGTAGAGCAGCCCATCATTACGGATGACCTCGACGACAGTGTAGTTGTGATCTCCTCCCCTGAACCCTCACCAGCGATACCGGTAACACGTCCAAAGCGGAGGTATGAGATACCCACGTCAGGTATAAAGCGACCGAAATACGCGTCTGTTGCAGCGGTAATAGATCCCCAACCCTCAACCTCTTACGCAACAACACCCCCAGCAGCACCTAATATATCCCCTTATTCATCCGCCGCCCCCCGTTCTGTTAAGTCTACAATAATAGAGCCCCAACCATCAACCTCCTACGCAACAGGGCCCCCATCAGCAGCACCTTCCGCTAATATATCCACTAATTCCGCCCCCCGTTCTGTTGAGGATGGTATAACGCTGGAATTGGTGCGATCCGCAGCCCCCACCCAGCCTTGACTAGAAATCGGTATAGAGTCAGGGTCGACCCTAGAGTCATGTATAGCAATGGTATTGAGCGCGGACTACGCCGGGTTGTAGAGCGTATTATAGAGTTTGCTCTTCAGAATCGTGACGAGCGTGAAGTCAGGACGAGTATGTCCTTTGGATTCGGGTCAGATGACGGTGATGTAGACGATTATTGGGTGATAGTGCCATTTAGACGTTTGGCGGCTGAAGATGTAGAATATATATTAGGGCGTATAATGCAAGCCGCCCAAAGTAGTATAGCCTTCAATATGGACAACTTCACGGTAAATATTGACCATGTATACCGTGTTGCGGGTCATAGTGCCATACCGTATACTCTTAACTTCAATTCTCAAGCTATTTATAGACGGCATATAAACGTCGATCGTGGTTGCGGCTTTATAGCAGTACTCTTAGCACGTATGTTTACTGTACAAAATACACGAACTCAAAAAATTTGGTTGCCTACAGTCGTGGAGCATGCCCGTAAACTAGCTGAAGACTGTGAACTTGAATTTGACTGTAATATGGGTCCTGAAGAGCTGAGAAGGGTAGAACAGGAAATGAATGTCCGCATAGTTGTGTTTGGGTTGGATGATCGTCGTAGGACTGTGTATGTTTTTAAAAGCTGTGTGAGAGATCGTACAAGGCCCCTACTTATTTTAGGATTGTCAGGGACAACGTATCTCCCCATCCGTAATATAAGGTGGCTTTACGCGAGTTATGACAAAAGTCGAAAATATGGGAGACATCATGATTTGTGTAAGGGGTGCCTCGAGTTTGCGGATGATATAGTGAGACATTGTAAAGAATGTCACATGGTATGTGAGCAGTGTAAAAGCACCAAATGTGAAAGCCGTGTAGTTGAAGCTGAGAAGAGAGACTGTGATGTGTGTAGACGCACATTTTTCAATAATAGCTGTTTTGATTTCCATAAATCAATTGGCACGTGCAGGAAAATGAGAATCTGTGAATGTGGTATGTTTCACACAATGGATAATTGGGGAAAATTTAAGCACAAGTGTGACGTAATTCACTGTCCTACATGCCAGGAGGAATATAAGGCGGATGGAGTAAAGCATGTATGTTATATGAAAGATGCTAAGCCTAAAAATAACCCCTGTATAACTGTATACTACGATATAGAAACATATACGAACGCTGAAACCAAAGAGGTAATTCCACATTTACTTGTGAGCCAGACTATCTGTGATGAGTGTATGGATATCGAATGTGACGAGTGCCCCAAATGTGGTAAACGGACAAACGTTTTTAAAACGAATGTCAGCGATAGTCCTGTGAAACTATTTGTGTCCTATATTGTCAAGTTAGCCGACAAGTTCAAAAAAATGACTGTGTATATTCTCGCCCATAACGGGGCAAAGTTTGACACGCAGTTCCTTTATAAGGAGTTGCTTGAACACGAATCCTCTGAGATATTTACAGGTGATCCATTGAAAAGAGGCAACAAATTAATACAGATGCAGATAAGAGGCAATGTACAATTTAAAGATACTTTATTATTCACACCTTGTAAATTAGCAAAGCTACCCAAGGTGATGGGAGTAGCAGCTGAAGTTTCCAAAGGATACTTCCCATACACTTTCCTCACCAGCGAGACTTTAAACTACGTAGGCCCACCACCCCCCAAACATTATTTTGACTGCATGGATGAACGTGAAGACTTTGATCGATACTACGACAGTTTTAATGAAAGTAACCCTTATAATATAGCTGATGAATGTGAGCGTTATTGCGTGAATGATGTGCGCGTGCTTAGAGTATGTTTCCAGGCTTTTAGAAGGATGTTCCTGCCGACTGTCTTGCATCGACCCGCACCCGCGATCAACTTATAGGATCACAGTTCACTCACAAAGTCTTGTGGGAGCATGAATATGATGCACGGATGGAGACAGACGAGGTGTACCGTGAGGAAATAAAAGCGATCAAGCGTTCAATGGTGCTGGATCCTCTCAAATGTGGTGATAGCTTGTTTGGAGGACGTACAAATCCTTTCAGACTATACTTCCCACCTACGGAGGGCGTGAAGCTCCATTACTACGATTTCTGTTCTTTATACCCATATGTGATGAAGAGCAATCCGTACCCCGTGGGCGCTCCTGAGAAACTGGTGGGGCCTAGCCTACCATCCATCAATGAATTTTCAAAAAATTTGAATGATCGTTACTTTGGGATCTCTTTCGTAGACGTACTCCCCCCACGCAATTTATGGATGCCGATCTTACCTGTCGTTATCGACGACAAGCTCATGTTTCCCCTGTGCGTGAAGTGCGCGGAAGAGGATAACGGCGAATGTAACCATATACCCCACCAGCGTAAGATCAGAGGCGTATATACAAGTCCTGAGTTGGCCCTAGCCGTGCGCCATGGTTATAGAATACTGAAGATACATGAGGTGTGGAGGTTTCAGAAGCTACCCAACCTTTTCACACCATATATAAACACCTTTTTGAAGGATAAGGTTGAAGCATCAGGGTATCCGCGAGGAGTTGATACCGAAGATGAAAAGTCTGCCTATATTCAACGTTACCGCGACCGCGAAGGTATACAACTTGATCGTGTCCAAATTGTAAAGAATCCTGGCAAGCGCTTTAGTGCAAAGTTGTGTCTAAACAGTCTATGGGGAAAATTTGCGCAGAATACCGGCAGAGGGAGCATTCATTTGGCACAAAGTTATAGCGATGTCTGGGATTATGCCAATGCCCCCGATAAAGAGGTCATGGAGATCGTAAATGTAGGTAATACTTACGTAATAAAGTACAACAACACTGAATTTTCCACAGATACCTCAAGGGTTACAAACATACCTGTGGCCAGCTTCACAACAGCCTACGCCCGTATAAAACTTTGGGGTCTATTGCATTCTCTTGGGCGGAGAGTATTGTATGCCGATACAGATAGCGTGATATTCACAGAGAGGGAGGGTGAATACATGCCCACTATTGGGGAGTTCCTCGGCGAGCTCACTGATGAGATCAAGGATGAGTATGGGGACAACGCATACGCCGACTCTTTTGCCTCAACAGGACCTAAGACTTATGGGGTACGGGTCAGGGTGGGGGATGAAATGAAATATATCGTGAAGGCAAAGGGTATTACGCTCAACCATGCGAATCGGGAGGTTGTTAACTTTGAGTCGTTGAAGGATCTAGTATGTTTGGATGAACAACCTCACCAACTAATTGTAGGCACCCACAATTTTCGGGCGCAGAAGCTGGGGGGCGTGAAGGAACTTAGGGGTACGATGGTGTGCCGTAACACCTATAGGAAACGTTACCAGTTACCTGGTACCTATGATACCGTACCCTTTGGATACCAATGATGCTTCTAACTCACACGTCTTGTATATAATCGTATCTATTTGTAAATATATATATATATAACTTGAATATCTCGTTTATTAAATCGTATTTGTAAATATATATAACTTGAATATCTCGTTTATTAAATAAATCATGTTTCAAATAGCGTTTCACTTTCTCCTTTGTGTGTGTGTGGTGTGTGTGTGTGTGTAGGTGAAAGTTCTAAGCTCCGCCCACTGTAAGACCGTGAGTCATGCTACTATCTGGGAGTCCCTGCGTGGTCAGTCGACCGCAGTAAGCCCGAGAGATCAGACGTGTATTCAGATCAGACGTGTATTCAAATGGCTACCTTTAATATTGCTTGTACAACGTTTACGAAATGGTATTCAGTAAAGTGCCAGGATGTGGTGGATACCGAAAAACTTCCTATTCATCCCTCCTATGCCTCTTTTAAAAACACATTGGATTGTGCGAAGTTCCAAGATGTACAAATACTCTACGGATGTTCTGGTGAGACCGTTGAAGGCTTTCGTTGCACAGACGATGTGCTGAAGTATACTGCAGAGCTAAACTTTATAAAGTCTCACATACACCGTGAAGTAAAAGAAACAACGCGTGCAGAAGAGAAGCAGCAGGTGTGGATAATGAGTCTTGCTGATGGGTGGTGTGACAAGCGGTATTACGTCATGCTACACCATGTCGATTACTCATACCCTACGACTGGAAATGTGAATCTCGTGATCATGGACAATCTTAAGTATTTTTATCACTATATTAACGTATATCATGATGAGGTTCGTAGTGAGGTTGTGGCTAGTGCCCTGCGTGAATTTTTAACAGAGTTTAGAGACGAGTATCGTTTGATGGGCAGAAAGGAAAAATATGAACATATGTTCCTCTCAAATAGTGCGCCTAAGTGTGGAGATGTTTAGTAAAATGTTCCTAGTTCTTATCCAAAATGTCTGGTGCGTAGGCTGGTAGTGATATTCTTGTACCGGTACAACAATTCGACTCGCGGAACAAGCCCATTCACGTATCATCGAGTCAGCCGCCCGTCGAACCATTCCTGCCTACCTGCGTGCCTCACACGGCTCATAGTTATCTCAGAGCTTGAGCCGAGTGGACGTGCGCTCTTCGAATACGATGGAACTTCCTTTGAGCAGCATTCTCAACGCCTCGTACGATGTGTCCGTGACGAAATCGTTGCGCGTGTTCAGGCGTAATTCCGGTACCATTAGCTATGTACTGGAAACGGAATGTAGACCGACAAACAAACGGGTTTATTTAAGTATCGAGGAGATGAATAGAATCTTTGTGATAGTTGAGAAGTGGAGTGAAGATCGTTATAAAATACCTGCTAACGTAGGTACAAGAAGAGAGCAGATTAGTGACGCACCCTCATACGCCGTTGTATGTACGTTGTGTATAAATAACGATCGGCCGTGCATTGATATAAGGCTGATGTGGAAGAATGCTTCTGATAATAACGCTCTTATTCCTACGCGAAACCGTTTCATCCTCGACAGAATGTTTGAAATCGTCGGATTCCGTAAACTGAAAACCTATATTAGACGCGCGTGTTACGGATATGTTTTATTTTGATACAGTACTTGAATACGCATACACTGCTCTGCTCGATGGGTTTACCGAGTGTAGGGCTGGTGAGAATGGTCTAGTGCTGGATGTTTATTTAAAAAGTTTAGACTCTTTGAAATACCATGAACTTTGGTACAAAGCAATTGATCGGTACAAGGCTGAGCTCACCTACACCGTTCACCCTGAAGAACTATTTCTTTATATAACGCGCAGTTGTCGTAACGATTTAGAAGATTATTTCAATTGCCGCTATGTTGAGTGAGTTCACGATTGAAAAGCTCGAGTCGGTAGAAATAAATCCTCGATTGGAAAAGCGTTCTTTAAACTTGTGTTTAATAATGTAGCTAACGATGAACTCTTTGTGCGTGCTTTTGATTGTATTCTAGACGTGTTTAAAGATGACTTACCAACCGGTTGTAAAGTGGGAACAAAAATAGTACTGAACGATATGAAAGCCCTTCATATCGAATACAGGTTTCCCTATACTTTAAGCGGTGAAATATTATTAAGCCGCATATACTGCGTAATGCAGAGCAATAATGATGTAATTGTAAACTCGATTAAGACCGAGTTTAGTATTTTGAAAAAAAAGTGAATTGTATATATATTTTGCTTGACATTTCTCCTGTACTGATTATACGCATATTTCTATTGATTTGTGTTTATATATATATATATATATATATTATATATATATATATATATTTTGCGTGATATTTCTCCTGTACTGTTATGTACATATTTCTATTGAAGTGTATATTTATTTGAAATGTATATTTTATTTTATATATCACCATAATTGTGTGTGTGTGTGTGTATCTCCTGTACTGTTATGTACATATTTCTATTGAAGTGTATATTTATTTGAAATGTATATTTTATTTTATATATATATCCATAATTGTGTGTATACATTTCTGTTATACGCATATTCCTCAAATGTATATTTATTTTCTATATATTTATAATAAAAAGAATGATGCAATGTTGTTTATTGTTATGCCTTCTACTACCGGTATTCGAAATATAATAATGTATACAACGGTATTGCGGTATCTGGCAATATTTAAGCCATATAATAATGTATACAACGGTATTGCGGTATCTGGCAATATTTAAGCCTTCTAAGCCAACTGGCTGATTAGGAGTCTATAATAGTGTATACAATGGTATATGGCAACTCTGTCTTCGATTAAATGAATACATGGCGCTATCTGGCGACTCATTTACAGCCAACTGGCTGATTAGGCGTATATAATAATAATGTATACAATAATACTGCTAAAAAGAGGTATCTGGCAGCCAATTACAGCCAACTGGCTGATTAGGAGTCTATAATAATGTATACAATGGTATCGCGGTATCTGGCAACTCAAACCATTTACGCCAACTGGCTGATTAGGAGCCTATAAAACAACGCCAACTCGGCTGAAGTCTTAATGTGCACTTGGCTCCTGCCAGGTGAACACCTCTCCTACTTTCTCTCCTCCTCCTTTCTCTTGGGGGATAACGCCGCCTCCAAGTTTCCCCACCACCCCTCTTTGCAACAACCCCCTTTGCAACAACCTCACCCCCCTTTGCAACGACCCCCACCCCCTTTGCAACATTACATAATAACCTGCAACATTCTTGCACTCTCCCCTTTTGCGGCTATACTACTCATCTCGCCGTTTCCTCTGTTTTATACAAAAGAAGAGAAGTTCATATTGAGAATTATGAAGAGAAAGAAGATAATGAAATGATAGATATAGAGGAAGATGAAGAGGACAAGGATGAAGAGAATGCTAGTTGCACTGACATTTCTACTGATGATAATGAAGAGAAAGCTGGGCCTTTTACCAATCTACTTGAACTAGGAATAGATGATAATATCAATATTCCACGTCTGCAATACAACTGCCATGGTGTAATAAACAAGGTAAGAATAATATATCGAATTTTTCGCAAGCCACCATTAAAAAATGAAAAACTACAAGACTTTGTTAAGGACCAATTCAACGGAAAGGAATTGAAACTCATTTTAGATTGTAAAACAAGATGGAATAGTCTTTTAAGTATGGTCGAACGATTTCTTAAATTGAAACAATGCATCCCCAAAGCTTTAAGAGTGATCCGTTCTACTGAAACCATTTCTTCAAGAATGGGAAATTTTGGAAGATCTATATGATACACTTCCTCCTGTTGAAATAATTCTTAAAAGACTATGTTCAAAAGAGGCATCTCTCTTGACGGCTGAAATCTCCATCAAATTTATTTTAAAGAAACTTGTAGAGAAAACATTCCAACAGCATTGGAGCTCAAAGACTGTCTCAGTAATTTCTATTCTTCAAGGAGACAAAGAGATATTGTGGGTTTAATTAAATATCTTCACAACCCTGAAGTTTTAAAAGTTCAAGAGGAGGAACTATTTTCTATTCCATCTAAACTAGTGCTCAAAAGAACTGCAGAAAAGATTTTTAAAAGGCTTTTTCCTAAGAATGATGGAAATTTAGTTGGTTTCGAGGAAGAAAGCGAAGACCAAGACTTACGAGCATCTAACTACTCAGAGAATGTTACTGAAGACAAGAATGAAGTAGATGATCCATTGATGCGCGAATACATGAAAGAAATAGAGAAATTAGAAAAGGTACCATTGAGAAGCAATGCAACTAACTTTGATCCTACTAATGAATTTAAGAGTTTCGAAGTTTCTTCACAAAGAAGTGAAAATTTAGAGAAGCTGTACGAGGCATTGCTTTCCATTAAACCCACTAATGTAGAATCAGAAAGAGCTTTTTCTGCTGCTGGCTTATTTCTGACCAAGCTAAGATCAACTCTCTCTGAACAATCATTAGATAGTCTTTGTTTCCTCAAAACTTACTTCCAAAACCAAAATAAGAAATAAATATGCAAAATTATTAATAAACTTTTTTTTTTTAAATTGTTATTTTTCCCTTTTACTTTTGGTTATCTGATATAATTAATCATTATAAATAGTCCTTCCTTTTTCCTGCCTTTCCCTAGGAGCTGCTGTTCAAACTTTTTCAATCAATGGTATTTTCCCTTTGGTGTCGGTGACAGAATTTAAAAAATAACTTCAGTTTTTTATTGTCGTTAATGTGGTGAGTACTACAGGTCCTGCAGGCTTGTGGGAGGGTTGGCACTTGGCAGGGTGACACAAAAAAAATCATTATAAATTATTCTCTGCATAAAACCGGTATCAGTAAAATAATTGTTCAAATACCGGTATTATTTCATCCCTAGTGTATGTCGTCCTAATCTGAATGTCACACACCGCCTCCCTCAAGGCTCTGGTTTGGGTCCACCGCTGTTTTTTACATAAAATCTTAATTCTCGCAGTTATAAATTTTCTTTTCGGAGGAGGAAATGGGAGGGGGGGGGGGAATTCAGCAACAGTTAATTTTTCTGTAACAAACACCTCATTGTAAACTTTGCTTGATGAATTTCCAATAAATAATTTGGAATCTTACTAAAATTAAACTTATACTTCTTAGTAAAGGTCTTATAAGCATTTTTCATTCATTCATTAACTCTACACTATGTTGTTGGCTGTGGAAGGAATGGTAATTAATGAAACTCCTGCCAGCATAGCATTATAAATAAAATAAATCATTGCCAGACAATATTTATTTGTTACAAATGAATCTCTATGAAAAGAATGTTGGGAATATAGACAAAATGTGTAAAATTAGTAATATAGTTTCCAAGTACAGTACATTTTACTAAGTCTGTATAAAGTACCTATATGGTTTAACTGTACATTGAAAAAAATAAATACTGTTTATGTTCTTCAGAACAGATCATAAAAATATACGATTATGCTGAAGTCACGGCTTATCACAGAGCAACTTTCACAGAAATATGAAGCTATTAGAGACAATTGAGATTTAAGAATTGGACTAATAATGAATTAAGAGTTAAGAGGTTTTGGTTCTAAACATTAAAATACTTTATCCCATTTATTCATTACTGAAAGACTGTTTTCCATATCAATTCAATGAACGCAGTTTTGGTTGTTTGATATCAGTTCAGGAGTAAAACCCGAATTTTAAAAATACGTCAATCATAGCTGGCATTAATAATAATCAATTAGGAGGGCCAGAAACTGGCACAGCGCTCAGGCCAACTAATGCGGACCATTGATTTTAACTCCAGTACATTATTATTAACAGTATCATCGAGATTCAAACCCCCGTCCTCAGTGTCTTTTACTTCGTTTATAGGGAAACTATGTAACCACTGAGGTATGAATGCTGGCCATAGCTCCCTTTGAAATTAAAAATTCGCTTAATTTCAGAATATAATCATTCTCTCACTCTACTCTCACTAATGTTCGTTCCTCATAACTCTCAACTAAATTTGTAATCAATAACATTCATTTGATATCACGGAAAGACATACCAGTAAATAATTTAGTGATTATTAAATCACTTTTTTATACTGAAAGTAATAAAAATCACTTTCTAACTAACAAATGAAAGAAGGGAGTACAAATGAGTAAGCAAGTAAGTAAATGAGGAAATAATCTCTCAACGAAGTTCAAGGTCATTGAACTCCTCATTTGGTGTTATTCAACACTTGTCAAAAGATTGAAAAATGTTTGAAATGATAACTTTCTCATCGGTTACAGAGCCATGATCGTATAGTGGTTAGTACATTGCGTTGTGGCCGCAATAACCCAGGTTCGAATCCTGGTCGTGGCAAAGTTTTACGACAAATTTAGAACAGTATGAACGTTCTTATCAGTATTTGACTTCGTTTGCTGTAAACAGAATTCTGATGGCTCGTTTCGTTTTCAATTGAATCTATTCAAATTATTTGTGCTAGGAATTTTGTAATATGCTTAACTGATCAGAACATTATAGCTGGATGGACAAGCGGGGTGCTTAGCATAAAGCAAAAAATGACCCCCCCCCCCCAATAGGAGAAGAAAGCCGAAATCAAGGTCCAGAGTTTTCGAGATGTCTAGATACTCTGCGTTTGAAAGATTGGAGACCAGAGGCAGGCGGAAAGATGGATTAAGGAAAATTGTTCTAGAGATGACCGGTTGAGTAGATGAAAAATTGAGAATACCGATTAGCCCTTGCGTTAGTGTTGGACAGAAAAGGGATAGGAATGTGTCGAAAGTCGGGTACTGCGTGCTCTCCTTAAAGGAGGAGGCATGCAGTTAAAGAGTTCAGAAGAGGAGTGTCCGTTATAATAGCGATAGTAAAGAGAGAATGAGGCAACTTTGCGGCGAAGAGAGAGATTGAAAAAAGTCAATAAGAGGCGGAGAATTGATAAGACGAAAAGCCTTTGATTCCATCCTGTCAAGTAGAGCTGTGTGAGTTAAGCCATCCGACAAATGAGAAACATACCCTGTGCAGAGAGAGCAACTGAGCGGGGGTGAAAAAACTGCGGAGCCAGAACAGCACACCGCACACCTAACCTCTTAGAAGCTGTTTTAGAAAGAGAGTATGTGTGATCTTTCCAGACCACGAGAAAAGAAAACACCAAGAATGTTAAGAGAAGAGGAAGGATTGATTTGTGTATTAATGAAGATAAGGGGATAGTCGTGTAGATAGATGAAAGAACTGATTTTTTGAGGTATTGAAAGCCACAAGGTTTTCTTTGCGCCAGTCAGAGGTAGTAGAGAGATTAGAGGACAGGTAACGTTACAGCCGTCTCACACGAAACGACTGCTGAAATAACTTGAGAGGGACACTTTGTGAAGCGGGTAGAGAAGTGAAGGATGGAATCATCGGCAGAGAAGAGGATAGGATAGGAAGTGCGGCTTAATAGATCATTTGATATACAAAAGGAAGAGAGTGGGTGACAGGACAGAGCCCCGAGGAACATCAATATTAATAGCTTTTAGAGAAGAATAGTGACAAGCGTCCCTTGCGGAAGCCATACATAAAGACGTGTATATCAGTAAACCATATTTAAGTTAACCTTTAATTTGTATGTTAATTAAAGATTTAGGAGTACCTAATAGTTTTATATTTTCAGTGACTACTCGAATGAAATAATAATCGGGTTCCGAAAAGGGACAAAGATTCTCAAAGTCCTTCGTGCACCATTCGAGAAAGGTCTGAAACTACTGCCCTCATCCCTGCAAGAAGGACTGCATCAATCATTTCTTTCTTTACTTGCTTGGTTTTCTTAAATCAATTCTAACTTCGTGAAGATGATGTCGTGGTCATAACGAAACGTGCGTGTAATATGCTCAGATGTATGACGAATGATTTAATAAATACAAATATATGCGAGTATCTTTAGAAAAAATGCTCCTATTTTTCGCTTTCTGAACGTCCTTTTAGAATATGATAATTAAAAACCCACTCTAATAGACAGAGTTTATTTCCACAACAGTTTCGATGCCCACTGGCATCCTCTTCGGGTGGATACAGAAAAACGAATGAACCAAAAACAAGAGGGAAAACAGTCCAGGGACCATTATTAATTTGTGTGAATGTACTTATAAACGGGACCCTTTAATAAAAAAATGCCCTTCTGGGGTCGGGGGAACGGGATCTAGCCTAGGTGCGAATTTCTTAATGGTCTCTGGATTGTTTCCTTCTCGCCTTTTTCATTCGTTTTTCGGTTTATAATTTCTGTAATAATAAACAACAATGTAATAATCAATGTAATAATAAATTTATAATTTCTGCACTAAATAATAATACAATATTAAATGTAATAAATTTAATAATAAATGTAATAATTATGTAAAAAAATAATAGAATCTGTATGTATAGAACAAGAAGAAGAAAAAAAAGTGAGGTTTTTTGCATTTGCATTTGTCCTTTTTCATGTTCGAAAGCTCCATGAAAGAGTTGTATTTCCTGCCCTTGTCGCCAGATTGGTGCTGTGATCTGTTTTTTCCGTAGCATGTTCGAGGTGCTGCTTCAACATGATAACGCAAGGCCACACACCAACACCCGAGCATGTCTGAGGCAATCGTCGTCGTTTTGATGGATTACAGTACCGTATCCTGCGTCCAGCCTTGATTTTCAGACTTTCTAACTACTACTGAAAAGTGTTCGAAGCAATGACTTTTTCATTAGTTACAGGAGCCATGATCGTATAGTGGTTAGTACATTGCGTTGTGGCCGCAATAACCCAGGTTCGAATCCTGGTCATGGCAACATTTTGCAAGCGTAAAGAACTAAAAGTGTTATTATATAAGAGTAAATAAGAGTAGCGCGGGTTGTGACTTAGTCACAGCTGCTGAAAACGGAATAATGATGATATTGTAAAGCATTACTGTATAATTCAACGTATTTTGTAAAACGTAAAATATAAACCAAAGTAAAATCTTAGATAAACTCAACACTCCGATAAGATATGAACCTTTGTAACAAAATGAAATGTCATCATGATGTGTACAACGCACGAAGACAAATTAAGAAAATAGAATATGAAATAATTTTTTCACGATCCTTTCGAAGTGGTATGATGAGCTTTATTATAAAGACAGTCTCTAGAGGGCTTTTGGGGGGGTGTTCATGCATGGAATCACATACAGCCTAAGTCTTTCTTAATGCTACTACTGACTGGTGGTTTTCAAGGTCTGACATATAAAGGGGTTGACAAAAGTAAATAGACACCACCACGATGCTTGTCCTCAAGAACAAATGGCAAAGTTCATCACTGGAATACCAGAATGTGTGCAGCTCTACATGATACAAAGAGGAAATCAACACGATTCTAAATACATTAATTTAATAAATCTCTTATTATTTATTTACTTTTATTATCAAATCAAAAACTAGGGAAAAACCGAAAGTGTCTATTTACTTCTGTGAACCCTCTTTATACGGGACGATCGTGTTACAGAGTATGTTGCGTTATTTAACCTCAAAATAAACTTAAACTGGCTATTATTAATAGTTTATAAAACCACGTATTATTTGCCATGATAAAGTTTCCATTTTGAGTTATACAAAAACTTCTTATACCATCTTCATTACTTTGCCCTCTTATTAAACGAAATTGATTTGATGTAAACTGTATTTACTTCGTGGAAAAATGATGTAAATGCGAATTGAAATGTAAATCTTTTCAAATGAGTTTAAAACAAAGTATTGATTTACATTTCGATTAAGGATCCTGGCTTCTTTTCAACTTTCACCGCCCCACCGTTTTTCATAACCAAAACGGTGAACCTCGCTATTTAAAGGTATATTTAAATAGTACTTCTACAGTAGAAGTACTGCAGCGAATAAAGACAAAATAGGTGTTGTAGAGAAAGGGCGTTAAGAGATCAGTTTCAATATCTTGGTTGTATTAGAGGAAGCGAGTCGTTTTTTATCTTTATCAGGATTCTTATCGTGTTAGATAATTCTTGTTGCTAATAGCACACACACAGGAGATGAAACATCGTTTTGGTAAAAAAAATATCGCTAATACTTTTAATATATTAATTTTATCCGTAAAAGACTACAATGATCCACTATTCAACTTTGAATGTCCTATTCAGAAATTTTTGTTGGTACCAAACACGTAATTCAACGTTTACAAATGTTTCAAAATTATCTTTTAACTCTGAAACTAGTTACTAAAATAGAGAGATTTTACTTAAAAAGGAGAAAAAAGAAATTTTCTGTATAATTTTCATAAAGTTAATTTTTTATTCCTTTTATATTATTTCATAATCTTTATTATCATCATTAAATATATAATAATGGTTTTCGACAATGTTAAATATGAAATTTTTATTATTAACCTTTAAAAAGGGATAGAGTAAATCTTATTAAATTTTCGAGTTTGGTATAAAGATAATTCATTTCCTTTTTGATAGACTCGCAAATCGATCAAAAAAGCTTTTCACTCAAAGTAAAAAAAAATTTTAATTTTGAAATTTTAACTTTTTGAAGGTGCATTCTAGAAGTTTTTCCTTCTTTTGGGTATCAAAGCTTCTTTACGGATGATAAAATAACTTTGTAATGATACGTAACTTCTTTTGGTAGAAAATATAGTCTCTAAAACTTTCTTTTTGAGTGAATCGAGACAGAAGAAGATAATATTTCTGTTTATAGAAGGTTGCGTAAGTCTTTTCCGATGTTCCTAAAAATTCTACGGAAAGTCACCTTCTTATTTAAGGACAACAAGTCATTTTCTAATATTGAAAAACAATAAAAACGATAATCTCTCTATCGATCGGAGAAGCCATGATCGTATAGTGGTTAGTACATTGCGTTGTGGCCGCAATAACCCAGGTTCGAATCCTGGTCATGGCAATATTTTGCAGGAATACATAAATATATTTCACATTTGCTCAAAATAGATTAATGACCCTTTATAATGTAATTACGTGTGATACGGATAACCAAAAAGTTTTTGTGTAACGAATTTTTATTTGAGGTTACTGAGCAAAAAGCTTTTTCAGTTGCACGGAAATAAACATGTTAACATTTCAAGGACAAAGTGTTTATAGTCAGTCTTTAGTATTGCATCTTTCATTAATTCAGTCTTGTTTTATTGTCCCTGTTTGTCACTACCTTATATATATATATATATATATATATATATATATATATATATATATATATTATATATATATATATATATATAGCGTGTGTGTGTATAAATGGGATAGAACTCAGAATGGTCCCTTGAGGTTTTTTCACGATGCACACAGACCGTGCATGGAACAAGGCACTCTTCTGGGAAAATTAAATCCACTATAGTCCGAATAAGTAAATGGTAAATGACAAACACTATAGTTTTTTTCTTTTTCATGATGTTAGCCCGATGTGGACAACGGGTCACTCGCAAAGAGGCCCCAAAAGTATAGCTTCCCTCACCAGCTAGCTATCTGCAAAGCAGATAGGATCCAGCTTTGGGACATGATCTAGGGTTTACAGCTACACCTAGCCTACTATATTCAGAACCTCAATATAAGCAAAAGACTCATTGCATTCACGTCGGATTGAATAGTTTGATTGAATAGTTTGATTGAATAGTTCAAACGATTAAATAGTTTCTTCAAGAAAATGTTACCATGGAGATTTTCCCGAGTGACTTTATCATAAGCGCCGCGCTCGTCCATCCCTTCAGATATAATGTTTTAATCAATTAAGGCTATTAAAAATCTCAGCAAAAATAGTTTCATTACAAGCTGAAGACGAAAATGGACAAAGTTAAATACTGATAAGAAAGTGTAGGTTATTTTAAAGGAGTTAACCCGATTAACTCTTTATATTTCGCTGCAAAACTTCTCTTTGCCATGACCAGGATTCGAACCTGGGTTATTGCGGCCACAACGCAATGTACTAACCACTATACGATCATGGCTTCTCCGATCGACGAGATTATCATCACTTTGAACGCTTTTCAATCTTTTGGCACAGCGCTTGATAACAACAAATGAGATGTTCAATCTCCGAAGACTTTTTACGTATTGATTTTTTACCTATTGTTACGCTTTTTAATTCATCATATTTTGGTGATTCCAAGGAGAAAAGTTTAGTTGCAGAAAACCTTATCTACTCTATATTTATTATATCCTCCGATTACTCCTTAATCCTTAATAGATAAGAGTAGTTTCTCCGAGATATTGTCCGTTGTAATATCTAAGGATCTGGATAACAGAATGCTGGTTTATATCAACACTTACATTCACGGAGGCTTCAAACTATTTGTCAGGTTCGTAACGAAAATAAGGTCTTTTTTTTTTTTTTTTTTCAAGTAATTTTTACGAAGGTTGAGACATGCGTAAAATATTCATGCATCCTCGCAGAATACCTACCCATTTTTCCACATTCTTCTTGTCATGATCACAGCACCTTTTCCCACCGTTGAACGAGGGTATATATGGGTATATTATACACATTTGCTTAACTAATGTCGAACCGCTACCTTCACGCTATCGTTATCTCGAAAGTGATGTTCACGCAATGCATTTTTCACTTGGTCAGAGAGATGGTAGTCAAAAAGGTGTAAGATCAGGACTGAGTCAATTCAATACGGTCCATCCAAACGATGCTGATTGCCTCAGACATGCGCAGGCTGGTATGCAGCTTTGCGTTGTCACGTTGAAGAAGCACCTCAGACATATTCCGGAGGGGACAGATCGCAGCGTCTGTCCGACGACAAGGACAGGGAATAAGATCCTTTTAGGTTTTTTTTTTTACATTTCTAGAAACCATTCAGGAAGCCAAAAATAGAGGCAATCCTTTCCCCAAGGATCCTCGCATATATTTGCATTTAGCAAATCATTTGTTATACATGTGAAAATGTTATATAAACGCACAGAAATAAAGTACTGTACAACATTGTTTTGACAACCTTTCTCAAATTATGTACGAGGTCAGTTTCAGACAAAAGTTCGCCTACAAAAATGTATAAAAGCATAAAAATATGCTACTTGGTAATATACTGTTTTTCTTTGGCTATTTTAATTCTTTTTTGGCGACAATAACAACATCTACAAAAAAATAAATAAGTTACCAATTAGTAATTTATACTTTTCAAAATTTTTTTCTAGACTAACTTTTTTCCGTAACTATACTTTTGGAATCTTCGTATTCCTTTTTGGGACCTGATTATTACTCAAATAGAGTACAATCATACAAAATATTAGTTAATACTAAGCTTGTTATTAGTTAGCGTATAAATTGAATGCTAATTACGGGTTTAAATATTTACCCGTCTTTGACTATTTTCTCAATATATTAAAAGGGCAAAATATCTATTGAATTGAATTACAAGTCATTTTGCTGATTCTTGCGAAAAAAAGGGATCACCTGAAGATCAGGCCCCCAGCCTTCTTTAGTTAGCTTATAAGGCTAACTAACGAAAATATCACGACCTAACCTAACCAGTCGTCAAGGGCGTACAGTTGACCTAACGATTGGTTAGATTAAGTCATGATATTTTCGTTAGTTAAGCCTTATAAGGCTAACTAAAGAAGGCTGGGGCCCTGATCTTCAGGTGATCAAAAAAAAAAGTAACGTTACTATCCGACTATTTGTAAACAATTCTAAATTAATTTTATACTTTACGCATATACTATTCATAGTTTATTTCTAATTTATGTATTTAGAATTTATTTCTCATATTCAACTACAAGTTCGTTTGTGCACTCTAATTAATACTGTTTAATTAATACTGTTTAATTAATATTGTTTAATTAATACTAAGATCATACGAAGGTTATTCCTGGATGGAATGATTTTATTGCACCCCCTGAAGAGGGAATCGAAAGACTCCTATGATTTGTGGTGCTTTCATGGTAGACCCAGATTAGGACCAGTATACTTGAATATGTGTAGAAGTCGGGGTCAGTATAAGGCGGCCATAAGGCGATGTAAACAGGAAGAAGAGTCTATTCGAGCATCAAAAGCCTGTGAAGCTCGCATAAATAACGATAACAACAAATTTTGGAAATTTGTTAAGAATGAAACGGGTGTCAAAAATGTCCTCCCTCCGACAATCGATGGGTGTCGGGGAGGATGAAATTGCAAAGCTGTGGAAAAACCACTATTCTAACATTCTTAACAGTGTGAGTAGGGATAATCTTAAGATAGATTGCAGCGAAACGATTGTGGGAAGGACAAGGGAAAATACTTGATATCATTTTCTGAAGTAAAGAGGTTAATTAAAGAGTTAAAGACTGGTTCTGCGTCAGGGGTAGATGACTTATCGAATGAGCACCTAAAATATGCAAATGACGTAGTATGTCTGTATATATCATTGCTCCTATCAGCCATGCTGGCTCATAGTTATATCCCTGCAAAGTTCATGAGGGTATATATCTTGCCCCTGGTCAAAAATAAGTACGGAGACATTCTGTCCAGCAATAATTACAGGCCTATTGCTGTCGCTTCCTGCTTCTCGAAACTACTAGAAAAACTCTTGTTACGCCGATTAAATGATTTCCTATGGACATCTCTTAATCAGTTTGGCTTTAAAAGGTCTCACTCAACTGATCTGTGTATCTATGTACTTAAAGAAACAATATCTAAATACATTGACAGTAATTCAACTCTTTATAGCTGTTTCCTAGATATAAGTAAGGCATATGATAGGGTGAACCACAATATTTTATTTGCAAAACTAGAAGATAGGAAGGTTCCCATGTACATATTAAATTTATTGAAATTTTGGTATTCCCACCAATCTTTCACTGTTAGGTGGGGCAATGTACTATCCGAGTGTTTTGGCTGCTCTTGCGGGGTGAGACAAGGCTCCTTGCTCTCCCCTATGCTGTTTAATGTGTATATCGAGGATTAATTGCTTCACTTAATGAGGCAACAGTGGGATGTTGTATAGATAACACAAGGATAAATAACTTAGTTTATGCCGATGATATGGTGTTAAGTCCCTCTGTTAAAGGTCTGGATCGGCTACTAAAAGTCTGCGAAGTGTATTCGCAGAAACATAATATTCTTTTTAATGTTACAAAAACTAAGGTTATGCAACTTCATCCTAAAAGCTGTAATCAGCCAGCTGATATAAGGTTTAAAATGAATGGTGAAGTAATTGAGGAAGTACAAGAGTTTAAGTATTTGGGTCAAACTATTACCAGCTCCTTCAGTGATGACTCGGATAAAAGAAAAACAATCTCGAAGTCTGTATGCTAAAGTGAATATAACCATAAGGAACTTTCGAATCTGTACAAGTGAAGCTAAAGACACTCTCTCTCGTACTTTCTGCAGTAATATATATGAACAACAACTCTGGGTGAATTATAAAAAAGGTTCTGGCAGAACTCTAAATTTGCTGTACAACAGGTCTTTCAGACTTACATAAATTACCCCCGAGATGCTCAGCTTCGCAAATGTTTGCTACCGGCAATGTCCCGAGCTTCCCGGAGGTAACAAGACGTGCTCAACACAGTCAAATGCAAAGAATTAAAATATCAACCAACCCGATCATCCAAGCTATCCATGAGTCCTGCCATTTATCTTTTAAGCTATGGACTTCTTGGTACGAAAACGTCTGTCTGTAGTTCCACTTAACTTCGACATTACAGTATTATTTCTAATCAATTGTATATATTTCTATCCTTAGTATATGAACTGTCACTGTATTAATAATATTTGTCATATGGACTATAGTCTGCCAATAAACCTTTTCATTTTCATTTCAATACTGTTTATTCCAATATTTAATTATAACTACTCGTGAAGTAAAATATTTTATATTTACTCTGAGAGCCCAGTAGAGCCAAATTAAATGAAAATAAATAGCAATAATCCGATTAACATTTTGTATATTCTCCGTCAAAAAGCACCGTCATTTTTGTATGGATTGTAATAATACTTATTTCTATCAATAAAAGATATCTATCTATCCATCTACCAGCAACCACGGGCAAACGGGTTCGTGACCCCTAGATTAGGAGATAAGCGAAAGGCAGAAGTTTATAATTTACAAGTGTAATTTTTTTACTGTTCAAAAGTGAAAAGGGATTCAGAATTCTTTACTGTTCCTCCTCCGATATCTGAATCAATGTTCTCATTACAAATTCTATATTGGAGATCATCTTTTTAAGAAAATTCTCAAGTAACTTTCATAAGCACTGCGCTCATCCATGTAGTTATAATGTTATAATCGATTAAGAATATTAAATTTGTTCAGGCACAAATAATTTGAACAAATTCAACTGTAAACGAAGCAGGATATCAGTATCCTGTTTGCAGTAAACGAAGTCAAGAACTAATAAGAATGTATATGTTACTTCCAACCGATAGCTAACACTGTTAACTATATTTTTGGTTGTAAAACTTTGCCACGACCAGGATTCGAACCTGGGTTATTGCGGCCACAACGCAATGTACTAACCACTATACGATCATGGCTTCTCCAATCGGTAAGATTATCATCACTTTGAACGCTTTTCAATCTCTTGTCACGAGCTTGATTACACCAAATGAGATGTTCAATCTCCGTAGATTGCAAATTTCAATTATTTACCGTATTTACTTTGTTTTGTAATTAGTTATTTGATTTAAACTTAATTTTTTCGTTACGTTTTCAATTGAAAACGAAGTTATTATTGATCGGTTTATTATTTCATGATATCCAATTAATTTTAATTAGTGTTTAGAAATTTAGCTGCATGAGGAAGAAACGTGAGCGAATGAGTTTATTCTAAATTTAAAAGGATTTTTAGTTTTAAAAGCAGTTATAGTCGAAGTATTTTGAGGGGTTACGTTTTAGTCCCGCATTGATATCAAAATGACTACTGTGTGACTGGCTGCTACTGACTAATTCTATGACTAGTTCGTACGACTACTGTTAAATCTCTCATCTGTTCATCGTGTTTATGATAGAGAAAAAAGTATTACAGTAATGAATGAATGGAATAAAGCATTTTAATGTTTAGAACTAAAATCCTCTCGACTTTTAATTAATCAATGACATCTAATTCTTTAATAGCTCTACTGAGATATCTTTAATATATAAACACATATACTGAATTTCATGAAATATGTACCGGCAAATGAGCTGTGAATTTAAGATTCGTTTTGAAGAACACAGGCAGTATTTAGAGGTTTTTTTTATGTACAATTATTAAACCATGTCGGTAGGTTATACAAACTTATTGAAATGTACTGTACTTGAGAACTGTCATTAAGTTTACACATTATAGACAATTTTTTTAGTATTCATTTCACAGAAATTCTCATGTGACAAATCATTATCAAGAAATATTTGCTCGGGAGTTTCATTGACAAAAATTCCTTCAACAACCGACAAACAATTATTATATTAATAATTCACTTAACCTTTACTAAAAAGCATAATTTTTATTTCAATATTATTATAAATTATAATAATATTATTATAATAATAATGGAATAATGGCATATGCAGATGACATAGCATTCTGGACGACAGAGAGAGAAGATATAGAACAAGCTTTAATAGATTGGAATGAATGTTTGAAGGAGGGAGGAATGGAAATGAATGTAGAAAAGACAAAAATATTAAGTGTATGTCGAAGAGAAGAAGGAGAATTCGGAGTTGAAATAGGAGATAAGGAAATAAGAAATGTTGAAAAATTTAAATATCTAGGGAGTATGTTTACTAAAGAAAGCGGTAATATACAAGAAATAACTGAAAGAATTGCAAAGTTTAGTAAAAATGTCGGAATGTTATACCCGCTACTGAGAGATGAACATATGCCCCTTGGGACTGGAAAATAATCTTCGAAACAGTTTTAACACCAATACTGATTTATGAGTCGGAGCACTGGAAAATGCGCATGGCAGATCGAAGCAGAAATCAGGCGGCAGAAATGAGGTTGCTGAGGACTATTCTGAGAAAGACGCGAAGAGATAGGATAAGGAATGAAGAAATAAGAGCCAATGTGAGAGTAACGCCGATTTTGAGAAAATTCGACGTTGCCAAATTGAGATGGTTGGGCCACTTGGAGAGAATGGAGGAGGGGAGAACTGCGAGGAAGTGCTGGGAGTGGAGACCAGCGAATGTCAGAAGACCGCGAGGGAGACCGAGAAGGAGATGGAGGGACGAAATGGAGGAGAGCTTGCGAAGATACGACTCGCCCAGTATGCAAGAGCTGGAAGAAACGGGAGTGTTGCTGGACAGGGCGGAGTGGCGAAGGAGGCTGGCTCCACTGACAGGTTGACTAGCCTACCTGGGAGCTGAAGAATTGAAGAAATGAAATTATTATAAATTATTTATCGGAGACTCATTAGACAACATTTACAATGAGGAGGCTTTCTGAGTAAATTTAATCATTTCTTATCCGCTTCATTTCTCGAAAAGAAAATGTATGATTGTGGAAATTAAGTCCTTTTGTACAAAAATAGCGCTGATTCAGCGCCGCTGAATCCCGATACTGATAACGAGATGACATTTTTAATACATTTTTAATACAATTTCCTCGGTAACTTTACTCAATTTATAATATAATTGAGGCAGAATCTGTCAAAAACATTATTTCAAAAGCTGAAATCGGATACCGAAGATTTTGAAATGAAATTAATGAGGCAGTGAAAGCTTAATATTTATTTTAAGTTCACGAGGAACTTCTGTGAAACTTAACAATTGACCCCACCCTCAGTAATTGGGGGGATGAAGGCCCCACTGCCACAGGCCTAGCTAAATGGGCAATGAAAATGTAGCAATGAAAATATTAAGCTTCACATCCGAACTCATTGTATCAAGATTTGTGGAGCTTAAGATTTTCATGGCTGCGTTCTTTTCTATAGTTTTATTGACCGAATAATTGACTCCCCAGTGATATGGGGGGCCGCTGGCACCCAATTACAGAGGCCGAAGGACTCAGCAGCGCAGGTGTAGCTAAATGGGCCCGTAGGGCTCACTTGAGCTAGTACAGATAAATTATTTGTTTTAATTATTTTTCTGCTTCTAGAAAATGGCTTTGACTCAAGAGGAACGTGTTCAAACCATGCTTTCGTATGGACGAGAACGTGCAGATGTTACCGAGAGATTTAACAGTTGTTATCCGAACCTTAACTTCATATCCCAAAATGCTTGTTGCTTCATCACTCTCCGTTCTGGGTATCTGACACCAACCTCGCTGCCGCACTATGGAATATACGGTAGTGAAGCTGTTGTCAGATACACAAAGCGGAGACTGATAAAGCAACAAGCATTGTGGGTATGGGGTTAACGGTTCGTATGACTACTGTCATCTCTCTGTAACGTCTACATTCCCATTTCCATACGAAAGTAGGATCAACGCTTTCTTCTTTAGTAACAGTCATTTCCTGGGAACAGACAATACCAAAAAAATAATGAAAATGTACAGGGTGTCCATAAATGATTACCCTGATTAAAGCATGCTATAACTTTTAAATAAACACTCGTATTCAAAAACAGTTTTAATCATAAGTAGATAAACATACAAAGTTTTGATACATAGTTAATGAACTTAATAAGCTTCCACATGTGCGCCCCTAGTGGCTCGTAAACTGTTGTCGTAAAATGTCTCTGTTTCCGCAACTGTGTACCTGGATATGCTCACCAATTACGCCATCCCGCAGCTGCAGGACAGGCAGCCAACTGTCATCTTCCAACAAGATGGGGCACCCCCTCATTGGGCGCATGTTGTTCGTGAAACTCTCGACGCAACATTTCCAAATCGATGGATTGGCAGGGACGGGCCAATCCCATGGTCCCCCAAGATTACCAGACATAACCCCGCTGGATTTCTTTCTCTGGGGTCATGTTAAAGAGTTGGTTTGTGCAACAGTTGTTCCAGATATCAGGACATTGCGAGAACGCATTACGGATGCAATGCAACAGTTAACCCACAAATGTTGGAAAATGTGTGGCGTGAGTGTGAATACCGTTTAGACATTTTACGTGCCACTAGGGGTGCACATGTGGAAGCTCATTAAGTTCATTAACTATGTATCAAAACTTTGTATGTTTATCTACTTATGATTAAAACTGTGTTTGAATAAAAGTGTTTATTTAAAAGTTATAACATGCTTTAATCAGGGTAATCATTTATGGACAGTGGACACCCTATATTACAATAGCATCATTCTGTTTCCAGCCACCGTAACAGAATATATAGGTCACAACGAATGGATTACTCTAATTTATATAGTATCACTCATTTATATAGTATCACTCGTTTGCAAAATGTTGCCATGACCAGGATTCGAACCTGGGTTATTGCGGCCACAACGCAATGTACTAACCACTATACGATCATGGCTTCTCCAATCGATGAAAAGATTATCACTTTGAACAGTTTTCAATCTTGTGACACCGCTTGATAACATCAAATGAGATGTTCAATCTCCGAAGGCTTTTAATGTATCGTTATCTTTAAAGTGATGTCCACGCAATGCATCTTTTATTTCTCATTATATAGAGGGATACCCAAACCAGAGCCTTGTGGAAGAATAAATGCCTTACTGACTGATTTACTGTGTGAATGAAGACCCACATCCTTAAGCAAATGCAAATTAATGGGAGGAATAAGACAAAGACAGCCACTCAGTCGACGACACTTGCGGGATCCCTACTGATATGAAAATAACAGGGTGTCAAGTTTCGCAATATTTACTATAACTCTCTCAATAACTTTACTTTGTACAGATAAAAGACAAACTACAGGGTTATTCAAAAGTCCGCATGCAACCACAGAAATTATTTTTTGTACGTTTCCAGGACATGGCTGTGAACAAAGAAGAATGTGTTGAAATCCTACGTCCGTGTGGAAGTGGAAATGTGAGAGATGTTGCAGAGAGATTTAACAGTAATTATCCGGACCGTAACCCCATATCCCACAGTACTATACTGAAGTGGTTTTAGGGATTAAGGTCCGGGTGATTAATGTTTAATCTCTTAGCAACATCTCTTCCACTTCCATACAAAAGTATAATTTCAACACATTCTCCTTTATTCACAGCCATGCCCTTGAAACATGCAAAATTAAATAAATAAATAAAATGCCTCTTGTTACAGACTTTTGGAATAACCCTGTATAATAAGATGCCTGTAAAGAATTTTCCTTTTGGATGGTATGCGGCAACATTTATTTTGTATCAATGTTGGAAATTACATTTCAAAATTTCAAATTGAATATTTCTGGGGTTCGGAACTTTAACAATTTAATAGGGTTGTTGTGTAATTATAGCTGAGCAAATCTATCTATCGATCTATCTATCTATCTATATATATATATATATAGGCATAAATGCCCAAGTTGGTCGAACATCTGTGTAAATTTCCGTCCGTGACTATTTTTTGCCCAGAAGTTCGAACAAATTACATATTTTTTATTTTCAAAATTTTTAATGACTTTCGCTTGTGTTAAAGTAGGAAGAGGTTCTATCAGAAAATTTAAAGAATATTTTTTTACCGTATACAATGATTATTTTTTCGAATTTCACCCGCGTTAAGATTTTAATTAAAAATAAAATAGAAGCCAAATAAGTCGCCTCTTATGCTTCCTCAAACTTTACACACCCTCTGATTTATTTTAGGTTATGTTACGCTACGTTAGATTAAACTGAGTTAAGTTAACCTAACCTAAAAAAGTAGGTCATGCAATAAAACCAGACTTATTTGCAAAGTTCGATGTAATTGGTAATAAACGTGGCTTATTATTGGCGCTACTTGGGGATTTAGATATAGCCTATAATAATGGTGCTCTATGTTAAAAGATGTTTAACTCTTCATACTTCCACTTAAACTATATATATATATATATATATATATGGGATGAATTTCACAATACGTAAAACAAATGAATGATACAAACCCACAATTCATTCCCTGACGAAGTGTACTGTACTGCCAGAACCTTTTTTATAATTCACCCAGAGTTGTTGTCCGTATATGTATATTACTGCAGAAAGTACGAAAAAGAATATTTTTTCTTTTTCCTTGTATCACATATATATATATATATATATATATATATATATATATATATATATATACGGACAACAACTCTGGTTGAATTATAAAAAGGTTCTGGCAGAACCCTAAATTTGCTGTAAACAGGTCTTTTAGACTCTTACATAAATTACCCCCCGAGATGCTCAGCTTCCCAAATGTTTGCTACTCGCAATGTCCCGATCTTCCCGGAGGTAACAAGACGTGCTCAATACAGTCTAATGCAAAGATTTAAAAAATCAACCATCCCGATTATCCAAGCTATCCATGAGTCCTGCCATTTATCCTCTAAGCCAGGGGTCGGGGACCTTTTTGGCTGAGAGAGCCATGAAAGTCAAATATTTTTAAATGTATTTCCGTGAGAGCCCTATAATATTTTTTAACACTGAATACAACTAAATGCGTGCATTTTTTAAGTAAGACCAAAAAATTTAGAGTATAATAATTATCTGAATTTATTTTTTTAATAACGTTATACTGAAGCTAACCAATAATAAATTCAATACTTCTTACCAATATGACTAATGTGACTTCTGGTGCTGCATGGTTTTGCTGATGGCTTTGTAGTCTGGTTGATAGTTGGTCAGGTTAAGCTTCATGCAGGCATTGAGGCTTCCATCCGTTAAACGTGACCGTAGGTTGGTTTTGATGTTTTTCAGATGTGAGAACGACTGCTCACATGCATATGTAGAGCCAAACATGGTCAACACGGCAATACTCACACGCTGCAGTGTGTGGTATGCGACTGGAAGCGCGTTCCAAGTTTTGAAAATCAGCTGGTCTTCGGATTGAAGTCTTTTCATTTTGTCCACTTGTGTTTACTCGACAGCTCTGCTCGCTGACGCGCAAGTCCTTCCAAATCTTCGTTCAATGACTTGAATTATTCACCCACATGTCTGAGGCTTTCAGGTCAGCAACTTCTACCTCAAAATCTCTTATGGAGACATCAGGGATGTAACTCAGGTCGGCTTTGTCCACTGCACACTCGTGTGGATGAGTGATGAACTTAAAAAGACGAGTGCGCTCACGAAATTCTACAAAGCGTGCTTTGAATGATTGCAGGAGATTAGATGTGAAGCCAGCTAGCTGCTGGAGATCACAATGTTGAGCGGGGTCATTTGCTGTGCACGCATCTTTAAATTGTCCCAGTCTTTCAAAGTGTAGTAAACGACCTGTTTCAATATCCCCGATAAAGAGTTTCAGCTTGTTTTCAAATGCACACACTGCTTGTTGAAGGGATAAGACTGTATTTCCAATGCCTTGCATTTTCACGTTGAGTTGATTCAGATGTTCAGTCATGTCCACGAGGTAGTAAAACTTCAGGAGCCACTCAGTGTTAGCTAGCTCAGGATGCTTGACGCCTTTCATTTCAAGGAAAGTTCGGATTTCGCTCAGGCAAGCCGCAACACGGCTGAGAACCTTCCCTCTTGACAACCAACGCACATTGCTGTGCATAAGCAGACCGGGGTAATTATTCCCAACTTCATCCAGCAGTGTTTTAAACTGGCGATCATTTAAAGCTCGAGCAACAATAAAGTTGACCACCTTAATCACCAGCGACATCACCTCACCAAACTGCTCGCCACACGTTCGAGCACAAAGCGCCTCCTGATGTAGAATGCAATGAAAACTTAGGATGGGTCTATTTTCATGTTCACGAAGAAGCGCTACAAATCCTTTGTTGCTCCCCACCATACACGGAGCACCATCAGTACACACTGAAATAAGTTTATCCATCGGTAGATTGTTCTCTTTAGCGAACTCCATGAAAGACTTGAATAAATCCTCCCCTCTTGTTGTCCCTTTCATTAACAAAACAGCAAGACTTTCCTCACGCAGTGTGTCACCGACGGCATACCTTGCAATCACACTGAACTGGGATAAATGGCTTACGTCTGTTGACTCATCCAAAGCGAGGGAAAAGTATGACGCTGCATTTATGTCCTTCACTTGTGTTTCCGCCACTTGATTTGCCATCATGATGGTACGATCGTGAACAGTTTTTGCTGACAGGGGCATGTCTTTTATTCGTTTGATTATCTTGTCTTTATCTGAAAAGTCGTCAAAAAGTTCATTGGCCACATCAAGCATGAATGTTTTGGCATACTCGCCATCTGTGAATGGCTTTCCGTTCCTCACTATTGCTAAAGAACCAGCAAAGCTAGCCGAATTCCAGTTACCTTGTCGGGTCCATACACTGAGTTGCTGTTGACTGGTTTGCACTCTGCGCAGTAGCTCTTGACATGCCTTCTTCCTGCTGTCTCCCGCTGGATATTTCGATGCAAATGTAGCATGGCGTGTGTCGAAGTGCCGCTTTATATTTGACCGTTTCATCGATGAAATTTTATCAATACATATTAGACACACTGCAGTACCTGCTCTTTCTACAAAGGCGAATTCCTCTGTCCATTCGTCCTGAAATGTACGATACTCCTCATCCCTTTTTCTTTTCGCCATCTTCGTCAAAAGGGTTTGCTCTGCATAAAATAGCACTACCACCCACTACCACTGCTGAAAAGCGACTGACTGTATATGAATATCAGTAACGTCACGCACAAGACAGCCAATCACAAGAATCCTACGTCACTGAGTGGGAGGAGCCAAGGCCGTGGTTAGGAGCGTGATATTTATCGTACACTTTGGACGGCAAATATCGTCGTGTGTGGCCGTAGCCTAAAAAAGGAAGGAATTACTCATTACTTATCGTGTTAAGAAATGTCAGCTAAGATTTATCTGCGAGCCAGATGCAGTCATCAGAAGAGCCAGATCTGGCTCGCGAGCCATAGGTTCCCGACCGCTGCTCTAAGCTATGGAATTCTTGCTACGAAAACGTCTGTCTATAGCTCCAATTAACTTCGACATTACAGTATTATTTCTAATCAATCGTATATATTTCTATCCTTAGTATGTGAACTGTCATTGTATTAATAATATTTGTCATATAGACTATAGTCTGCCAATAAACCTTTTCATTTTCATTTCATATATATATATGATACACACACACCGTGCATGGAACAAGGAACTCTTCTGGGAAAATTAAATCCACTATACTGTAGTCTGAATAAGTAATGGTAAATGACAAACATTATAGTTTTTCTTTTTCATGATGTTAGCCCGACGTGGGCAACGGGTCACTCGCAAAGAAGCCCCAAAAATATAAAAGTGGACGCTCAATTTTGCCAGTTGAGGTTTAAATTTTGGTTTTTGGCTAAAAATATAATAGTTACCCCTTTTTCTTTGATGTATTCAATCCGGTATAAATGTAACGAGTCTCGTGTTTATATTGAGGTTCTGAATATAGTAGGGTAGGTGTAGCTGTAAACCTTAGATCCTGTCCCAAAGCTGGATCCTATCCTCTTTGCAAATAGCTGGTGAGGGAAGTATATTTTTTGGTGCCTCTTTGCGAGTGACCCGTTGTCCACGTCCGTGACCGGAAAATTCGCCGTAAACATTTTCGCCGTAGGAAAATTCGCCGTAAACATTTTCGCCGTAAACATTTTCGCCGTAAGACAAATTCGCCGTAAGGACATTTCGCCGTAAATAAAATAAAATTAAAATTAAAAAAAAAGTTTAACTGAACCCTTATAATAGCCGGTGCTGGTTAAGTGTACGGTCTACCTAGCTTCGAGCAGTCTACCACAATTAAAATTCTTTATACTGTACGGCATTGACGATTGGTTAGGTTAAGTCGTGATAGTTTGGTTAAATAAATTTCTTAAATAAATTCCTTATCTTACTTTGAAACTCACTGTACGGCATTGACGATTGGTTAGGTTAAGTCGTGATAGTTTGGTTAAATAAATTTCTTAAATATATTCCTTATCTTACTTTGAAACTCACTGTACGGCATTGACGATTGGTTAGGTTAAGTCGTGATAGTTTGGTTAATAAATTTCTTAAATAAATTCCTTATCTTACTTTGAAACTCACTGTACGGCATTGACGATTGGTTAGGTTAAGTCGTGATAGTTTGGTTAAATAAATTTCTTAAATATATTCCTTATCTTACTTTGAAACTCACTGTACGGCATTGACGATTGGTTAGGTTAAGTCGTGATAGTTTGGTTAAATAAATTTCTTAAATAAATTCCTTATCTTACTTTGAAACTCACTGTACGGCATTGACGATTGGTTAGGTTAAGTCGTGATAGTTTGGTTAAATAAATTTCTTAAATATATTCCTTATCTTACTTTGAAACTCACTGTACGGCATTGACGATTGGTTAGGTTAAGTCGTGATAGTTTGGTTAAATAAATTTCTTAAATAAATTCCTTATCTTACTTTGAAACTCACTGTACGGCATTGACGATTGGTTAGGTTAAGTCGTGATAGTTTGGTTAAATAAATTTCTTAAATAATCATCCATTGATTATTTTAAAAAATTTTACGGCGAAATGTCCTTACGGCGAATTTGTCTTACGGCGAAAATGTTTACGGCGAAAATGTTTACGGCGAATTTTCCTACGGCGAAAATGTTTGCGGCGAAATTTCCTAGAACCGTCCACGTCGGGCTAACATCATGAAAAAGAAAAACTATAGTGTTTGTCATTTACGCAGAGCTGGGCAATTGCGGCATATTTTGCGGTACTGCGGTACTACCGCAAACCGCAAACCGGAACCGCATAACGCAGTACCGCAAAGGATCGCTGAAAATACTGCAGTACCGCTACCGCATTCAAATTTCCGCGTACCGGTTTGGTACCGGTTTGGTAGTTTGGTAGTACCGCAGTACCGCAGTACCGCAAAATATGCCGCAATTGCCCAGCTCTGCATGATTTACCATTACTTATTCGGACTATAGTAGATCTCTCTCTCGTTTTACTACAGCCTGAATAATACTGGTTTTAAACGATCGAAAGGTTTTTAATTTATTTCGAGATGAACATATAGTGTAGTTGTTATAATAAATATTACTGTAATAGCAGTTTACAGTATTATTACAGCAATTTTATAGAAGTTATGACGTAATTTTAGCTTTTTTATTTAACTTGCATTTTTTTTTTTTTATCCCTTAAACCGAATTCCGACAACTATTGACACGTTTAATACATTTTCTCTCTTCTCGGGAACGCGATCGAACACTCAAGGAGTGATTTTCGCTTTGGCAACTTTTCTATAAGCGTTCTTCAAAGGAAAACTATTTCAAAAGGCAAGTCTGACCTTGCATGAAGACAAGAACATAGAATTTTTTTGCTGCATAATTTAGATATCTGATATGGCATTAATATATTCACGATGTTCTAATATGAATATGCCGTTGAAAGCGTCGAAGCTTTTTAGGCAAAAAATTAATGGGATTCAGTTTATTTATTACATAAGAGAATTGAAAATGGCAAGTAACAGTAATAACAAATAATAATGATGATGATAATAATAACGACAATAATAATAACGACAATAATAATAACGACAATAATAATAATGACAATAATAATAATGACAATAATAATAATGACAATAATAATAATGACAATAATAATAATAATAAACAGTAAACAAAAAGGTAAAAATGTGTAAAAGTAGAGTGTGATTATTTTACACAATTTTAAATAAAGTGATCAGTTCAGTTATATATTTACTAGAAAATAAATGATGCCCATAAAAAAAAAAGATTTAGGGTAAATTATGAAATTATCATCACGGTATTATCAGAATAATGTATCATTACAGTTTACTAAGGAAAGGAAACGATTACCAATAACCTCATTAATGACTCTCGGATCTGTTAAATCTTTTCTTATCACAAACACATCGTCAATTTCAGATTCATTCAAGCGAATCACGAGTTACATTTGCGATCATAAGAATAAAATTGCTAAATTTTAAAAGGCGACTAGTATAAATGTCGTAATTTCCGTTGCAAGATATTACTTCCTCTGCAACTGTATACCGTATACAGTAATGCTTTGGATAAAGTTTGTAGAACATTTTATAACAATATAAATATTTTATACCCATAAACTAGCTGAATTATAACCAACTACTACTAGTACTAGTAGTTGGTATTGTGCTACTATTAGTAGCACAGCAACAACTATTTTACGAATTCGACGGAAATTGAACATCTCATTTGGTGTTATCAAACGGTGCCAAAAGATCGAAAAGCGTTCAAAGTGATAATCATTTTATCGATCAGAGAAGCCATGATCGTATAGTGGTTAGTACATTGCGTTGTGGCCGCAATAACCCAGGTTCGAATCCTGGTCATGGCAAAAGCTTTAGATTTTGAAACTGTATATAGTGTATCTTTTGGAATCACACCAATATATTCTATACTGATGCGTTACGTTATTGCGTTTGAAAGCGATTTGGCATAATGATTTTTATATGTTTTGCAATGGTTGAATTATCGACCAGTCAGGAAGGCCAGAAACTGGCACAGCGCTCAGGCCAACCAATGCGGCCCACTGCACTAACTCCAGGATTATCATCATCGCAAATATCAAAGATTGATTTGGTCTGACTTTCCGTAATTGGGGGTTCGAAGCCGCGATAAACACACACTAAAACACAGCCATATTAATCCAAATTTGGTAGTTTTATATCCATCTTTAATGTGAAATAAGCTCCGACCCAAAACTGGTTAAACGTTGAATACTTTAATACCCAAATTGTACCTGGGCATGTCGAATTTTACTACTTGATATAGTAAAATCCATACAGATTTTATGACATGCGTGCTGTCGGCGGTTCGGACCCAGGTGATGCTGGTAATAATAATCCTAAAGTTAGTGCACTGGGTCATAATGGTTGGCCTGAGAGCTGTGCCAGTTTCTGAACCTCCTCCTGACTTCTTATTATTACAAACTTGTTTAAATCTTTCCATATACGAAATTTTAAATATCAGAAAAAAAGACCCTCTGAATTAAAAAAAAAAGTGATTAAATAATCTTTAATTTAAAATACAGCTTTTTTCCTTAAGAAATGAATAACTAACTTTTTTAATAGTAATTTCAGTGCCGAATGAGCGTTACGTGATTTTATGAACACCCTGTACTCTTTCGGCGTTCATTATTACTCAACATTTAGACTAATTATGAAAAATTAAATTAACTGAACCACATTCAATTACAGTAGTAAAAATAACATTCAAACAGATCATGTATGCGAACTAAACTAGACTTGGATGATGATAACGAATGTCGAGTTATATCAAATTTGCAAAGTGCCACCTGCATAATATCCTAAGGAACTACATTATGTACACACACACACACACACACACACACACACACACACACACACATATATATATATATATATATATATATACACAGGTTGTTAAAAGTCTGGAAACAGAAACTATGCTTTTCAATGCAAGTATATATGTATATTTGCATTAAAAAGCATAGTTCCTGTTTCCAGACTTTTGACTCACCCTGTACACACACACACACACACACACACACATGTATATATATATATATATATATATAGATATATATATATATATATATATATATATATATATATATTAGGGTATTTTTATACTCCACGTTTTCTTCTCTGTAAATATAACAAAAAGATGCTAAAAAATAGGTTGTTTTTTTCTACAAGGGTTTCCACGTTCCATTTCACTTTTCAAAAGGTAGTTAATTAGATAATGAGAATAAACCAATAAAGAATAGTTGAGTATAATCTAAATTTAGTAGTTTGGAACTACTTTAAGTAAAAACTGTATAATTTTTTGTCTAATTGTATTCTTGGCACGTAAAGAACATGTACTGTATTGCATTTCTACTATTTTATTTATACACACACACACATGTATATATATATATATATATATATATATATATATATGATGAATAAAACCACGAAGGAAAGGAAACAGAGTGGTGCTCAAGCGCTTTCGTCTAATGACATCCTCAGGAACACTGAAGTAAATAAAGAGTACAAGACTATATATAGGTTACAAAATATATATATATATATATAGTAAAGAAATTTAAATTGTGGGAGGAGCATACACATTTATTTGTAAGGAAAACTACCAATTTTAGCACTTTGCCCGAATTTAACACAAGCTCAAATGGTTTGTTTACAACCAATTTTATAGATAATGCCTAAATGATATATAGGTCACAAAAAATAAAAATGAAGAAATAAAAACAAAAAATAAATTGAAAAATAAAAATTGTAAGAGGAGCATATAAATTTATAAGGGAACATTACCAAAGGTTTAGCACTCTGCCCTTCTTGTTTAAATCCGTTCTGAACGAATTCAAAACAACAGGATCGAGTTGAAAAAGACCTTTGCTCATGTTAAAGTTATTTGTAAGTTGAATAATAGCAGACTCAAGAATATTTCTATTAACGAATAATAGCAGACTCAAGAATATTTCTATTAACAATGTTGCCAGAGTGAAATAAAACTGAAGCATTATTCCAATCAATACAATGGGATAACTGACAAATGGACAAAAAGGGCACTGGACGACTGTCCCGTTCTAACGGAATATTGATGCTGTTTTACACGCGTGCGCAAATCCTTTCCCGTCTGACCAATGTAAAAGGAATCACATTGTTTACACCCAATTTTATATATAATGTCTGAATTATTGGTAGGGCTATTTTTTACTATGATATTTTTCACAATATTGTTATATGAAAATACTACATTAATATCCAAAAGTTTAAGTACATTAGCAATGCCTAAAAAGCCCGGGTGTAAACAATGTGATTCCTTTTACATTGGTCAGACGGGAAAGGATTTGGACACGCGTGTAAAACAGCATCAATATTCCGTTAGAACGGGACAGTCGTCCAGTGCCCTTTTTGTCCATTTGTCAGAGTTATCCCATTGTATTGATTGGAATAATGCTTCAGTTTTATTTCACTCTAGCAACATTGTTAATAGAAATATTCTTGAGTCTGCTATTATTCGTTAATAGAAATATTCTTGAGTCTGCTATTATTCAACTTACAAATAACTTTAACATGAGCAAAGGTCTTTTTCAACTCGATCCTGTTTTGAATTCGTTCAGAACGGATTTAAACAAGAAGGGCAGAGTGCTAAACCTTTGGTAATGCTCCCTTATAAATTTGTATGCTCCTCTTACAATTTTTATTTTTCAATTTATTTTTTATTTTTATTTCTTTATTTTTATTTTTTGTGACCTATATATCATTTAGGCATTATCTATAAAATTGGTTGTAAACAATCCATTTGAGCTTGTGTTGAATTCGGGCAAAGTGCTAAAATTGGTAGTTTTCCTTACAAATGTGTATGCTCCTCCCACAATTTTTATTTCTTTATTTACTATATATATATTTTTTTTTTGTAACCTATATATAGTCCTGTACTCTTTATTTACTTCAGTGTTCATGAGGATGTCGTTAGACGAAAGCGCTTGAGCACCACTCTGTTTCCTTTCCTTCGTGGTTTTATTCATCCTAAATATTTTTCACGTGTTACTTTCGTGAAATAATTTTCATATATATATATATATATATATATATATATATGTTTGTTGCGCCTTTCGCAGTAAAAGCCTCCCGAAACACAAATTGGAGTGGGACTGGGAGGTGCGGGTGTGTTACTAAAACCTTCCTTGGTCCTCCTTTAATGTGTATACTAAATTTAGTGGAGATTACGCTTGCCGTTTAAGCGTGTATAAACGAACAAACATTATCATTATCACCCCATATATATATATATATATAGAGCTTAGTGGTTAAAACGCTGGTCTGCTGGTGGGGCGTGGTTCGGATGCCACGTTAAACTGTAGGTCTAAGGTGGTGAGACAAGCTTGACCTTCGTCAGAATGAACAATTCGAGCGGAAGCTAAACCAAGGTTAACCAAGGTTAAAATAATAATAGTGGATGTACTTTATATGCCAAGAGTGCAATTAAAGGAAAAAAAATGTACATATATTACTTAAAGTTGTCCTGAAGTACCAAATTTAGGGTACGTTTCTGATACTTTTTTATTGGTTTATTTTAAATTGATACACGACACGTATTGGTTTGGAAATTTTAATTGGCAAAAGTGTAGAAATTTCTTTTGAAGTATAAATATAGTTATAGAAAAAAATTAAATAGATGCAGGTATAGAAATAAAAATTTCTAGCAGTATAGAAGCATTTAGGTACATAAAAATGAAGAATACCTTCCTTCATAACTTCCTAAAAGACTTTTGAACGAATAATTACAGAAACGAACGTAATTTTCCGAAATAAAAATCTTCAAACGAGAAATCAGTCAACCACGAAACGTTTTCTTTTGAATTAAGAGGGTGACTTTTATACAAAAAATTATTAAAATTTCGAGTTTTCTCTCATTAAATTTTAAAAATGAAGTATTTAATTGCTCATTTAATGTAGGTTAACTTAACTTAAATACACATAAAATACCCCAGTATGTAAAAACCTGGGTACAATATCATCCGAGGTTTTGATTTTCGATTTTTTGGACTAAAACCCTAACGCGGATGAAATTCGAAAAAAATATTCACTGCATAGGGTAAAAGACGGCTTTCTTTAAATAGTTTAATGGACCCCCTCCTACCCCCCTCCTACCCCCATACTTTAACGAAAGCGCAAGTGATCAAAAATTTTTAACAAATATATTAGTCGTCCGAGTTAATGACTGTTGGTAACAATAAAATATATTGCATGCAAAACTTTCCACGAACAGGATTCGAACTTGGGTTAGTGCAGCCAAAACGAGATGTACTAACCACTATACGACGTAAATAATAAGTTCAATCTCCGTAGAAGTCTTTGGTAACGTAATTTTAACCATATTATTTTATTAATTAACTTTTTTTAACTAACGTAAATGGATAAAAATATTCAGTATGAGTAAAAATGTTATCCATTTAATATTTGTTCTCTCTTCGGATTACTCATTAACGGGTATAAACGCTAAATTCTCGTTTTTTTAGTAATATTTAAGAACGCCCTTTTTTCATTTGAAATAAGTTTTGTTTACGATTTTCAAATTTGTATGTATTCGCACTCGTAAAATAACTGTTTACGTATCAGATAATATCACACACGAATGCTGGAATTATATTAAATAGGTAATGTTTCGTTATGTTCACTATATCTTCTTCAAGGTCACTGATAAGGATTTAAGCAGATTTGGTAAAGGAAGACGAGGGATTATTATCAGGCAATTCCTCAGGAATTAGAGAATAGGTGAATTAGTGAAAGTCTGAAATTAATACTTTATAAATATATTTTTTTTATTATTTTTATTTTTACTATTTCTCATTCTTGGTTGAAATTAAGTATTATAAACAGTGTTACTGTAAATATAGGAAAATAGTGCTTTATCTCTTCTGATTTAGCAACTAGTGAATATACCGATAATGAAGTTCCGCACCGCAGGGAAAATATAAAACGACAACAGGTATAAATGTGTATTTTACCCTTTCAGTACCAGTAGGACTGGTACGTCTCACCAGAAATAATAATTATATATTGTATTAAAATCAGACTTTTCTACAAATGTTTCTACATGGTTTCTAAAGGGTTAGTTTAGTTCAGGGGTGTGGAACCTGCCGCCCGCGCGCATAATGTTGCTCGCGGCCTAGTTTTTAATTGCCTGCGGACAGTTTGATTGTTTAAAGTCATACAGTATTTTACAGTACATCTTAATTATGTCCCAAACTATTTTTAAAGCTGCAATTTGCCCAATAGAGACTATTTTAGTTGAAATTTGACCGCCACACAAAGTTCCCCCACCCCTAATGTAGTTGTTGGAAAAGGAACCCAAAATGTGTGTGTGTGTGTGATCAAAAAGTCGATGTGCACCTATATTACTCTGAGAGACAAAAGTGCATACATACAAGAAGTTAGATATTTTAATAAAAAATTATACGATATCATGCAATTTGTGTTACTGTAATATTGCACGATATCGTATAATTTTGTATTAAAATATCTAACTTCTTGTATGTATGCACTTTCGTCTCTCAGAGTAATATAGGTGCACATCGACTTTTTGATCACCCTGTATTTTTTTTTTTCGAACTAACATTTAAACTTCTCTTGAATACGTTTACTAAATATTTTGAGATTTCTCCATTATTTATAAAAGTGACGCAAACGTTAATGAGAAACAGATGAATAGAAGCGGTTTGTGGCGTGTGTTAACAGAGACAGTTTCACTTGACGTATTCCTAGGGTAGTGGTTTTTAACTCCTGGATCACCAAGCCATTTTGATTGGGTCATTAAATTGTCATTTATCATTTATTTATGTTATCCCCAATTATTTTATCATTAATTATTTTATTATTTATTACAAGTGAACTGTTTGAAGACATGGGTCTCCGAGCTAGCCCCGCGATCAGAATTTGAGAATTTGGGTCGCAGCGTAAAAAGAACCACTGCCATAGCGGTACCCCCACCTTGTTATGAAAGGCAGCATTCCCGAGATTAGGGTGGTACCTTATTACCCGCGATGATCCCTTCGTATCTTTGGGTTTTAATTCTCTATTTCAAGCGTTGTGCCCACCTCATTAAGAATGGTTTAAAGCCATAACATTAAAGACGTGACATTGAATAAAGTTATTTTGGGTTAGATTAAATTCGGTTAGGTCAATCTAGGCTTGGTTAAGTTAAATTTAGTTTATTAGAAAGTTAATAGAATGTTCCGTCCACGAAATGGGTATATGCCCATCCAGAATGGGAAATGGATTCTTAGATAATGTATGTATATACTAATAGAGAGTTAACTATATATATATATTTTTTTTTTTTTAATTGGGGTTGTTTAACCTCCTTCGCAACATCTAAGGTCATATGACGGAGGGGACCTACAGCTTTACGTGGGATCCGAACCACGGGTCGCTACATAATCTGGGCGCAGAGGACGGTCTCCCATCCAACTACTATCCAGACCCAATGTCGCTTAACTTCGCTGATCTCCGAGAAGCGGTGTTACGACATCGGCCACTACGTAGCCCATATATATATATATATATACTGACGAAAACATGAAGACAATTTAATTTTTCAAACGTTTCGGAAATAGTTCCTGTCCATCATCAATTAAAAAAATCTTTAAAACCGATTAGAACTAAGTACAAATATGAAGTCAAAGGAATGCAAAACTAAGAAAAATAAAATAAAAAATAAATAAATTGAACTTTAAAATTTAAAAATTAAGTTTAGAATTAAAAAAAAATCAAAATGTTAAAATCAAAATATTAAATGCGATAAACAAATGATAGAGAGATAATATACAAATATAAAGCTAAAGGATTAGACACGGGTAATTGACGTAAGCATTTAGGTAAAGTTGCCAATGGTCGCGTATCGGTCCGAATGTCGCACATTTTACTAAAAAAAAAAAAAAAAAAAAAAAAAAACGGAAAATAGTATTTTGTGGGAGGTTTTTCTTTTAGTCAAATGCGTGATATTAGGGACCGATTCGTGATCAGTGGCAACTTTAACCCTATAGGAAGCTCATTTCCACACTACGTCAGGGCGTGTGTGTTCCAAGGGTCACCGGAACCCGAGCAGAAATAGGATGAGCAGTCGGCCCAACCCTACCGAATTTCAGGGGCCGGGAGCGAACACAGAGCCTCACCGCCATTAGCGTTACGGATGTTAAATAAAATATAGAATAATTATGATAATATATTAACTACTCGACTTACAAGTGGAAAAATTCACATAAGATGTATAATCATTTAGAACAAGTATCAGTTTATATGAAGAGAGGCTAAGATATACGAAGGGTTGAGAAAAGTAAATAGACAGCACGATGATTACCACCCTTAGGAACAAATGGCAAAGCCCATCAATAGAATGTCAGAACGTGTCCCCTTTAACATAATGGAAAAGGGAAAGCGACACGAATCTAATTATAATGATTCAATAAATCTGTTATCATTTATGTAGTAATGCCTAGTTAAGAATATTAATTTTTGTTTAATTAAGATAATGTTTAATGTAAATCATTTACTAATAATTATGAAATTACGAAAAAGTATGTTTGTTAGATTTAAATTGTTTAAAATGGGTAGAGTTGGCAGTCCTGAACAGAGGCCCAAAAGAGCGGGCTACCCACAAGGGAGTCAGTCTTCAGGCGGCGCGTTAAGCGTGAGGTTGGCGTCATGTAACGTAAAATTTAATTAATTGTTTGTGCCCCTCTCCGACGTAAAATGTTATAGTAAAATCCGTACTCCCACCCCCCTAAATTACTTAAACCATTTTCGGAAGTAAATAAAAGAGTTAAAAAGTGTTAAAAGAGTGTTAATAAACCCCCCTTTGTTTTGTAACGACTTTCATAGTCTCGGCGTGGCTACCATGAATATAATTGTAAAGTAGTGTTGAAATGAGTAGAGAAAGCAAGTGATAAATGAAATAAAGAGCCGATAGTAGAGTAAATAATGAAGAGAAAGTAAAAAATAATAAAAGGTGTTCACTATATTTGGTGGCTAGCGGTCGTCTTACATCATATTTTGTATGAGGCTTACCCACGTGACTAGTATTTCGGTTAAAATTCTTCCAACCCGGTATATTAGCCAATAGCGTTAATGGATATTTTATTTCGATTATTAAAATATCTAAATGCAAAGTTTATCCCGTTTGCAGGCAAATTTCGATTTCCATTCCTTAAAAATTCATTGTGAATGTAATTTCAAAATGGCGCATCGCCTTCAACATCCTGATAGCGTCCCTTCCAAACTTCGCGCCTAAAAATTTAATTTTTTTTCTTTCTTTTCGTGGGAGTTCGTTGATTCTGAAATGTTCGTTTGTTCCATTTTTATCGTACTGTTTCGTTACTTTTCGTAGTCTAGTGACTCAAAAATTTCTTTTAGTCGTGGTGCAGAGTCGGTAGAAAAATTTGTCTGACTCAATATTGCGAGTCATTATTACGTAAAATTTCGTTTATTAGGTCGGAGAGGACATAGTTTTGAAAATTTATCGTGCTGCCGAGGACTCAATTCTTTTCACTTATTTCGTTCACTTTTTCTCCTTTCCTGAAACCTACCTACCTTTGTGTCTTTTTGTGTTTAAATTTTTGGGATTAGTGAAAATTGTGATAATTTAATCATAATAAATAGAATAACGATTAATAAATAAATTTTACTAAATTTGTACGTAAGTAAATTATGTTAGTTTAAACACAGTGTGATACACATTTTATGCGGCCCTTTTAAAAATGTTTCAGCGAAAATTTGTACCGCATTTCTAGGTATATATACATATATAGTATTGTAAAACATTTCATGAACATGTAAAATTTTCTGGGTTTCATTAGCAGATTTTTGATTATATTTCGATTGGTTGTACATAAATTATAATGATAGGCTTATTTTAAATAATTGTTTATGTAAGATTACGGGCTTTTTGCTTTGCTTCGCTTCGCGCTAAAATAGGATTACGTTACATTTTAAGGGACAGTCGAAAAATAATCTTAAACATATTAATTTGTCAGATTATAGGCTGGCCGTATAGGATGGTGTTAGACTTTAAAATAAGCTAAATGAGTTTAACTGAAATAGAGAAATTGTGAAATTTTCTATAATTTTTTTTTGATTTTTTTTATATACTTAATTATACACTTACATATTAACTTATACATATATTAGTTATATATATAATTATATATATTTATATAGTCAAAATTTGGTAGGTAGGCTGATTTATCTATTTTTTTTTCCTTTCCTTTCGTTCAATTTCGCGACAATTCCGACATATTTTGTAAAATGGCTATTGTATTGTACTAAAGAAAGATTTCTTGTAGGCCTATCGTTAAATATTGTTCGGAGATTAACCGTTACTACGGTATATGTCTATTGAGTAGTAAATTTTCAGTTATTTAACAAAATTTTAATTGATTTAACATAAATAATCATAGGATTTTTTTTTATAAGCACAAATGTTATGCATTACGAAATTTGGATATTATTATAATTTTTAAGAATTACAAAAATTTGTGCAGAAAATTCTTTTCATAGCCTATATTTACGTTTTATAAATGCATTCAATGTTATTTTATAGGTAGGCCGATTTTTATTTCTTTCTTTCTTCCAGTTCAATGACAATGGTAAAATTTTTATTTGGAATTTATTGTATTACAAAAGATGTTTTGATTTGATATTTTAATTTGGGTATTAGAAATGAAAAATGTCCTTTTTTTTAGTTCGAGCGTTTGCATAGAAAAAATTACAAAATTGTCAGGATATAATGCAGTTTCATTCGGTTAGGGATATTTGTATAGAGGTTCGCTTACAAACAAAGCGACCGCTCTTAATTATGCAATGTTTTGTTTTTGTTTACAGTAGGTTGTGTGTATTTTTGAGTGCATATTATCTGTTCTTCTTTAGTATAACGATGCAACTTTGTAGTTTCACTTGGAAACGATAAATTACTGAGATTTTTGTGATTTGCAAACCATACTGGGGTTTCTGTTGAAGGAGAGAGTTGTATCTCAGATGTAATTTGCGAATTGCGAGTTCAATTCATATGAAATTTAGAGTTTCAAGTTGGAATTACTGTATTAAAATAATTTTTGGTAGTAATATTTAATTTTTTTTTACTTTTTAATAACTGTTTTGGAAAATTATTATTGTTTAAACCTTCAGTCGGGGTTAACTAATGCATTTAAAACATTGGCTCAAGTGTACACTCGGAAATGGAGCCTTCAAGATAGCCAGTAACGTTTTTGTGGCGTCTTTGTGTGCTCCCCCTCAAAGGGCAAGAGGGTTCATGATTGTCAGAGAATGGATGACATGAAGTTTCTGGGGTTCATTTTTGTCTTTTGTATTTAAAAGTATTGATGTGATTTCTGACGATAGTTTGAACAATAATAGTTCTTAAATTATACTAACAGTTACTATGTATGGGCGCTTTTATATTTATACTGTACAATTTTGTTTAACGTTTTATGACTTTTTTATCTTCTCCGATGTAACTGCCATAAGTGACCTTATTGGTAGCTAGATTTGATTAAATTTTTGCGAAATTCTGATATTAGACCTTTTTTTTTTTCCGTGAATTTGGCCAGAGCAAATGTGTAGTTAGTATTTCGAAGTGAACTGTCGAGAAAATTCGATAAATTAAATATGAAATGATAAGCAGTACAGAAACACGTTTCGAATAAACTTTTTTTTCAAAATTTCAAAGGCTCGGTTTGGAGGCAACCAAGTTGAATCCGAGTTCCATCCAGTGAGTTTAGTCGACCGGATAGGTGAGATCGATCAGTGATGAGAGAGAAGAGAAACCAACTGCGCAGGGACTTGGCGCAGGGTGGTTTCGGAAGAGAAGAGATAGAAGAGAGGAACCGAATGCGCAGGGACTTGGCGCAGGACAGTTTCGGAAGAGAAGAGAGATTTACGTGTGCAGGGTCTTGGCACACGAAAGTTTCGATCGAAGATGGTCTACTGGTATTTTTCGGGCAGTAGCTGGTCACGCTGCTCGAATGCTTCGCTAAATATGTGTTGTAGCACGCGGTAGGCAAGCCACGTGAGCTTGAACGGGTGTTTACGACTGTACTGTCCATACAGACATACAGTAGGTTCGTTGGGGAAACGGCCTACGGCGGAGTGACGTTGATTGTTGCCAGTAGAAGAGTCTTTCAGCTGGACGTAGGAAGAGCAGCGTCACCGACAAAAGTGGAGATGAGACAGGCGAGTTTCTTCATCGACTTCTAGAATTGCAAATTCGTCCAATTCCAGCGCGTGGTCCCGCTTTCAGTATATCTCCCCCTGATCCTTTTAGAATTGGACGTCTCTGTTTTTTTTTTCGCCATTGGAGAGAGAGCGGAACCATTATAGCGTGCTGCCTGTTGCATGTTGATTGATGCAATCCCTTGCATTCTAGCGAAGTGAGCAGGGAGCTGCGATTGAAAATTGAAGTCCGTGTCAGCGTGCGGATTGTCATCTAAACGTCCAGCAAATTAATGTACTGATTATTATGTAATGAAATTATACGTGAAAGGGTGCGATTATTGCCATAGTTGTTGTGTTTTTCGTGAAATAGTATGTGCGCTCTTGGTCAGTATTTTATGTAAACTTTTTATTATTTTTTCTATGTCGCCCTGATAGTAAACTGTATAACTATACAAATAACTGTTTCAAAATGTAAAGCGATCGTTGATGAGGAATCGCGGGAATAGATTGTGAACTTGAGATTTGTGTAGCCACTAAGAAAATTTTCCGTTATTTTTTTTGGCATGTATAGATTAGTTACAGGTTGTAATTTAATTATTAGTGTGAAATGTATTTTATGCAAATGTGAAAATTATAAAGGTTTTCGGTTTTAATATGATACAAAATATATGTGTGGAATTTGTCATTCTAATTATTTCTTGTCTATCAACTTTGAATTGTTAAAAAAAAAAAAAAAAAAATTGCAAAATATATAAATTTGTTGAATAAATTTATTAAATTTGTTAAACGATATTAATAAGTTTTACTAATGAAAAACTTATTTTCAAGGGGGTGATGCGAGTGTAGTAATGCCTAGTTAAGAATATTAATTTTGTTTAATTAAGATAATGTTTAATGTAAATCATTTACTAATAATTATGAAATTACGAAAAAGTATGTTTGTTAGATTTAAATTGTTTAAAATGGGTAGAGTTGGCAGTCCTGAACAGAGGCCCAAAAGAGCGGGCTACCCACAAGGGAGTCAGTCTCAGGCGGCGCGTTAAGCGTGAGGTTGCGTCATGTAACGTAAAATTAATTAATTGTTTGTGCCCCTCTCCGACGTAAAATGTTATAGTAAAATTCCGTACTCCACCCCCTAAATTACTTAAACCATTTTCGGAAGTAAATAAAGAGTTAAAAAGTGTTAAAGAGTGTTAATAAACCCCCCTTTGTTTGTAACGACTTTCATAGTCTCGGCGTGGCTACCATGAATATAATTGTAAAGTAGTGTTGAAATGAGTAGAGAAAGCAAGTGATAAATGAAATAAAGAGCCGATAGTAGAGTAAATAATGAAGAGAAAGTAAAAAATAATAAAAGGTGTTCACTATATCTATTAATTTATTATCAAATATATTATCAAATCAAAAACCTATGGAAAAACTGAAGGCGTCTATTTACGGTATCAGTATTGTAAAATCAGAAAAGGGAAGTATCGTAGTGATTATATAATGCTTGAACAGACCGCAGGGGAACGATAGATGAAGCCAATATGACTCTCTCGCACGCATATTAATTTGGTGGACAATGCAGCCAACATAAACCGAGTTACAGTCATACTTGTCAACGTCAGTATACCTCTCATGACACGTCTTGCCACATTCATATGAACTGCAGTTATTCACACGTTTACTCATTACATGTTTGCGTGTTGTGCGCGGTCTCTTCCGTTTCTCAGACCCACACAGTTACTATTTTGGTTATCATTTTGGTTTACTATTTAGTTCTTGTTGAAATTATGGTGGTCGCGTCATCCACATACTGGTAACAGGACGAATTTTTTAGTGATCGTGAAAGTCATTATGTAAAGAAGGAACAGGATGGGTAATAGAATGCCCCTTGGGATACAGATTGCTCCGTGGGATATGGATTGATTTTGTCCATGACGTATAAGAATCCCGTGCTATAAATTGGCTCTTGTTTGTACGAGTGAAGCCATCTTGAAGGTAGTCTCTGAAGACTAATCTTCGAGGTTTTTTGAAGAGTATGCCATGAGGTACTGCGTGAAAGGCTTTAGCTAGATCAAGTAGGATGAGATTATCAAGGTCTTTCTGTCGTTCATATGCCTATAAACGGTTGTAATCTATACTATAATAAGAGAGCTGTCCGTCGCTGTCTGTCTGTCTGTCTGTCTGTCCGTCGTCACACTTTCAGAAATTGTGAGAAAAAATTGTGAGAAAAAAATCAGAAATTGTAAAAAAAATTCAGAAATTGTATTACGGGCGGCAATGTGAAGCTCAAGATTTTCATGATCTTTTTTCTGTAGTTTAGCAATGGGGGAAGGGTGGGGAGTGGGGGGAAGGGTTGGGGTGGGGGTAATGGGGAGGGTGGGGGTAATGGGGGGAGGGGGTTAGCCCCAAGTTGTACGAATGGGGGTGAGGAGGTTTTGGGAGATACCAGATTCAGAAATGTTGACAATGTGAAGCTCAAAATTTTCACGGCTGGTTCTTTTTTTGTAGTTTAGCCTGATAACCGTCAGCGAAGTGACGGGAACTGTACTAGTAACAATAATAACAATAATAATAATAATAATAATATAATAATATTTTTAATATAATTATAAGAAACTTTAATATCATAATTAAATCCAGAGAGATTTCATCGATTTTCGCTTCTTGCAAAGGAACATCCAAACAGATTATTGACTTGTGAACCCCTTTAAAACCGGTTGGTGTACTCAATCAGTTAATTAATGTCTTTCAGGTAAAAGGAAAAAAAATTAACACTCCGCATTTTTCTTTCTTGATGAAAGAAAGTGACACCGTGAAATCAATCTATTACATTTCCTGTCAATTTAAATAAAATTTCTTAATAATAATAATAAAAATAAATAAATAAATAATAATTAATAATAATATTTATTTTCATAGTAATTTGTGTTTATGGGTGGAGGATATAGATATATATATATAATATATATATATATATATATACATAATATATATATATATATATATAATATATATAGGGTGTCCGAAAAAGGTCTGAAATAGACATAAATTCCTCCTCTTCTTAAAGAGAGTTAAGTGAAACACAAACGCTTTGCGACAGCTTTTTTATGAAGCCCAATTCACACTATCGTCACCAAAATCAATAACAACAGTCTGTTAATAAGAATCAGTGTATGTATATGTGACGATAGTGTGAATGAGGCTTCATAAACTAGCTGTCGCAAAGCGTTTATATTACGTAAACTTCGTTACGAGATATAATTTTTATTTCATTTCAGACCTTTCTCGGACACCCTGTGTATTTTAAATAGGGGTTTAATTTCATTCCTATTTTATACTTTAGTTGAGGTTATAAGTAATTTTCGCTTTCCAAAGATCTCTATCACACTGACGTATAATGAAAGATGACGTATAATGAAGGATGACGTATAATGAAGGATGACGTATAATGAAGGATATGATCAACACACACAAGGTTGACAAAAATAACTAAACACTACGATGATTGTCGTTAACAACAGATGGCAAAGCTCATCAATAGAATGCCAGAACGTGTGTCAGCTTTACATACTATAAAATGTAAAGGGGAAAGCATTACGAATCTAAATACAGGGTGGGACATATATCTTTTTACCGAAGCGAGTTAACAAAACTCTTCGATAAAGCGACTTATGGCCCACCCTGTATACTGATTCAATAAATCTGTCATTTACCGACTTTTATTTCAAATAAAAAATATGAAAAAAAAAAAAAAAAGAGAACCTGAAGGTGTCTATTTACTTTGTCAACCATTCTGTATAGTTAAAATTCTTGTTATAAAATTAAATTATTAGCAAAAGTACAAAAAACATAATCCCCGTCGTTCTAAGTATGAAAATGGTCTATAGAATTCGTTACTTATATAATCAACTTTGGTCTTAATTTTGTTTGGAGGTCGGGAGGATTTTCAGAGCAGATTTTCTTTTGGGGGGGGGCGGGGGGGAAGGGTTGTAGGGGATTAATTGGCCTACAATTACCTAATAATAATCATATTACATCACGTTACCTTATAATGATGGGATTAAACCTCGCTAAGACGACTACGAGGTGATATATAGGGTGGCCACAAAGTCCCGTTAACCCTTGCCCATATCATTGTTATACGATTCATTTCTCTAGGTCTAGGGGGTAACGGGACTTCGTGGCCATCCTATATATGGTAGATAAATGCATACACCATTAAAATAGTTTTTTTTATGTATCATTACAGGTAATCACGGTTGTTAATAATTCACTAGGGAACAACATTTTGTTCTTGAAAACTATTTGGTGTTCTTATAGAACTTTTGATGCTGATTCCAAATATGGTTTCAGAATGGTTCTATCACCATAGTTTCGAGAAAATAATATTTCCATTTATCAGAGTTTTCCAAAATATTAGTTAAAATTAAGTGTACTAATTTAATTTACTTTCTTTTTTTTCCAGGTTAATATATTTAATAGTATTTTTTGCATTAAAAAATATAGCATTTAAACAAACAGATTTTAATAAAAAAGAAAGAATTTTTTTCAAGTTTTGCTCAAATTTTAAAATTTCATAGTAGAAAAACTTGGTTTTCATTCCAAAAAGTTTTCCGTGATTTCAAATAATTTTTCCGCCAGCATGAATCGAAATGTATTAATCCAGAGATACATTTTGCTACGTATGTGGAGAACTGACCATAATGGCACAGAGGAAGACGATGACCCCACTCGTGAAGAGGCTTACGAACTTTATTTTGGATGTAAGGTAGGCGACCAAGACAAATCCTGGGCACCTCATATCTCATGCATTTCCTGTGCCGTCACTCTTAGGGGTTGGATTAAAGGTACCCGCAAATCTATGCCATTTGCCATACCAATGATTGGAGAGAGCCAAGGATCACCTAACGGATGCTATTTTTGTATGACTAACGTTTCAGGATTCTCTGCCAAAAATAAACATAAAATTCAATACCCAAAATCTGCATCTGCCATGAGACAGTACTACATGACGATGATAACCCAATTCCAACTCCCCCAAAGTCATGGACACTGGATGAAGTGTCTGAAGTTGAACCAATGGAAATTGATGACACTAAAGATACAGACTTTCAGCAACCTGAATCAAATAAACCACGTATGATAACGCAGGTTATGCTGAATGATCTCGTGAGAGATTTGGACCTTCCGAAAAAGAAAGCGGAATTATGGGCTCCAAGTTACGTGAATGGAATTTGCTGGCAAAAGATACAGGCATATCGGCGTTCCGCACTCGCCAAAAAGATGATGCAGTATTTCTCCTCGTCAGGTGGTTTATGCTACTGTAATAATGTAAATGGACTGCTGTTAGCTCTCGGTCATGAGCACAAATCTGAAGATTGGCGTTTATTTATTGACTCTTCGAAGCTAAGCCTCAAGGTTGTACTACTTCACAATGGAAATAAATACTTCCATTCCTGTAGGGCACGCTGTCCACATGAAGGAATCTTACGAAAATATGAAACTCATCCTTCAGCAGATTAATTATGACCAGTTTCGTTGATATATATGGGGGATTTAAAAGTCGTCGCGCTTCTTCTGGGAATGCAGCTCGGTTATACGAAGTTCTGCGCTTCCTTTGTGAATGGGACAGCATAGACAGAGATTCGCATTATTTTGTAAAGGATTGGCCACTTCGTCAAAAATGTATCCCAGGACTGAAGAATGTGTCTCATGAACCCTTAGTTGACCCAAGAAAATATACTTACCGCCACTTCACATCAAACTTGGCATCATGAAAAATTTGTCAAAGCAATGAACAAGGAAGATGAGGCATTCAAATATTTTGAAGGAAAAAAGTTTTCACGACTTAGCGATGCAAAGATAAAAGAAGGATCTTTGTGGTCCCCAAATCAGAGAGCTCATGAAAGATCAAAAGTTTGATGATGCTTTGAAAAAGAAAAAAGTGGCATGGGAGGCCATGAAGAATGTTGTCACAAATTTTCTAGGGAACATCAAAGCCTCTAACTATGAAAAAATAGTGCAGGACATGATTGAAGCATATAGGTTATTGGGATGTAATATGTTTTTCTGATACCACGTTTTGACAAGTTTTTTAGAAATGTACGCGGGTGACAGACATTGATGATTTAAAAGCAAGAATCACAGCTGCTATTGAGCGAATTGATGTGGATATGCTGCAGCGTACATGGCAACATTTGGAGTATCGATTGGATGTTTTGCGAATCACTAATGGTGCACATATCGAATGTTTGTAACAACGTTACTTAATAAAAGAAACTTTTGAAAATACAGATTCTAAATAATCTTGTTTAAGAATTTTACGTGTGTTATCAAGAAATTTTTTAAAAGATGAAATTGTACACATAATGTTCGGACACACTGGAATTTCTAAAAAACTTGTCAAAACTTGGTATAAAAAAAAACTTAATGAGATTCTCTGTAAATGGATAACACTGGAATTTTCTCACTTCAATTTGACTTTTAATAACAGCCAAAAATTGTACAGATAATTCTCGGACACCCTGTATATATTTCAATTTTATACGAATTTTTGTTAAGTTTATGTTAACGAAATATTTTTCTTTGAATGTTAAAAACACTTTCATATCTTCTTTAAGTTTTCAATAATATATATATATATATGGAGAGGAGGGGTGACAAGCTGACCTTCGTGAAATGAGGAATCATCGCACAAAACATTTGAAAGGTATATATATATATATATATATATATATATATATGTTACGCGTGATCAGTGAAATTGTGCATTTCATGAAAAACGCAATATTTGCGTTTTTCATGAAATGTGCATGGCCTATAAAATAAACTTTGTTCTGGTTTGCTGTAAAAATGCATCTTATTAGCTCATTCTTTGCCGATTTCATGAAAACGCAAACTGAAATTGGTCACGTAACTGTCATTTCAACCTTTGGAAATTTCATGAAAAACACACACCAAAATTGCGTATTTCATTAAAAATGCATTAATTTTGCTTATTTCATGAAATTGGCAAACGCCTGCGCATTTCATGAAAAACGCAAATATTGCGTTTTTATGAAATGCGCAATTTCACCGATCACGCGTAATAAATAAATAAATAAATAAATAAATAAATAAATATATATATATATATAATATATATATATATATATATATATATTACTGATTAAAATTTTCTTAAAAATCAAATCTTCATTAAACCAAAATTTTCTAAATATCAAAAAATTTGCCTATTATTTTCTTTCACAAGATTAAATGAGCAACATTCAATAGGCGACGGAGTTGGCCATGATCGTATAGTGGTTAGTACATTGCGTTGTGGCCGCAATAACCCAGGTTCGAATCCTGGTCATGGCAAAAGTTTTAAAATCAGAAGAAACATTTATACCCAAATGATACTACCTTATTTGTTAGTAATATAAATCTAAAGCGCGCGATAGGCTTAACTGGTGATTTTGATATACAGGGTGTACCGAAAGTTGAACTCCATTGATTTTTACCGAAATTTTTCGCGCTCTGGTTTATTGAGGTTACACCGAATAAAAATGCTTAGTTAACACAATAAACCAACTAAAATTTTTTTAGTTTTTAGTACAAAACATTTGGTAGGAAATCTATCTTTTGGTCGTATGAAGATAAAATTACGTCATTATTACTAATATTTAGTAGAAGTAACTAAAATACATTTGGTACTGTAATACTGTTGGTATTAACGGTTGGTACTGTACTAAATTTCTGGTAACAATAACCACAGTCTATTTATATACTAAACAATTTTTTTTGAACCTATAGCTACCTATTTCGTCGACAAGGTCAACAATCGACACACTAAAAAAAACTAAATTAACCTAACCTGTGCTAACCTAATCTAATCCTCAATATACTGTACTTGTCGATAGAATGTCAAGTCGATCAGATTTGGTAAGGCCGATTGTTTTGGACCTATACCCTCTTCGCCGACAAGACCAAAACAACACACAAAATTCTAACCCAACGTAACTTAATGCAGGTTGTTACACGTTGGACTCCTGTTTGTGAATGGGGAACGGGGGTTCATCTAAAATCTGTGGTTAATAACCCTCGACCAATGACTATTGAAGAACTACAAGACAACATTCGAAATGAGTATACCAAAAGCGTTTCTATACGGAAGCAACCCACGTACAATGTGAGTATAATAAAGCTTACGAGAAAAACGGCTTCCTGCGTATAATCTAGTTTCAGTATTCACTGATGTAAATGTTATATACTTCACATGGGACTAAACTTTTGTTACACCCTGTATAACAAGGAGTTATAAAAGTTAAGTAAGATGCAAGATTCTTTTATATCAATAACCAATGGTGATCGTACATACTCGTAGCTGTTAAAAAAAAAAAATGTTCAATGAGAGAGAAGCATCTTGGCCGTGGCGCTTGTGCAGGAAACTAGGAGGAGGAAATTCTAGTAATGAAGGGAAGGGAAGGGAAGAAGAGGGGAGGGAAGGGAAGGGAAGGGAAGGGAAGGGAAGATTCCGGAAAACGCGCGCGAAGGAGGAAGAGGAAAAAGGCGTACCGGGAAAGGTTTACTGGAGGCTCGTAAACCTACCCGTCACACGCAGAGAAAGAATCTTTTAAAAAACAAATTATCTCGATTATCTCCCACTGGCTGTCATTCCCATTTCTGGTCCCGAAAGTTCGGAGGAGGGGGTGGGGTACTCGAAGAAAGAATTCTAGGTTTGGGAAATAGTAAAAAAAAGAAGGTTGTGACACAATTACGATTCCGAGGGGTATTTTTTATGAAAAATTGGGAGAATCCTTTACACTGGGAATCAGTGGCGTACTAAGGGGGATGCGAGGGGGGGGGCGGTCTGCCCCGGGTGACAGGCAGGAGAAGGGGTGCCATCGGGAGAGTTGAAATACGTACAAGTTTTCAAACCAAGTGAAAAATTAGCCAAAGTAAGAAAAAAAATTTAAAAGTGTTCAAACTATTACAACAGCTTAATGTTAATTTCGAGTATAAAATAAATTTTATTTTTATTTGCAATACAAAATTTACAAACGAAAAATTAAATATTTGATAAAAATTACATCGAAAGGCGAACGTTTGTTGACGTTTTAGTCATCAGTTTGTTGAGCATAGCCAGCTGGCTGCAACTGACATTCCAAGTCTTGTTCACTTGACACTGTGACTCCAATACATGAGGTATGTTTCATTAAATAATTATGATAAAGCATAAAGTGCTGGTGTTTATAACAATATCATGGTACTTATAATTTTTGACAATGTGGTATCATAGTGATGTTTAAGTGTTTATAAATGATAATTAATGATAATTAATAATAATAATAATAATGATAATTAATTGTCTCTGCTTGTCTGGGTTGATAATCTAATAACTCAATGGGTATCTGGTTGGAAAAAGTTTGAGAACCACTTGTTTGAAGCTTTTCTGTTGTAATAAATTTTTTTTACTTCTTTATTTACTGGATATACTGTTAATTTTCATTTTGTCAGTGGTTTAGTTATTTGTGAGTAATGCTCATAGTTTTCTGCTTTTTTAGGAGTCGTGGTTGCACTTAACCCCCCCCCCCCAAATAATAATAATAATAATAATAATAATAATCACAGACAATTTGTTCAGTTAATGTATTTCATCAAGTGCAATAGGAGAAAGTCCTGAAGATATTTAGCCTGGTGAATCTGAAGGGCAAATACAAGAAGCATCTTCACAAGAGGATTCAAATGAGAGAGAGCGAGGATTGGAAGATGGCAATTCATCTTCTAAAAGCAGTGAAACTGATGAAGAGGAAGGAGACGCCAGCAGAAGTCCACACCAACAGGAGGAAGACTGATGAGGAAGAGGAGACGGATAGATTTTCAATTTATTCTGATGTCGCTGCTTGGCCAATCCCGGTTCCAAATGACTTGAGAGTTGATCTTATTAAGAGGGGAAGTGAACGCTTCCAAAATAGGGATGGACCTTTCAGGGCAGTTCAAAGACAAGGAGAGAAATCCAAAAGGAAGAGTCGACAGCTGACCACTGCATGGTTCTATAAGGCTCTGCCAAATGACGAGAAAGTTTTGAGAACATGGATGGTTTACTCTCCATCAAAAGAAAGTTTTTGTTTTGTTTTTGCTGCAGACTGTTTGCTCTTGATGACAAAGGAATTGGAACATCCAGCTTTGTCACTGGGTTTCAAGCATGGTGGAAGCTAAACCCAAAGGTGTCTGACCATGAGGCTTTGATTGTTGCAACAGAAGAACAACTTCGGAAGTATATTCCAAATTTGACTCAGATTTTCGATGAATTCTCTGATGAAGATATCAGTGTGGAAATTGGACGACTTCGGAGGCATTTGGAAGCTGCCAAAATCAGCGTTGAAGAGGCAAAGAAATAGTCAGCATTGCAGTTTCTGGAGTTTGTTGTGAAATGGGATTTTTGTGAATCTTTGCCAAGCTTGTCACTGTGTTTGAGATTCTTTTTGACTGTCTGTGTGTCTATTGCTTCATGTGAAAGAAGTTTTTCCAAATTGAAATTGATAAAAAATTTCTTTCGCTCGACCATGAGTCAGACAAGAGTGACAAATCTGGCTTTACTTTCAATTGAATATGAATATGCAAAGAAGGTGAATTTTGATGAGGTCTCTATTTACCTTTGAAGAATAGGCTGAGGCTCAGCCTATTCTTCAAAGGTAAATAGAGAGGATTCACGCTCAGCCGCTGAGCGTTGAGACTGGATTTCCTCTGTTTTTGTATAAAATAAAATGCAGTATTACTTGTGTTTAAATTTTAAAATTATTTATGGGGGGAGCCAAAGGAAGGATCCGCCCCGGGTGCCAAATACTTTAGGTACGCCCCTGCTGGGAATGGATCGACTTGAGAATTACCTCCTTTGAAATAGGAATGATCGAAACTCAGAAGAGATCAACTCTTTCCAGCAAAATAACGCTCTCTTTCCATTTCGATGCGAGTTATGAGTGACGTTTGTACGTGTCACTTCATTTATATGTGCGATACCTGCATATGGAATGTCGTAGTGCAAATACAGAGTGAGACCACTTGCATGTATTTTTATACGCTCTGGTTAAAGATAAGTAATGTAAATGAAGACTCAATTACCATGTGTCTATTTACATATTCATGTTCTCTTCTCCTACGTTCATATATTGTAGATATCAAAATCATGCAAATAGAGAGGCACTGTTAGAGGCACTCTGTTCGCTTCTGCGATTAATTTTTTATGACGCTTAAGTCATACATATTTCATATTCGCTTGAGCCTAGAATAAATATTATTAAGAGGAGGGGATTATTACTATTGCTATTTCTTTACTTATTTAATCTAGGTTTGGTCTTGGGGTAATTTTTTACTTACTGGTTTTTTTTTTCCATTGGCAAAAAATGTCTATCTTTAATACACAAGTTTTATGCGATTGAAAAAATATTATATTGTGTGAACTTAAACTTTTTATTTATTAATTTAAGTGTATTTTAATCAATTTACGTGACATTAACCCATTGGTAGAATTTCCTACCGACAAAATTGTTTGTCATTATTACATCACTAATCTAAAAAATTGCGTCATATCAACGACTCATACCGAAGATCACGTGAATCCAAGAAAAAGTGAGGAAATAATAAAAAAATTTGTTGGTAGGAAATTCTACCAATGAGCACTAATGGGTTAAATTTTTTTTATTTTAACTGTCTAAAAATTGTTGGGTATAAAAATACCCTTAAATTGTAAAGTTTAATTAATGAATGGGCAAAACTGCAACCATAGTAAGATAAAAATGAAGATGGGGTATGAAGTTGAGTGGGTATGATCGATCTCTCACAATGTGATTTTTCATTTCATTCGCGCCCAACAGGAAAAATCCGCGAGTGAAAATCCCAGGAGGAAATTCTCAAATCTATCTTTTTCCCATTTCAGGACACTCTTTCTCATCCACGGATTTCCCATTTTGGTTCAAGTTGGGTTAGATTAAGTTGGGTTAGATTAAGTTGGGTTAGATTAAGTTGGGTTAGATTAAGTTGGGTTAGGAAATATTAGACTCTCTCATTTGGCACCTTTACAGCAAACGTGAATGACATTCTTTCTCAAACAAAAACACTTTTCTCGAATGTGGATTTCTCACATTGTGTATTCCCAAATTACGGACCGCAAATGGGAATGGAAATGAGTACGAATTAATTGTTGATGTACTTCTAAACAAACAATCTTTGTAGTATTCTCTTTCCTAAAGTTAATTAATTTTACCATCTGAAACTTTTCAATATTAAGTGAAATGCCAGGTGGAGTAAACGAACAACTTTTTACAAATTATTTCAAAGCTTCTTTCTTACCAGCTTATGCGGATCTCTCTCATAAAGAAGGTAAAGAAGCTTTAGCAAAATTATCCTCTTATCGACAAAAGCAATTATGAAAGAATATGTACGAACTACTTTCTAAAGAAATTCTCGCAAGAAGATTTTATTGTCATTGATAGTTTTAAAAATTTTGACTCGTGTAATCCGAAAGGAGTTAACTTAATTTTTTTATTCCTATGACTTGACTTTTCGCAGTAACTGTATAACTTCTAATGTTACTGTTATCACTGCCGGATTACAGTTTATGTATGCATTGCGGTAAAATACATAAAGTTAGTTTCGGTAAAAAAGTTCGCCAATTTTTATTTTTTTTTAAAGCATAACAAATTACTAATTGGTAGTGTTTTGTTTTTGTTTGGGTATTTTTTTTTCTTGTTTTGGTGACTAATAAAATTTTGAACACAAAATCAAATCATTCCCGATTATTTTTTTTTTTTCATCGAATTTTTTTCTCCAAATGTACAAAGGTTAATATAAAAGAACGGTCGAAGTAACCAACCACAAAATAAAATATATAAACATCTGTTCAGGGGTTTCTGGATTAAGATTTAGACCATCTTCGGTCGTGATTGTGAAAGGTCCTTGGGGTAAGATAAACCCCATCAATGTAATTTTGACTTGAAAAAGCCCCATCTCGTTAAAATAATTATACTTATTAATTACACGATTTATTTTTCCATTCGAACTAAAACCTAGGATCACATAAAGGGGACTTACAGGTACGGGTCGCTACATCATCTAAACATCTACCCTACCCAGACCAATTGCAGAGTTCAGAACTGGATTTCTACAGCCAGAAATAAACTAAATCTCCTTTATTTATTATTATTTCATATATAAATTGTGTGTATGTGTGTGTGTGCGTGTGTGTAAGAAACAAATGTCGAGCATTTAAGCGAAAATTTAAGACTGCCCTTAAAAATGGTGACGTTTGCATCTTTTGTACTGCGATACATTAAGATTTTTCGCACAACATCGAACGTCATAAGTAAGCTCTTAAAATTGCTACGTTAATATCACTGTATAATGCCATAAAAAAGTTTTATACGTTATAATCCTAACTTTATACTCATAACAGAGTTATAGTAGAATATACACATATATATATACTGTATGAGAGAGAGAGAGAGAGAGAGAGAGAGAGAGAGAGAGAGAGCTTAAAATAGACTAATTCATTTTAATACTATGAAGGGTTTGACTTTGAGGGATTGCCAAAACTTTTATACCAACCATAAAATGGCACCGGGCACTCGTGTAATGAAGAGAGATGATGTAGTGTAGGACTGGTATAATAATTTTAAGAGTTTTCTTAAATGCTTATACGCGTTTTAATATTTGGTATAATACTTAAAGCTCGATTGAGTGGCGCAACACTTCGTTTTACATCTAAAATTATGATCTAGGTCGTGTTAAGTGGGGGGGGGGGGGATTTCGCGCTCGACTTTCATGACCGGAACGATATACTGTATTGGTGTAACTGCACATCCACTTCGCTCATGCGTCCATCGAAGGCTTTGTGAGCACTGTATATTTTATCGATTTAAACAATTGCATAAAACATTAAGGAAGTTGAAGGGTAGAGAGAGACTAAAATTTGTTTTTTATCGAAAATTCACACAAAGAAAATCACTCGGAAATTCTTATCACTCGAAAATTCTTATCTATCACTCGATAAAAAGAAAGTCACAAATACAGTTTAAATATTTACTAAAAAAAAAAAAACCCCGAGGAAAATTTTCAATTCTGAATGAATGAATATATTTGGAAATCGGGAATGTGTCCCAGTGTCATAGCTCCAAAAACGGTATTAAATCCTTTATTAAGCCAATAAGGTCTTTTATATTTGTTAGCAAAGGAGGGATTAATAACTATTTCGAAATTTTGGTTGAATGGAAGCCGTAGAGGAAAAGATTAGGAAACTTTGACTCGAATATGTCTGAAAAAAAACCTAATTTTTAACGTACGACAAAGGTGAGAAATAACGGACGTGATCCGTCATTCTTAGATCCACGATACATTAATTTTGTAAAGATTTTATTAATAAACTTACGAGATTTTAAAAAAATGTATATTCGATGGAGTTATACAGGGTGCAACCGAAAGAACTGTACAAATTCCATTTGGAATAAGTTCAATTTTAACGATTCGTTTGTGGACACCCTGTATTATTGCTAGAAAATTTTTTTTATATACAATTAAACATAATTATGCACAGTTCATTTAGGATTCAACCACGTTTTATCTATTCTGACTTTTATTTCTAAATTTTAATACAGAAAACAACAGATTTTTGGTCGAGTGGAAACTTCCGTCCACTTTTAATGACGCCAGATCGCCGAGTACAGCAGAGAGAATCTTTTCCATAGGCGGTTACAGGAGGTTTGTTAGCAACTTCCATCGTCATCAATTTTCGGCCAAGTAAGGGTCACGTGCGTGGCTTTTGAATTTGACTCCCCCGCCCCCCCCAAAAAAAATGGGGTCGCAAAACTACAAAATTTACGGAAAACAAATTTATTTGTATGGAGCTTCGCCAGTACGTATCTGCGGCGAACAGGTATGACATTCGAGATTTCTGGACCTTTAGACATTTGGTCGTCGGGAAACCTAACCTAACCTAACCTAACCTAACCTAACCCAACCCAACCCGACCCAAACGACTAATGCTAATCGAACTAAACATAGCTTAACAATTTAACACCCCCCAAAAAACTTGTCAACAGAATGTCTCGTCAACGAAATATCGTTAGTCCGAGATTTGTGTATTTCTGTTCACTTCACAGTAATGTACGATTGATCATATATATTTTTTAACAAAATATTCACTAAATAATTAAGTTCAAAATGATGGACACAAAAACATTATATATTTATATATATATTTATATATGTGTGTGTGTGTGTGTGTGTGTAATACACGCACTGAGCATGGAACAAGGAACCCTTCTGGGATATTAAATCAGCTATAGTCCGAATAAGTAATAGTAAATGGCAACTACTAAAGTTTTTCTTTTTCATGATGGAAGCCCAGCGCCGTCACTTATTCGGACCATAGTGGATTTAATATCCAAGAAGAGTTCCTTGTTCCATACACAGTCTGTGTAGTGCATAAAAGTAGTGCGTGCATATATATATATATATATATTATATATATATATATATATATATATATATATATATATTATATATATATTTATTATAATGGAGGTAAGTGCGATATATATATGTAACCAAAAAAAAAACTATAGAAAAGAACGTAATCATGAAAATCTTAAACTTCACATTTGAGCTCATTGTATCAAGATTTGTGAACCTTTAAATTTTCATGGCTGCGTTCTTTTCTATAGTTTTATTGACCGAATAATTAAACCGACAGTAATTGGGGCGCCGCAGGCACCCCAATTACTGAGACCCAAGGAGAGGGGGATAGGAATGATGTTCAAAATAAAATACGCCGTAGGACCACAATTCGATTCGGTTTGGGCCGAATGCCCAAGTACCGCAGATCTAGCGAAATTGGGGCGTAGCGCCGATCTTTTGCTGAAAGTCCTGACAGAAAGAAATGAAAAGGGAGTAGGCCTATTTGTTGACAATTATGTCTACAAGGAGATTCTTCAGTAATGAAATAAAGATAAGTTTATGATGAAGTGTTCTTTTTTATATTTTATAACACGAAATAATACCTTGAGGTAAGAAAATTCATTTCCCAGATGAAGGCAGAGGGCTCCAAGCCTTCCGCAGGAAATAGCAAAAACCGCCCGTAGGGCGGTATTTTTGCTAGTATATATAAAACCTTGTTTTGCTTTTGCCTGAATTGTTCATTCTGACGAAGGTCAAGGTTGATGCTCCACCTTGGACCTACAAGTTTAACGTGGAATCCGAACCACGACCCAACACGGGTGGTCAGAATTTACAAAGTCCTCATCCAGACTCGATCTCACGCCCTCGCAATCAGCAACCTAACGTCTTTACTACTAGGCCACGTAGGGTACCCATTTATCTACCAACCCATTTTTATGGAAGTATGAACAGCTGAGTAAGCTGCGCGGCGCCTGGTCTCACTGGGAATTGAACCGGGGCCGGTGGATTTATATTCAACGATGCAAACCACGGGTCTTTTCCGTTTGGGGGCTAGCAGCGAATTTTAATGAAAATCGGTATACTAATGTAGTTTTGGTCACTGATTTCAAAAATAACTTTCTTTTTTTGGAGAAATGAAAAACAAACATGTTAAAGCACTTTTAATAATTAATGTGTGTTTTAACTAACTTAAACTAGTTACAGAGGATTGTGTTAAATTTAGCCAGTCACAAACTGCTACTGTTTATGAAAAAGTGCTCTAAGTGTGGGAAAGTGTGTTCCTTTGATAAAAATACCCAGTTCTTTCGTTGCCAAAAGCGTCGGTCAAACGGTAAAAAGTGCAACTTTACGAAGAATACGTTTTTTGAAGGATCCCAGCAGATCTGTAAAAGTAGCAGGAAAAAATCAAGAATTAATGCCCAGTTAGGTCAATTGAATGCCAGATTAGCTCAATTGAATGCCCTTGACGACTGGTTAGGTTGTCATGATATTTTCGTTAAAAACACATTAATTATTTAAAGTGCTCTAACATGTTTGTTTTTCATTTTTCCAAAAAAAAGTTAGTTTTGAAATCAGTGACCAAAACTACATTAGTATATCGATTTTCATTAAAATTCGCTGCTAGCCCCCAAACGGAAAAGATCCCAAACCACTACTCCACCGAGGGGCATATATTTTTTTAAATGCAGGAATTTTTATTATTATATATATATATATGTATTAATTTAGTGGTGGACCGGATGTCAGTTTTTCAACATCTGCGGAATTTTATTTCAATATCCGCGGATGCGGATATTTAGTTAATCTATCAATATAGAATTATGAATATATGACAATTTTTCAAATTTCGTGATATTACTATTATGACAGGCAATGCATAAGAATTAAAATTAATATTAATGTTTTCATTATGATAAAAATAATAACTTTCTCAAGAGTTTCAGCCACAGAAAATTCAATGAAACGAGTTTCATTCAATTTTCTGTTACCACGTACTGTCTTTATATTTTGAAGTTTATATATTTGTTTGTTCATCAATAATTAATACTTTACATGAAATGTGCATGACGGGGCCTTATAAGCTACTTTATAAGCTAATTTAATTGTAAATTGCATAATTTATTAGAGGAAATATCCGCAGTCAGAAGTGCGGATGTTAAAAATGATGCGGATATCCGGTCCACCACTAAATATTATATATGAGAGAGAGATGATCTTACTTTTAAAGAAGTGTATACCAGTCAAAATGAACGTGAAAACGGTCTTGTCCTTTTTCAGCTCCTGTTAAGAAAGTCCTTTTTTCGCGTTAAGCAGAAGGGGGATACATCCCTGTACATCCCTGTAACATGAACAAGTTGATTAGCTGATGACTGTTTGTAATTTACCGCGAAACCTCAATTTGTCACAGTAACAAGTCCCCTTTTAGAGGTGGAGGGAGAGGCACAGTAACCCTGGGATTCAGTTTAAACACTGGTGGCTTATCCTGAACTTGGGATAACAGTGCAACTATTGGTGGGGCTTAGTTATTAATTTATACTAAACTAGTTTAAATTACCTATATACCCTGTTCATACTACTCTTGGGACACGGCACAAAAGTGACTTGTGATTTTGCTGACTTTCATGGCATCCTAAGTCACACTTATTAATTAAAAAAAATACACACACACACACACACATATATATATATATATATATATATATATACACACACACACAGTGGTGTAGTGCTAAATAAAGAAGTGAGGGAACGCATTTTGAAAGTGTTACTCAGATGCGGGGCACAATGGCGAGCGCAGCGAGCCCATTTAGCCTGGGGTCCGGAAAATCTTTTGAAATCTGACCAATTTCAGGGATATTTTGAGACTATATACACTGGATATTAGGATATATTCCAAGGTTAAAGATGCAATATTTCCAGTGTCATTAGATATATAACATCCAGTACAATCAATAAAAATAGCTAACAACTGGAATGATTAAATAAAAAAAGTTAACAACTGGTACGCCGTGGTGACTGTTTCACCAGATGTAGGCTATTCAATAGGCTAACACCATTTACATCACTTTTGGTGAGCAACTAATCTTGTATTCCTACTCAGCGTTGCTCTGAGCAACGCCTCAGTCGAAGCTGAAAGAAATGAAACAGTTAATGATTCTTTCTCATATTTCTTCTAGGGGTGGGAATTAAATTAGAGATTTGTAAGTTCGGATTTATTTGAAAAAGTGAGGGAACGCCGTTCCGCCTACCAAAAAAAGTAAGGGAACGCTGTTCCCACACGTTCCCATAGCACTACACCACTGTATATATATATATATAATATATATATATATATATACACACGGTGTTCCACAAGTTCCTTTACCCATGAACCATTTCCTACTAGAATAGGGCGAGGGTAAAGTGGGGAGTAAATGGACTTTGTGATGCACCCTGTAGAATAAAATAAGTTAATAAAAATTGGGATCACCTGAAGATCAGGGCCCCCAGCTTTCTCTAGTTAGCCTTATAAGGCTAACTAACGAAAATATCACGACCTAACCTAACCAATTATTAGGTCAACTGTACGCCCTTGACGATTGGTTATGTTAAGTCGTGATATTTTCGTTAGTTAGCTTTATAAAGCTAACTAAAGAAGGCTGGGGGCCCTGATCTTCAGGTGATCCAAAAATTGTTTTGAATTAAGTCATGCTATGGCGAGATATACTTACTTTTATCAATATGTTCCTTGGAACTACTACGGAATTTGCTCTATGTACAGTTTTGGAAAAAAGTTCGCCTAGAAAGTTCTTGAAAAGCATAAAATATATTAATTGGTAATATTCTTTTTGGCACTATCCTGTTATCGCCTTACCAATAAAGTGAATAAAAACCTAACAACCTAACCTAACCTGTTATCCCCCCACAGGAAGATAACAGCATAGGTTAGGTTAGGTTTTTTATTAGTGAGGAGATAACAGGATAATACCTTCTCTTTTTTTTTAATGTTTTATGCACTTTGGTAACTAATAAAATTTTAAAAATAAAAGTCAATACCGATTAGGGCCTACTAGTTTATTATCCTTATTAAAAATTATAGGTTTCGAAACGGCTTTTTTTTTTTTTAACGAAACGTTATCTCCACGCGAAAAAGAAACGAATTCCTTAGAAAACACCAAGAACACGGAATGACAGTTCCGGAACGAGGACACTGTCGATGGAATTCCGAGAAAATGCGTGTTTTGGGACATGAATTCCACGAAAAATGTTCACTATGAGCGCCCTGAAGTGACGTAGCTTAGCAAAATCCAACTTCTCGTAAGCCTAGACCCCAGCCTTGCGTTTTAAATCTCACAACTGATAATATGTACAACTCAAACACTGTGTGGAAAAAACTAATTAATTTTTGAAGATAAATTGATAACAATCAGTTAATAATAATAGATGTAGCACTTAAAGAACAAAACAAAAATCAGTTAGGCTAGCCTAAATCCACTTAAACAATTTCAAGTAATTCACCACTAAAATAGGACCCGACTAAAATACACTTGCGCAGTATATGTACATTATTGCTAGCCTACTACGCATGAGCTATTATATATTCTTCCTGTCCAAAATTTGTAGTATTATCATTACAACAGATTCTAATTAATAATGACTGCTACAACGAAGAAGGGTTATTTTAATTTTTTTAATTTCTTCATTCATACATTACTGAGGATGCGTTTAGCCAAAATATATAGAGAACATTTCTCTCAGTTACAAATACGTCACAGCTAATTGGTTGGTTGGTTGACTGATCCGTTTTATATCCTTCGTCCAACTAAGGGCACTAAGACCGTGATAACGCCACCAACCGGGAAGAAATAAGTCCCCTTTAAAAGGGGAACTGGGGTGAGCCGAATATCTTACGCGCAACGGGCTCGTCACTGCGTTCCCCATTTCTTAAAGCTTGGGACAGTCCATAAGTGGGTTACCTCCACTTGTTGCGGGTTCTGTTTTTTTTATGGATGGTGGCTTTTACCCCCTCGCCCCATTGACCCTCCTTTATTGGATGAAAAGGGTTATGTCGTAGCCATTGTCGCAACACCACTTCCCGTAGAGCAACGAAGGTAGGTCTCAGTCGTATAGTAGATGATGCAGCTACCCGTGGTTTGGATCGCACGTAAAGGGTAGGTCCCTTTTGCCGTTACGAAGAAAGTTAAACAAACCCTAAAACACACACACACACATTGGTTGAAAGATGTAAAATGAGTAAAAAGATCAACCAACCAACTAACCATTGAAAAGAAAATATTTTGGGATATGGGTTCGAAGACTGTACCAAATGATTTAATATCTATAAGTTCTAGAATTTCTGAAAATAAAAATTATATACACAGGGTATCCATAAATTACCTTTACAAATTCAATTGAAATTTAAATGAATTTGTAAAGGTAATTTATAAATATCCTACATATTTTTCATAAATAAAACTTTTTTGGATACTGAAATGCAACTGTTGCCATGACAACTAAGTCTTATATAACCAGATGCAAAGATTCAATTTCATATGCGAACTTGTAGTATTTCAATGCAAATAAAATAATTTCTAGAAATGCATGTTTCCTTATCGTTAATGAATTTCTAAAGAAAACTTATTTACGTATTAAAAGGAATAAATAAGTAACAGTTTCTCTTAAACTTTTTAAAAAATGGATCTAAGAAAAAAACCAGATTGTTGAAGGTGATTGAAGTCCCCCACAGTGTAGCAACCGCGACGCGATGGAAGTTGTGTAGAAAATTTTCTTCGTTAAACGATGTTGTAAATAATTAATTTCAATTGAATTACTAGTAATTAATTGCTTTTTGAGCAATTAATTACTAATTTGAATTACTTCGAAAATGTAATAATTTTACTGTAATAATTACAGATTTAATGTAATTATAATTTTAAATGAAATTACTCTTTTAAATTACTTATTACATTTGTGTACAGTACTTCATCATTACATTACATTGACCATGATTTCATAACCATAATAAATTATAATAAGGGTATATTATACCGAGGTAATGAAATAAAGGGGTAAACCCCTATTTCATAGTCATGGTAAATTATAACAAGGGCATATTTTACCCAGGTTAAGAAAAAAGGTTAAATGTAGGAATACCTTTTTATTTCATGCCTGATCATAAAGTAAATTACAATCGAGGGTTTTTCCGAGACACATAAATAAAATCGTCTGGCGTTAACCAAAAAAAAATTCACTAAAGTACCATTGAACGTTAAGGGGTTAATAAACGCTTGGCCAATGTTGTATTTGTTTTTTATTTTTTACTCACTGTCAGTATTTTATCTGAATAATTATGGTACCAAGTAGGCCTATTCAGGGTGTTACTTGCTGGTAAATTTTAGATAATGCGCCATTTTTTAAATCATTATGATTTTAACTGGTGATATACTGATTCCAAAATTTAGCCGATGCCGATGCCGATGCCGATTTATTGCCTATATTTTAAAAAATTAATTCCCTTCATAAATTTTACTAATCTAATATGAACATTCTCAATTTTCATATTTTTACATTACAAATTTGTTTAAATGCTTTTCCTTAGCTCACTCCACAATACTTACTTGTACCTTTAGAGTTACTAACTTACTATTCTTTTATATCTTATTTGAAGCCTCTCTACTTCCAACCTTTATATTAATCTTAGGTTGAGGATACCAACCTGAACGAATCCAAGCCGAGGGTTATTCAAAATGATTCATCCGATTTCAACTGAGAATACTTCCGTACCTATCAACCGTGCATCAACTGGGCATACACCACATGAAAGAGGAAATCTCTGTGTTTTACAAGACGAGAGGGCTCCAAAGTCACGCCGTGGCCTAGCCTAGCAACAAACAGTCAGTGTGAAAATGGCGTCCTCACAGCAGAAGGCATTTTGTGTTGCAGTTTTCGAGCTGTAAATCGGTAGTCACAGTGCAGCGTGAGTTTCGTCGACGTTACAGAACAGATGGGGGTACGTTAAGGATACTGTGTACGTGCCACCGTTGCCCACATCTTTGGATGAGCTCCGAACTCGCATTGTTACTGCCGTAGAGTCAGTGACAACAGACATGCTGGAGCGAGTATGGGAGGAATTCGACTATCGTGTCGACGTTGCTCGTGTAACTAGGGGAAGTCACATAGAGCATTTATGAGGTGAGAGACAAAATTTGGACAGTTTTTCTTTTGGTTGATGTATCACAAATCACTCTGTATTTGAAACATTAAAAAATATTCTCATTTGAAATCAGGTGAATCAATTTGAATAGCCCTGTACATAGCACCAGAATTTGTTACTCATATACCTTAGCTAAAATGATGTTAAAAAGTTTAATTACTCAGTAAAATGGTAAAATAATTTAATTTTAGTTTTGTAAATTGAATATCAACATTTAAAGTAATTGGTTTTTATTTTCTTTCTTCAACAATGTCAAAAACAACAAAATTTTTCATTAAAATTTCAAGTCCCTCTTGGCCAATTTGAATAAAGAAAATGGATATATAATTTGGGTTTAATAAAATAGGATCTTTTCCGTTTGACTGCCGCCATTGAAACATAAGAGGTGAGTGCCCCCAGCCTTCTTTACTAAAATTATTCAAATTCTTAAAATAAATTCAACATAATAAGATGGTTTAATATATTATATAACTTATAAAGTGCAACTTAATATAGAATTATTATTAATATAGAGTAAGAGATTACGATAGTTTATAATATTTAGAGATTAGCTACTTAGAGAAAATGGAAATTTATGGGTAACTTAACTTATTAAGCTTTGCCTTTTTTTGTGAATGTAAAATATTTTTTATATAATTACACTTCGAAATGAGTATAAAGGATCATAAATAGTGTTTTTGTCTGTTCAGTTTTCTATAAATATAGATTTTATTTTGTGATGAAAATTTTAAAATGTCAAAGAATCGGTGATAGAATCGGCTAAATTTGGCCGATGCCGATACCCCAAAACGGCCGATTTTTCCGGTGCCGATACCGATTAATCGGTATACCACTAATTTTAACAATGTATTTATTATTGTGATTTATCGTTTTAATTGTGACTGTATTCTATTTTCTCATTAAAGAACTGATGACGGTATTAGGTTAATATCGAAAAGTTTGCGTTGTTCATTTAATAAAGAAATATTTTTTTGGATTGTTTCTTTTAATACCTATATATAGCGCCTCAGTGATGAAGTGGTTAGCGTCGCTGACTACGAATTTATCGGCCCCGGGTTCGAGACCCGGTGACGGCAACCGGCGCGCAGCAAAAGCTGCAAACCCCAGCTGTTCATCCTTCCACGCAATAAAGAAAGTGGTTGGTAGATAACAGGGTACCCTGGGTAGCCTAGTAATTAAGACGCTGGGCTGCTGGCGGGGCGTGGTTCGGATTCCACGTTAAACTGTAAGTCTAAGGTGGAGTGAAAAGCTTGACCTTCGTCAGAATGAACAATTCGGGCGGAAGCTAACCAAAGGTTATATATGTTATTCATCGATGCATTCATAGTTTAAGTGGAAGAATTAAACTTTTACATAATGCACTATTCCGCCCATACGCCCATTTCGGGGTACGAGCAGCTCGCGGCAGCATTGACAAACAAGTACGGGGTTAAAAGTACTGACAAGGTTTTCGTACGTAGTTCATCACAACTGAAAGCAATAATGCTTTGTTAGTCTAGTCAAAAGAACCTGTATTCAATTTATTGCAATGGTCATTAGTTTGTATCCAGACACCTCCGGTTATTATCAGTCCTGGTGCGTGATTCTTCATATATATATATATAATAATATATATATATATGCTGCAAACCCACAAGGAAAAAGAAAAACGATTCCAAGGCCTTTCGTGTATTCAAAGCTACACCTCGTGTAGCTTTGAATACACGAAAGGCCTTGGAATCGTTTTTCTTTTTCCTTGTGGATTTGCAGCATTCATTCATTTCACGTGTTTTATTGTGAAATTCATCCCATATATATATATATATATATATATATATATATTATAGATATATATATATATAATATAACCTTGACCTAGATGTAAGTATAAATACAATTATGAAGATCTAGGTAAAATTAGTGTCCGAAATGTAAAATTCTACAAACGAAAATGACAGAAAGTAATAATTAATCTTTCAAATTATACTGTAATTAGTAAAAGTTTGCATACAAAATGATGATATGAACATCTTGTCTGTATAATTAAACATGGAACATCTCTTTGGATTTTTTGAACTCTCCTCTCTCTCTCTCTCTCTCTCTCTCTCTTCTCTCTCTCTCTCTCTCTCTCTCTCTCTCTCTCTCATGTAGATATACATGATATTTATATACACAAAGAATTTCAGGCTAAATATACATGCAACGCAGACAGTGAAAATTTTTGGAAAAAGAAAATAATTTCTGTCGGCATATTGGTACTTTTGGTTTGCTTCCGCCCGAATTTTCATTCTGACGAAGGTCAAGCTTATCACTCCACTTTAGACCTACAGTTTAACGTGCAATCCGAACTACGCCCCGCCAGCAGCCCAGCGCCTTAATCACTAGGCCAGGGGTTTTCAAACTGTGTTCCGCAGAACCCTAGGGTTCCGCGAGAACTTGATGGGGTTCCGTGGGGCATGTCATGAGAGACTGAGAAGGAGGGATAAAATAAGATAAAATAATAACTGGCATGGATGAATTTACGATATATATTCTGCAAATTCAGTGATTGTGTTTTGAAAGGCGAGAGAGAGAATTTTAATTCAAACGACGAGATATCCAGAATAAGTGTTGCCCTCTCGCAGCCACAGTAAGAAACAGGAGCCCATTTTGTAAACAAAACACAGCTGATGACCACAAGCACTGGTCTGATTGATTTGGTGAGTTTTTCTATGTTTTTAGGTTTAGTTTTCTCAGTTCACGGAAGTTATGATCACAGTAGTTATTAAATGCAGTGTAAATGTGTGTTAGCTTTCACAATACATATTATACAAATATATGTTTTATAAAGATCTTTGCTAACGAAAACTTTAATTTTGCAATAAACATGATATTTTTTATACTTATAATTTCTTTTATGCTGACAGTAATGTGGGGAGGGGAATTTAAAATAAATAGGTCAATAAAAGTAAATTTTTTTTCCTTGTAAATTTTTAAACATTTTTTTTTTGTGAAATTAATATAACTATATGTAAATTTCATAAATTACATAAATAAACTGCAGTGAGCATAAATTGTGTTATATATATATATATATATAACGTAAAGAACGACGCTTGTATAGAAGAACGGTCCGCGCAAGATGAGGAGGGAGAACGAACAAATGAAAAAATGCCCATGGTGCCCATGGTGTAGTGGTTATCATATCTGACCGGCAATCGGAAGATCCCGGGTTCGATTCCCGGGTGGTTACCTCATTTTTTCATTTGTTCGTTCTCCCTCCTCATCTTGCGCGGTACGTTCTTCTATACAAGCGTCGTTCTTTACGTTAATTATACTGTGTTGTTTTGCAGTTGAAATGTTATATATATATATATATATATATATATATATATATTATACTGTAATTATTCTTGAAAATGTTACGGAGCATTTCCACCCTGTAGGAATGTCCTGTCAGGTAACGAGCTCCACGAACTTCTCCACGACGACCGATCCCGATCGAGTTGATTCTCCTCCACATCTTCTATGGTTCTTCTTCTAGCACTGATAGCTTCTTGTATGGTATCTCTCCATCTTTTCCTTGTCTTCCCATGGTTTCCTTCCTCTCGGCATCCATTATAAAATTGCAGTGGGTACCTTTCCTCTCTCATTCTTCGTATATGGCCGTACCACCTTAGTTGGTTTTTCTGTATACAAGTTAATACTGACTGCACTCCACGTTCTTGCCTTATTGTCTCGCTTCTAATTCTGTCCCTCAAGGTTACTCTCCTTATCAACCTCAAAACTCGCATCTACGCTGCTTCAATCCTACTCTTTTAAGAAGTGTTCAAGGCCCAACACTCTGATGCATAAATTAATATTGGGCGGAGAATCGTGGTGTATATTAAAATTTTCACCCCAGTTGGTACATTTTTTCTCTCAGGATGGGATAAAGCATCCCCACATTCCTCAAGAACTTCTCAATTCTTTCTTTTAACTCTTCTCCACTACTTCCTTGCTCACTTACAATCACTCCTAAGTATTTGAACTTATCAGCCTGATTTAGCCGTGTTCCACCTATTTGTACATTTATGTTCTCTCTATTCGTTGATAGTGCCATCACTTCGGTGTTCGCCCAGTTGATCTTCATTCCATGATCACTCATAATTTGATCCCATCTTTGTAGCGCTCTCTGTAACTCCTCAAGATCTCTTCTTATCACCGCTGCATCGTCTGCGTATATGAAAATGTGTTCTTTATCTTCCCGAGTACAAATTCTTTTCAAACATCTATCCATACAGAGAATAAACACTAGTGGCGAAATCACGCTTCCCTGTCGCACCTCTGTTACTGCATTAAACCAATTTTCTCTTCCTGCATTTGATCTTACCGTGTTACTGCATAGATATATATACATTATAACTGCAAACACGCAGTATAATTAACGTAAAGAACGACGCTTTGTATAGGAGAATTATCCGCGCAAGATGAGAGCGAAAGAACGAAACAAATGAAAAAATGAGGTACCCACCCGGGAATCGAACCCGGGATCTTCCGATTGCCGGTCAGATATGATAACCACTTTATTAACTTTTAATCTTCAATTTATTTTTATATATATCGAAACTTGACTCTAAAAAGGCAAAGTGTTAAACCGGGCGTATCTCCAGTATAAATTTGTATTATTTTTATAACTCATTTGATCTTGTGCTAAAAATCGATATGCCTCTTTGTTAATCCTCTAATCCTTAATTTTTAAGTTTTATTTTTACTTCTCCGTTTATTGCATATATATATATATATAATATGTATGTGTGTAGATATGTATGTATATAATATATATGTGTTATATATGTTTGTGTGTATGTATGTTATTTATTTATATTTTTTTTCTCTTTCTGTAACCTATATATAGGCCGTAACCTTTTATGTATTTCAGTGTTCCTGAGGATGTCATTAGAAGAAAGCGCTTGAGCACCGTTTTGTGTTTCCTTTCCTTCGTGGTTTTATTCATCATAAATATTTTTCACGTGTTACTTTCGTGAAATAATTTTCATATATAATATATATATATGCAGTAACATTTCATATATATACATATGTTATACATGTTATAATTTAATTTATAACCGCAGTAAAGCCGCGCCCTGATGACACAATTATTTTTATGTAATAAATGCAAAAAACTTCACTTTTTTACGTGAAAGTCACAATATGATAATAAAACCCCACTCTAATAGACAAAGTTTATTTCCACAACAGTTTCGATGCCCACTAGCATCCTCTTCGGGTGGAATGTGCGAATATGTGCGAATTTCTTAAAGGCTCTGGACTGTTTTCACTCTTGTTTTTGGTTCATTCGTTTTTCTGTATCCACCCGAAGAGGATGCTAGTGGGCATCGAAACTGTTGTGGAAATAAACTCTGTCTATTAGAGTGGGTTTTTATTATCATATTTTTATGTAATTTCATTCATTCAAAAATTCCCATGCTATGTATGACTCATTTTCTTCCGAACGGAATTCACACGCCAGTGACGTAGACGGTTTCTTTGATTTCACTTGGGAAACGCAATGGATTGTGAGACACTCGGTTCTCCAACGTTCTCAGGTGACGTCAACCGCTTGCGTAGTGGCGTAGCCAGGTTCCGTTCCTTTGACTATATAAGAAGGGGGTCAGCGCCTTTAAGGCAGATTCGGAGAAACCGGTCTCCGAGCTGGGGAGGTGCATCCCACCTCGTCAGGGAATTGTTTTTGGAACTGGAAGATTAATGGGTTTTCAGTTGGAGTCTTACTGTATAGGGAAAAGGCAGTAGCTTAGCAATTGACTCATACAAGCTTGGAGAATCAGAACGGAGAAGGGTATCGTAGAGGGGTCTGTGGCTTATTTAATATCTTACAATGAAGAAGTAACTAATATTATATTTATGAAACTTTTATTATTATTATTATTATTATTAACTCCCTGTTCTGTGTAAAAGAAACATTTGATTCACTAGAAGTGATTAAACGTTATCTCGCCTATATTCAAATTAAAAAGCGTGTAAGCCGTTGTGTTTAGTTTATAATCTTTGGACTTTGATAACTGGGAAAAAGAGAATCACGGGCCCACCCAGTACACCGCGATTGTGGGAATACGAAGAGGGAATTATTTCTGCATCTAGGAGTGCTTTAAGTAATACCCTCTCTCGAGTAGCATCCTAACTTTGCCCGAACTCGGGGAGAGGCGTATTACATATACAGGGTGTCCCATAAGTCTGGAACCATAGGGTAAAATAAGTAATTCAGTAACGCATCCAGGTAATTCTGCTCGTAGGAAATCGGAGTCAGAGCGAGGTCGCTGAGGAATTTAACAGATTGCATCCGGACCGCGCGCCGATAACACACAGCTGTGTCGACAAACTTGTAGCAAAGTTCAGGGAAACGGGATCCATAGGATATAAACCACGCAGTGGACCTCCGAGGACATCCACCGACGATGACACAGCCGCTACCATTCTCGCTCATTTCACAAACAGTCCCCAAAAGTCTTTTCGGCGTTTTTATTGCCGTTTTTATATCATTTTGCCCTATGGTTCCAGACTTACGGGACACCCTGTGTGTGTGTATATATATATATATATATATATATATATATATATATATATATAAAGTACGAAATGTTCTGTAACATTTTCAAAGAATAATTTTGTCGGAAGCTAAGCCTACGTGTTTGTAACAAATGCTTAGTCTTTCAGGCAAGAGCCACGCATGAGCAGATGGTCACATGAATTGCTTCATCCTGCACATGCGTGACTTCTGTATAAAATGTAAGGATTAAAAATATAGTCGTTGGAAACGTGCCTGGACGGACGCAGAAACTTATGACCTATAAAGTATTTTTAATTTCAAGTTAAAATGACCTAGTGCTTACAAGAATGAGCCATTCTATATAAATCGTGATATGTAGCTGGGTTATTAAACCTTAAATTACCACACACACACACACATTATATATATATATATATCGTGCTGAATTTGAGGTCACCACTTTATAGTTACCAGTTTATAGTGCCCATGTTTTCATAGTGACAGCTTAATTGAGGCAAGTTTGTAGATCCTAATTGTATAGGCTACTAGTTTGAAGGTAATTATAATTAATTATAATTAAGTAGGTTGACCAGATAAATGAATAGTTAATTAGTATTTGGGGTCACCAGGTAGGAAATGTACCAACCGAAGAAAAGAATAGGCTGAGCTGGTTTTCCTTTTACTTGATAACATAAACGTTCTCATTGAATAACATTACAAATGCTCAAATTGAATGTGCAGTAATAATGTGATTGAATTGTTGGAATTAAATATTAATTACAGGAAGGACACACGCACAGTAGCCTATAGAAGTGGAAGTAAAAATAGGTGTATTATAAGATGAAGCCCGAATGAATTTCAGAGCCTTTTATGGCGCATCAGAATGACAAATAGGTTGAATGACGGTCCTGTTAAAAATAAGTGTCGCCTCTTCCGAAGCTGAGCAATAACTGGTGATACTACGACTGGCAATCCAGACGAGGTGAGACTCCAATGGTGATCGCTTCTCTCTAGTTATATGACTTGGCCAGATCTTTTAATGGCTTTTGGAGCTCGCTTTACGGTTTCGTGGAAGTGTTTTATGAAGTTGACCTCTGTTCAGGCGGTTACGAAATTAAGGTGACTCTTGATATCCGAAGACGTCCGTTTGTGTTGTCCTCTATGCCTTCCAGAGAACCTTTTCGGTTGTTAGTCTGAATGTAACGAAGATCTGCGTGCATCTTTATAACCACGATGAATTGAGCTCTTGGGCTTTAATTGAACAAGGGCGAAAATCACTTTCGTAAGGGTGTTTTTTATGATGTCATTCGATACGCACTTGAGAAATATATTACCGTATCATATGTATGGAGTTTCTGCAATAAAACTGTAGTCCTAAAATGAAGTGCTTATGACCACACACACACACACACACACACCACACACACACACATATATACTGTATATATAGTGAATGTGAATCTAGTTAATTTTATCCAGTTCTTCAAAGAGCGCTAAACGTGTCATGAACATGCTTTCACAAACCTTCGTTAAAGAGACGCAAATCACATCATCACGCCTGCCTTCCTGCAAATGCTAGAAAAAACTGAAGAGAATTTGTTTCACTATTTGCATCCTCAAATAATCTCCTTCATATATGAAACAAGGTTTAGAAACGTAACATTATTATATACAGTACATATATATATATATATATATATATAATATATTATATATATACAGGGCGTCCCCAAAAAAAGTATACACATTTTAACAGCTGATAGCTCAATTGATGTTTCTTTCTTTCCAAGTTAAACCCATTAGAATTAATAATGGCAGTCAGACTAAGCTTTGAACAAAGGAAATTCATTCTAAAATGCTACTGGAAGTGTGAAAACGCAGTTGAAGTGCAAAGACAGTTTAGGAGGGAGTTTCAAACAGATCCACCAACGCGACTTACCATCACTCGAATTAGAGATAAGTTTGAAGCCGATGGAACTGTTCAGAATGTCCACAAGAAGCGTTCCGGAAGACCACGGACATCGACAAGCCCCACAAAGCAAGAAAGAGTACTGGAAACGTATCACCAAAGTCCAAGAAAATCTGTGCGGCAAGCGAGTCGTGAGGTAGGAATTTCAGAATCGTCTGTCCAACGCATTTTGAAGCGCTGTCAATGGAAAAGTTACATTCCAAGATTAGTCCATGCTATTAATGAAGATGATCCGGACCGAAGAGTGGAGTATTGCGAGTGGTACTTGGCACGATGTGGATGTGGATTGGACGAAGGGGTTTCGTAGAATACCCTCCGCGTTCACCAGACCTCACACCACTAGACTTTTTTTTATGGGAATACTTAAAAGACAAAGTCTACGCTATAAAACCTGCAACAGTCGCTGAATTGAGAGCAGCCATTGAACGAGAATGCACACAAATACCAAACGAAATGTTTCGTGATGTTTGCGATTCCATTGCTTCGCGTTATCAGCAGTGCCTGGACCAGAACGGACGTCAGTTTGAAAACAGGCGTTGACAAAACAATTAAATAATGTATGTAGATTCTATTACATTTTGAAAATGAAATGTATTTTAATAACACTGCCTTTATAATTATTTAAAGTGTGTATACATTTTTTGGGACGCCCTGTATATATATATATATATATATATATATATATATATATATATATATATATACTGTATATATATATATATATATATATATATATATTATATATATATATATATATATATATATATATATATATATACAGGGCGTCCCAAAAAATGTATACACACTTTAACAGCTGATAGCTCAATTGATGTTTCTTTCTTTCCAAGTTAAACCCATTAGAATTAATAATGGCAGTCAGACTAAGCTTTGAACAAAGGAAATTCATTCTAAAATGCTACTGGAAGTGTGAAAACGCAGTTGAAGTGCAAAGACAGTTTAGGAGGGAGTTTCAAACAGATCCACCAACGCGACTTACCATCACTCGAATTAGAGATAAGTTTGAAGCCGATGGAACTGTTCAGAATGTCCACAAGAAGCGTTCCGGAAGACCACTGACATCGACAAGCCCCACAAAGCAAGAAAGAGTACTGGAAACGTATCACCAAAGTCCAAGAAAATCTGTGCGGCAAGCGAGTCGTGAGGTAGGAATTTCAGAATCGTCTGTCCAACGCATTTTGAAGCGCTGTCAATGGAAAAGTTACATTCCAAGATTAGTCCAAGCTATTAATGAAGATGATCCGGACCGAAGAGTGGAGTATTGCGAGTGGTACTTGGCACGATGTGGATGTGGATTGGACGAAGGGGTTTCGTAGAATACCCTCCGCGTTCACCAGACCTCACACCACTAGACTTTTTTTTATGGGAATACTTAAAAGACAAAGTCTACGCTATAAAACCTGCAACAGTCGCTGAATTGAGAGCAGCCATTGAACGAGAATGCACACAAATACCAAACGAAATATTTCGTGATGTTTGCGATTCCATTGCTTCGCGTTATCAGCAGTGCCTGGACCAGAACGGACGTCAGTTTGAAAACAGGCGTTGACAAAACAATTAAATAATGTCTGTAGATTCTATTACATTTTGAAAATGAAATGTATTTTAATAAACACTGCCTTTATAATTATTTAAAGTGTGTATACATTTTTTTGGGACGCCCTGTGTATATATATATATATATATATATATATATATATATATATATATATATATATATATATATATATATATCGAGAAACAACCAAACCCCACACATGCGCACATGTATCAGGTAAGATGGTAAACGTAGGCGTCGACAATGCTATGACGAGGTTTCTTGCAAGAAGCGGTTTACTGGAGTAAATAATGTTTTTCGCTTCAACCTAAAGGTAAAAATCGAGAGGTGTAAGTAAAAACTGAAGCTCTTGGAAGGTGGCAGGTATTCAACGGGTCCACGGTGCCCTATCCACGTTCAGGCAGTCTGCCGCCCAAAAATGGGCTCTTTTCCTTTATAGCCCCCCTAATTTCTTCTTTTCACTTGTACGCCCTTGACAATTGGTTAGGTTACGTCGTGATATTTTCGTTAAAACTAACGAAATATCACGACTTAACCTAACCAATCATTAAGAGCTTACAGTTGACCTAGCCGGGCATTCATTTTAACACAGTAAAACAATGGGGTGCTACAAAAGAAAAGATCCCCAAAATGTCCTTGTAGTATTTGATTAATTACCGAATTGATTGATGAGAGACGTTGCAAACCATTATCAGACCACAGTAAAGTGTCATATGTTGGTTTTATACGAAAACAAACATCAACGCTGTTGGTATATATGTTTCGGTGTCACCAACGATTTAATTAAGCGCGCACACATTTTTTTGTGTCCGACATTAGCAGTGTCGCCATAGATTCAGACATTTTTTTATTAGAAATCATTAAACATCATGAAAAAGGGGCTGAAACAAAGTTAGGTTACGTTAGGTTAGTTAGATTAAATTAAGTGTGGCTACCCAGTACTGAAAATGTAAAAAATATAACGGTTTCATACAGTAATCAAACGTGTGTGTGTATGAGAGAGAGAGAGAGATTAGTTTGTTGCGAGAAAAGGGGCAAGTTAGTGAAAAAAAAAATAATTGATTGAGCCAACTTTACCTTACTTTGATTCCAGCCGAATTATTCATTCTGACGAAGATCAAGTTTGTTGCCTCACATTAAGACATTTAATGATTTATATACACTTTTGCAGCCAGATCTTTCGATATCCACTGTTGTACCATCATCAGTACTAAAATAAAAACAAAAATAACTAAAATATACACACTGATTCCATTTAAATGATATACAGGGTATCCATAAAGTCACGCGCATCATAGGAACATAAGCAATGTCTATTTATTTATGTCTCCATCAGGCCAAATATGTTGAGGAACATTCAAAGAAACCTGCTTTTTCGTTTACAAACATGTTTTGAGATTGGTGGAAGTCATTTCCAACAAATAATAAAACAAAATAAATAAATAACAAAAATAAATGTATTTTCCTATGGCGCGTGACTTTATGGACACCCTGTACAAGAAAAACGTACCAAGATTGGTAGGAAAAAATACACAGACAATTTAAATACAAAATTTTATTATAAACAGTAAAATCAGACAGTAAAATTAGGTTATTCCTGCGCTTAAAAGAAAAAAAATTACATTTCAATTATACAGAGGTAAACACATTATTAAACTGTAATGAAAGTATAATGAAAATGAAGTATAATGAAAGGGTGGAATTCTTGGTACGAAAACGTCTGTCTGTAGCTCCACTCAACGTCGACATTACTGTATTATTTCTAATCAATTGTATATATTTCTATCCTTAGTATATGAACTGTCATTGTATTAATAATATTTGTCATATGGACTATAGTCTGCCAATAACCTTTTCATTTTCATTCATTTTCATTTTCATTCATTTTTATTTTCATTTTCAATACAGAAATTTAGATTCTAAGATAAGGACGCGTTGTAAATTTAAATTTATACCTAATGAAAATTATCTATATTATATTGAAATATTGAAATATTCTTTTATATTCTTTTATATTCTCTTATAATTATATTGAAATATTCTTTTATATTTGATCTACTCTTAAAAATGAGTGATTTTCAACAGCAATAAATCACATTTGTCAGCTTTCGTGAACAATTGTGAAGTTTTTTGGTTTAATTAAAGTGATCAAATTAGTTGGAAAAAAGCTCTGATATTTGAATAAGATGGAGTCGTTATTTTTTTCGTTTGAAGATCTATTAAATTCCCTGCTTGCATGGTTTCATCAGTTCGTAACGTAGTTGGTTCATTGTCATGCTACTAGTAGATTATTTATAAACAGTTATGGAAAAAAATTCGTTCATTAACTAAAATCTAAGGAAACGCAATGATATTTACAAATTGTTTCAGTATTTTGAAATTTCGCGATATTTTTCCATAGATTTTATTTTGTTGACTCACGTTTTTCCATAAGTTTGTACGGTCAACTAATGTATGTCTATTGATAACCTAGAGGTTGACACATGGTTAGTTGATTGCTGATACATTTAACGTCCTTCGTCTACCAGAGGGTGCTGAAATGGACCAATGGACCATAACGCCACCAACGGGGAAAAAGAAAGTCCCCTTGAAAAGGAGAACTGGGTTGAATCAAATACATCATCGTACAGCGAACTCATCACTGCACCCCTTTCCCATTTCTGAGGCAGGCTTGGGACAGTCTTTGACTGGGTTGAGACGAAGGTTTAAAAGATCGGGTCTGTTTTTCAATAATTTTGTTTAAAAATATGTAAATAATAATCAGGGAAGAGGGCCAGGAACTGGCACAGCGCTCAGGTCAGACTAATGTTGCCCATTACGCTAATTCCTGGTTTAGTACTAATAGCACATCGAGAGTCGAACCCTCGACCTCCGTGTTCTTCACTTATAGGAAAATTGTGTTACTCACTCACGG